>JACXIK010000019.1:7396165-7996165 GCA_014737385.1 Bombus superbus | reverse complement strand
CGTGATATCATGATTTCGAAAAGAACGACACTAAGAACGACGCATCTCGAACCGCGATAGCGGCTCCACTGGTGCACAAACTGTACAACATGTCCTGTAACAAAGTGCGAAACCTCCACCAGCGCGCTCATACAGCTGAGAGTTGAACTCGTCGACTGACAGCACCAATCCTCTCTCAGATCCATTTGAACGTCAGAAAACTTTTACATTGAGCATTAGATTGAGATAAATGCAATAGAGAAAGAGTGGAAAAGAGAAGGATTAAGCAAAATGGAAATATTTTTTCCGCTTTTCTTAATCCCCTCTTTAACGGATGGATTTTTCTATCAAGATTTTTTCCCTTTTATTATGTCTTTTAATATCTCAAACCAATTAATATAGTTATATATTTTTTTGTTGAATATTTTATAACAGGTAGATTGCGGATGTTCATGTAATTTTAGATTATTGTAAATATAACCGAACATATAGAATATCAATAGAAATATTTCATCTATTGAATCTTATAAGCAATCTACTTTGAATATTTTATACACTTTTGTAGATTTTTGCATGTTTAAATTTCCAAAAATGTATAAATATTCGCAATCTATTAACAAGTTAGAACTGAAACAGAGTATGAAATGTAATTATTTGTTAGGGACTTTATATAAAACTGTCACGTTAAACAGTTGACTTTAAGTTAAAAATTTAATAATTCGGGAAATAAATATAAACTGACAGTAGCTATTGTTCAATGATTTTTATATTGAAGACGCTACAGTTTACACAAACATATGACTGCTCAAATATGGCATATACAATTTGCACCTAAATTTTTAAGGAAACTTAACATCTAAGAGTGAGGAAGTTCAGTGTATCTGTGTTTCATGGACTTCTTTACTCTTTCTCTTACAAGTAACATTACTTAGTTCATAAAAATTATATTACTACCTATCTCTCGCTTAAAATCAAATTTTCCACAGCAGAAAATATTTGATTTTTCGTAGCATCACAATGAAATGATATTTTCTTTACTAACTAAAAAATAAATCTTGAATTAAAAAATAAACTTATATTCTACAGAAGAAATAAAAATTATATCCTATATTAAACGAAATCAAATAATATTTATTATTTCCTATATAGTCTACTTCTTTTTCCCCTACTCCAATCATCTCCTGCGAAATACGATAGAGATGACATATACATATGATGTTGCATCCTGCTTATGTTATAATAAAAATATGAGAATCTCTGTTTCCTTACATAATGAGAATCTCATATAATTAACAACTTATTTCGGGTATATACCAAAAAACAATGAGAATGGAGTCTGTCAATTAGTTTTATTTAATTATCTCTTTCATCATAGTCGATAAATCAAGTAATGTATTTAACGTGCATTTAAACAAATACAGAAGGTAGGAGAAGGTCTCAGGGACTCGTAAAATGCGATTAGGCGGGTATTAAATTCGCTGAACAAAACTGCAGCGGCGCATACGTTTGTACAAAAACTATGACTAATTTAATACAAATATAAATATAAATATAACATATATATATATATATATATATATTTATATTTGTACTTATCATTTATATTTATATAATATTTATATATGTATAATATGTATACACCATGTAGAAGCAATGTCTTCAGGAATTCTGAATTAGCTGCCTAAAAATCAGCCAATAATTGAATTCTTTTTAATATTATTCATCACTATAAGCTATCTGTAGAAATGAAGAGACAATCGCTTAAGAATAGTAGATAATATACGTTTTAACTATTTTAGGAATGCCATGAACTGCTTTAAAGCATTTAGTCTAATATATAGTTTCTCAATTTTATTACTCGAACGTATTATTTTAAGTAAACATCTCAGTAGCATATTTTATGCATCTGATCTACATTTTTTACTTACATTGATACTGATAATTAAAATAATACTTTTAGTTAAATAAAACATTTGTACATCTTTTTATACATAATTTTCTTGTCATAGCTTGTTGATAGCTTGTTGTTATATCAATTAAATTTTTGTAAAGTTTCACTTAAAATAATACTTTCAAAGCATCGACATCATTTTCTCGTCATAGCTTGTTGATATTATATCAATTAATTTTTTGTAAAGTTTCACTTAAAATAATGCTTTCAAAGCATCAATGAAATCGTTCATAATATTTTTAAGACATTTAACAATTTGTAATTTAAAAATAAATAAATATTAAATAAATTTAACGTTTTAAGTGCGTTTTACGCACAAATTATTTTATAAAATATTTAGAAATTTTATTTATCCACTTATTGATCTCATGAAATCGCTGAATTACAGTATAAAAGTCGGCAGTGTGTGCATTACCATCTATTGTATTTGTCAATGTGTGTCATAAAAGCAATTATTGTAAATCGATCACACCATCTCACAATTAGTATAAAATGCTTCGTTTCCTACCAACATTTACTAGTTACTTCATTTTTTGTTAAATTAATATTTATTTTAGTTAAACAACTGCGTCACGATATTACCCTATAGCTTTTATCGTTTTACGTTAATTATTATTATAAAAACAATTGTTTAAATAAAATGGTACGCTTCTTATTTTAAGAATTGTTTTAGAATATCCATGATTTTGTGGTCAATTCATAACTTTAGTGTAAAAGATCAAGCCTAAAACTTAAAAATTAATCATAAATATGAAAACTTACTGAATCTTGGTTAATCTTTGGAAGATTTAAAAATGTTCTGTGTTCAAATGTATAGGGCAGCACAAATGATTATGCGTGTAAAAATAACTTTATGTAAAAACATGTCTAGTAATTAATAAAATATCTAAACGTTATAAGCCACCTAAGTAGCAAATTAAACATTAAACAAATTTGCATTGAAATGCAATAAAAATAAATGCCACATTTATATGTATATAAATGTATTAAGAGCTTGTGCCACCTTTGATTATTCATATATATGACTTAAAATCAGTTTGTTCTCTTGAAATATAATAATGTACAGTAATAATAAAGAGTAAAAGTAAATAATAATAAATTGATAAATTTGCAGCACCGCAAAACAGTTTCCCTAAGTACACTGCTTAAACTGATATATGTATACCTACTATATATACCTACAGTAGTTAACAAGTCTGCAGGCTACAATAATGTAGCCCCAATATTTAGTTGATTAACCTAGGTTTTAAGTGTATTTCAAAATCTTGTATATATTCTACCACATTTTCTTCTCTTGTAATGATAGAGCGTAACTGGATTTGAATATTTATAACGAATCGTATAGTTAAAAATAAAATACATTAGAATCATGATAGCGTAATTGAATTCATTGCAATTAATTTATGATTTACTTGCGAAACTGATTTGTACAGAGACAGCAATTTGTACTCCTTAAAGAATGTAAAATAAGGAGTATTTTATTAATAATAACGTCATACTGAAACTTTATATACATTTATGTATGAGAATTCTAGGTCCATTTACACATATAAATCGAAAAATCTTTAAAATTTTAATCCAACTAAGAAACACGTACTGTTTACTTGAATGTACCAAAAATGACTGATATGTTAACAATGACTTAAATTGTACATAAGTTTTAAAGTAGATCACAGACTTTAGGATACTTAAAATTTTTTAAAAAAGCCATATATGTACATGAACTCTCGCGATTCATAAAGAATCTGGAATTATCATATATAAATGTACATGTGTACATGCATATACAGGATAATTCATACAATGGAATACAAGATACAACTTATTGTTAGCTGAATCGCACGATCCAGCTTGCGTGCAAGGACTGCTGCATACAATTCTATGCGCAAGTCTCAGTACATATCAGTATAATACTTAAATTTGGAGTAAACCTGAACACTTTTTATCGACAAGATTCTACTACGACGATTACTTTGATTTGATACATGTGGACACTTTGCACCTCACATGTTTTTGTGCACCATATAACAATAGTGAGTTACATACATCACTATATTAGTACGGATAATAAATATAAAATGTTAATTGGCATACAGTGCATATGATTCTGTATTTAAACTGTATAATCTTGAAATTTAATTGGCAGTCAAATGTTTATGTTGATTTTGTTCTCAGTCTTACGAGAACTATTTTTCAAGTTCAAATAATGGAAGATGTAAGTTTTTTCGTACAAACTATCGTAAACTCTTATAGAAATTGTACCATAATATAGTCAAAGATATAATTATGCTTCATCATCAAAATAACATGACTCAATAATATTTTTCTTTGACGTTACTGGAAGAATTACTTTACTCTGGAAAAAGGATACAGAAGTTTACTTCTTTGTATCGTACTAATCTCAAAACGTCTAACAGTTCCAACAGTTACGAAGGTCCCAATCTAACATGCTATCGTTTTAGCAAAGGACGGAAGTGGAAAAGGAAATATACTAGCTGGAATGTACATATATCGGTAGCAATGAAGTTTCCAGAGAAAGAGAATCAGTCTTTATGCTATATGAATAAAAAATACAGGTGACGTGAAATGTGCATTGAGAATTAGACTACACGGATGTATTCTGCAGTCTTTTTATCATAAGGCATAAGTCCATACTTCCAAACATACTTATTTATTAAGTGGAATTCTCTTTTAGCATAATTTTTCTCATCTATCTATCCTTGTTAAGTTATCCTCGTACAATGTTATTTTCTTTTCCTTATATAAATTTTATTTAAAAGTGCGAGTTCAAAAGTCTGTAATAAAAAACGTTTGTACGTAACATTAGTATTATTCGGAACAACGTACTAAAAACATTGTTCTTTAAATATACCGAATAAAAATACTTTGGAGAAATATTAAAAATCACAAAAATTGTGCAACGTTCAGGTGTCTCTGGAAACTCCATAGAAAGCTCGTAATATTTTGATAGAAAAATAAGAAGCTTTGTTCTATAAAGAGAGAAAGAAGGAACGAAGAAACTGATAAAAATCAAAATTATGGCGTGGAATACTATCCACTACGTTAACTTATACAATTATAACAGGATATTATTGTTTGTGTAATGTAACTTATGTTATAAGCCAACACAATGGAACGTGATTTAACATTCGTCCAACACCGAACGTTCTTTCCTCTCAATACGATCAATGCAATGTATCAAGCTAAAATTTATCGAGTTCATATATGACGTTTGTCTATTTAATCTTGCGAACTGTATGCGTTCATGGTCTACAATATTATACGTCATAGCGTAAGATATCTATGTTTTCGTCATCGACTTTTGTCGCTAAAGTTGTATTCTTCGTGGTAGCACTAGTAAATAAAAAAATAAAGAACGAAAAAACAAAAAAAAAAAAAAAATGAAAACAGACGCAAACAAAGGTAGCGACGATTATGAATTCAAGCCTTGACGTTTTTCTTCCTCGAGCATAGCGTCAAGTTCGTCAGTAAGATTTGCAAGCATATTGCCAATATCGTTCAATACATCCGCTGGTTCACTGCCACCAGTGTGATGGCTCATTCCATGACCTGACATGTTGTTACCAGTATTACCACTTGCGTATTCTTGTGCGCGTGCAGCTCTTTGTTTTATCGTTCCGGCATTTTCATTTGCAAACGGTAGCGAGTCGGATTCTGTACTGGAACTTGACTGAAAGGAATACAGTTAACGTTAATATATAACCTACTGTTAGTAGTAGTTAAGCTTGAGAAACAACTATGCTCAATTTAACAGCCAGGGTGCATATACCCAAAAATTTAAGAGTTGGAAATAATTGGAAAATAAGTTGTCTGAAAGTCAGACGCATTTAATCTTGTGTTTGTATACTTTGTTCTTCGAGTATCTAATATGAATGGACTTTATTAAGTTACGTTTATGAAACATATAAAATTTGAGCAAATAATTTCACGAATATCCACAGTAACGATATTATGCTATTATCGTATGAAATAAAGATGAAATAAAACTACCTTAAAACTGGCATCAGAACCATTACGGTGCTGCAGAGCAAGAGAAGCTATTAATTCGTGTTCTTCGTTAACATTGACACTGACACTACCCCAAGAACGAGACATAGAAGAGGGTGGTCGATTTATTTGTGGAGGAGTCGATGGCACTGGCGCAGGTGCTGGTGGCGGTGGAGAAGGATGATGGATCAAATGATGATGTTGATGATGATGTATGTGATGTTCCTCGCAAGAGGCAGTTGGAACTGGTCCGCTGCAATCTATCACAACATCGCCAACTCCCGATCCTCCGACCCCTACTCCAGAACCGCTATTGTCTCTAGAGCTTTGACGCCTTGGAGGAGACGGAGGGCAACGTTTCGGAAGATGTGGACTACTTTCGAGTCCGTAAGTTAATTGATACTTGTTATCGAAGTCTCTTGGTAGTGACTTGAATTGGCCTGGAGTTGCAGCGACCTATAACAAAGGACCAACACGATCATATTTACGAATAAGAGTATAAACTGCAATTATGCGATTCCTTGCGTCTTTTAGGGTAATACTAAACATTCTCCCCGGCTTCTTTCGCTTATCTTTATATAAAGAGTCTTTGATCGTATTAGAAATTCTTTGTACATTGAAAATTACATTACCTTGGCTACAGGTCGTGGACGAACAAGACAATGTCTAGGTCGTGGAAGAGTTCCGCCACCTGCATCCACTACCGAAGTATCATTCGTAGGAGTCACATCACCGTCTTCGAAGCTGCGTGGACGCCATTCGATCGGCTGTGGATGCGTGGATGGTGCTGGTGACGGAGGATACCCAAGGGGCGCGTCTTCCAAGCTTTCTAATGATTTTCCTCGTGAACCAGACCGACCAACGATGTTATAATCGGCTGGTAAAGCAGCGTACATACTTCTCCACGCAGCTCCAGATGTAGTATCGCTTCCGCCTCTCTGGAAAGACCTCAGAACGGGAGAGGAACAGTCCTCGTCAGGAGATGGCAAGTCAGGACCTCCTCGTTGAATAACTACGTCCTGAAAATATAGTTAAGGGAAAGCAAATATAAAGACACGATAATAGATAATAGGGAAGAAAGAATTATAAACGTCGAGGGTACGTAGCATTTGCTAAAGAAAATAAACATCTAATAGTCGACTCGTGCGCCAAGACTAGTATTTTTGGAGTTATGGGTCATAAATGTTATTACGACTCACATACACCGAGGAAGTTGCAGGACAGAGCAAAAGTACATGTTATATCATCGTCATCCGAATGAAAATACAGAAGACGATTGGACGTTACGTTTTAGCAATTAATAAGATATTATTCAAATATTTCTTTACCTGTGTTTGTCCAGGATGCGGCGGTAGCCGAGCAAGATCGAGCGGCTGTATACGTTTTCCAGCGCGAATATCCTTCACTCTCTTGATTGCCAGTAATAATTTTTTCTGATGGCCAAGGCGTACAATACCGATGTCCTCGAGATCTTCCCAAGTGAGAGTCGTCACATCTTCGACCGAACGCATACCCTGTTGATGAAGAGCACCAAGATATTCTTCGAGTCGCAGAAGCCTGAGCCACTCTTCTAACGAACCGGGAATATGTTCTGGCAAGCCGTCTCCTATGTTTAAATTATCTATTTCCGCCTTCAAGCGTTTCCGATGATTAGGCTGCTTAATTCCTGCAAGTCCATAGATCAATTAATTGGCAAATACGAAGTATAAAGGAAATTTTGCAACTAGTTACACAAGTAACAATCATCATTGTGACTCGTACGTATCGCGATACAGATCTCTTGAGATAGTATTATTTAAAATTTTGTTTTACGTTCGTTTAAAAAAATATTTCAAAATTATTTTAAAAACTTGGAAAATAGTAATCTTAAAGGAAATAAAAGTTCAGGTTTGTTTTTATCGTGCCTACTTTTCAAAAATATACGCAATTCAGAAAATGTTAAAACATCAAAGGACGTGCTTTTTTTTTCTTAATGCCTATTCTCAATTTCTGATACACGTTCAAGGTATATAATTGAATCGATTCCACTGAACATAGATTTACCTATCCCTGTCAAATCTTCCGGCGTCATGCGCGTTATAGTAGCTAGATCATAACCAGCGGAAGCAAACAATGGAAAGTATTCCTCGAATTGGAGTTCGGTTAACCAAGCATGAACGACGTCGAGATCCGCCGGTCTGTCCGGATGGCTGCCGAGCGAGCTTATAGAACACCTGGGAGATGAAGCAAGAGCACCAGGTCCTCTAGGGCCCAAATGATATCCGGAGGCTCTTCCAGAATCCAATGAAGCGGTAGAATGCCTGGAACCCGAACCTGATCCTGAACTACCTGGGCTATCTCTTCCGGGACTTTGAGTCATATCGATTCCTAGAAAGAGTATATAAAAATGACTTTCTCCTTTCTATTAAACGAAACATCAACGTCAGTTATATCAGTCATATCATAATTTACAACAGTATCGAAGATTTAATTCCTTCAACGGACGTTTCATTCTTTAGCTAAATTAATACCGTACGTTTCTTTGCTTTGGGAACTTGCATAAATTTAAAGATGTAAAATGGTTTCAAGCCAATCAAATACTAATCATTAGCTCTCCGTTCAATAAATTCTAATCGTTTCTATATAAAAATTCCATGAATTCACGCATTCGATAACAATTCCATGTTTCATCCTCTTCGATGGTTAGAGGTAATATCCAAAATGATGTACATTTCGTTGCCCAAAATTTATCCATCGTCACCTTACAGTCTGATCAAAAAACACGTACAAATTATTACGTATACGATGATCGTAGATAAAGATCTGGAAATCACGTTTAACGTAAACACAGCGGAGATATAGTCCGATAGAAGGGGTGGTTAAAGGATGGCAAAGGAAATAACATTATCGCGAGCGTGTAGCGATATTATCGAATTTGGTAAGACGGTAATTCGATAAGGATCGCACCTTGATCCTCGGCGTGGGCATATTTGCCGACGACTGGTGGAAAGGCAAAGCCGGGGTGGGTAAAAATAGGCCCCGGACTCTTTCCAGATGGCACGCCGTAAGAACCCTCGTCCGTTGTTCCGCCTGGTCCACTTCCGGGCAGGAAACAGCTATCTTCGCTGCTCGCATATCCAGCGGAACCAAACGAGGAACCAGAATGTCGAAATACATCGGGTACAGCCGGTGGTGCCACTTTCTTCGCCTGGGTCACAGCTTTGGACGGCCGGTTCATGCCGCCAACTGCAAACAAAGCAAGAACATCGAAGCTTAACTACGGTGAATTACGAGCGCAAGTAGAGATCTAAATATATAACGAGGAAAAGGCATTTTCGATTATTCTCTCGATTCGAAATGATATTTTATATGCATCGCGAGAAACGAAGAACGTATCTGACGGACGTCGTCCCAAATCATGAGAATTAAATAGCGTCTCTCAAGACTATAATCCCGCGACTTATGCCTCATGCGTTAGTAGTAAATCCATCTTTCTTCGTTTCTTGGCTCTTATAGTCGAAGCTTGACGCTTCGACGAGCGGCTTTAACTTGACGGCAAATATGATTTTTGCTACGTTTGTAGCTTCGAATATTTAGGAAACGGTAGTTCGATGTTCGAAAATGTTCAATAGCTTGGAATACGTGGCAAGTGGAAAGTGTCGGGGTAATAATCTTAAAGGAACGAACGGTCGTGTATATGGCGCGCTGGTAGTTAAGTGCGTGCGTGGCGCTAGTGTCGCGTCGTGATAAAGATGGTAGCGCGGAGATCTTACGAGTGATTTCTTTTCGAGTTACAATTCTTGAAACTTGCACCTCGGAGAAAGCGTTTCGATGTAGGTTACTCGAGCGAGAAGATAAGCTTCGAAACGTGGTCTCGTTCGATCGAGAACGCGTTCGAAAATTTCTGCTGCGCTTTTAATCGAGACGCGTATTATAGATAACGCTTTGTAAATTAACACGTTACTTTTGCTCGATTATCTTCGACGAAATTTCAGACCTCCGTTTAACTACCACGTTAAAATACGTTAAGAGGGTTAAATAACGAAATTTGTGAAATCGTAGGTACGTTATAAACGTTTGTAATCTCTTCCACGATACGAATACGATCAAATTAAAAATATCGTTCCCATCTTCGCGGAGTAGAATATGGAATATAGAAAATTGCTTTAATAATCAGCAGAATTCCAGGCTTCGAAATTTCCGGGATCGAGAATATTACTCGTTAAATTTCAACGTGGAAAGTTTTTGCAGAAATTCCGCGTATTATCGCGTTTTTAAATGTTTCAAGCTTCGAGTTTGCTCTGATTTAGCCTTTGGTTAGGTAGGAGAGATTTATTGCTTGATTTAAATATATCTACGTGTTACAAGGTATAATTTCCACGCCTCGGCAAACGAACAGAACTACGAGATTTATTGAAGATAATTTATAGAATTTCAGACTAATAAATTTGCGAAATTCGAAAGCGACAAAGGAAATGCCATCGTGCTGCAACACCGATAGAAAAAGCAGTCGCGGCAAACATTTCGTTAATGTCGATAGCCATCTGCGATTAAATTAAAGGGAAAATATTCAAGATAGATAAACGTTTATCGATATACTTGCTGTTAAATGGAGCTACATTTTTCATTTAGAAGCGTTAAACGTGCGCGGTAAAATCCGCCGATACTTATACATTGTAAAAATCGATATTCTAATGGAAACTATCTCGAACGTACTTTCCTCCTAGTTAGTTTCACCTAAAGTAAAAACTTAATTTGACTAATCGATGTACTTTTTTATAGTCATATCAGCCATATCCATATTCATGAAATTGTATCGTGTAAAATACCAGAAGTTGAGGTGCTTTTTGCGTTTAACGAGCCTGCCGGACTTTGCATTTAAACGATCGACGAATGACTAGAAAATGTACGAATGTAGGAAAACGTCTTAATCAGCCCGGGGCAAAATTACAAAACCTTTGATGCTGTAGGAGTAACAGGTATCGAGAGCCACGAACAGAAGCGTTCTACGTTAAGTACGTACAATTAAAGTAGGCCAAGACATACTAAGGTATGTAGAACAGCGGTCTGGAGTAAGCACAGAGATTATTTTATCAGCGAGATTGTTGGTGTCAAAGCAGACGGGACGTTACGCGAAGCGCCAGATGCACCTATTATCGTTTCCTTTGAAACTCGCTTCTCGGTACTACGATAGTACCTTCGATATGAAAATTAATAGGAAGACGCGCGTGTTCAAGCGAGAGAACGTTTATTTTTTTCTCGCCTTGAGAATTACACGCTCGGTATTCTTTTTTTTCCCCTGCTAAATCGCTAGATCGAGAATCCTCGTGCAATGCTAACTTGTAACGCAAGTAGAGAACCGGAACGTAAACGGAGATTTGTTTCGTCTGCTAATAATAAGAATTCTAAACTAAGGTATCACAGCTTGGATATCTTACATGTTTCTGTAAACTTATGTGCATTGGAAATTCTCACATTGACAATTGCGCAGCCAATATCTTTCTGGCATCGAGTGGCTAGATTATTCGTTTTTAAGCAAACGTATACCTTTGCAACGCCAATAGAGAAGTAGAATATAAACGAAGATTTCTTTCGTCCACTGGTAATAAGAATCGAGAATTCCACGTCCAATATCTTCTCGGTGTTGGATTATTAGATCGCGCAAACTTATGCTTTTATAACGCAAGTAAGGAAGCAAATTGTAAATGAAGATTTCTCTCATCCACTGATAACGAGAATTGTAACAGGTACTACAGTTTGGATATCTCGTACGTTTTTGGATATTATATGCGTTCTGTGCAGCTCTGTGTCTTTAAATTTGTTACAAATGCATACAAATGGTATGTACAAACGGTATACCGATAATTACATATTTAATCCTTTCGCTACCATGCGTCACGCGTATCTGACGCATTTTGAAAGCCGCTTGGATTATCTACTTATCATTTTTTATTATTACATATGCAGAAATATGTGTCATAATGCGTAACACGTGGAAAGTTTGAAATCTGGGCTGCGAACAGCGAACCTTTCCTTAAGCGACGATACCGAAAGGATTAAATAAAAAATGATACATCGCCAAAATAAAATATTTCATTTTATTACCAAAATACATTGCTTAAGACAACCACAGGATTACCTTTTGTAACACTTTGGTTTTGTTTTTATACTCAAACTGTTTCAATTCATCAGGCCTATAATAACTTCTCTGCTTTCATTCCCTTAATTGGTGCAACGGAACCATTCGCGTTAGTCCATTAATTGTTTCGAGCACTGTATACGTACACTCTCTTCCTCGTCAATAGTCGTATGAGAGTTTTGAATTAATTTTATATGTATAGTTATTACGTTTGTACGCAAAATTTGTATTCGGTTGGAAAATTTTCTCTCCGTAAAGTATATAGCACAGAGGCATAGTATTTTAGAAACGCGTGATCCTAATCGATAATGTAAACATCTGCCGTTACGCTGTTACTTGATTTTCCCTTTGTAGAATCTGTTGTGAGAAAGTCCATGTCCTTACCACATTGATTCTTGATCTAATCCGCGACTTTCAATCTTTCATACGTATATATAATACGTTTGTGTTACTATGAAATAGAGTCTCTATCGCACGTTGTTAACGATAATAGCGATAAGAATGACGAATCCAGAACGAGCGTTAGAAACGATGCAGAAAATTCGTGTAGGGATGTTCGCTATAAAATTCACCGCCGTGTTCGTCGAATAATATCAAAAGCCTTGGACAAAGGTTCGGGATCGCGGCAAGAGATTAACGCGCCTTGCGTCTACTACTACTCCTCGTATCTAAACGATGGGAAAAATAAATAAAAATCCCGGAGATGTATACGTGTACTGAAAGTTGAATGAAGAGTGCCGGAACACTTTGAATACTGCGGTGAACATAGCATAGAAACGACCACTAATGCGATGCTAAACAACCGGATGCATGTCGAAGATACTGGAAGATGCAGCAAAGGCGACAACAAATAACATATAATCATCAAGACGATCGTAAAATCAATCTATCCGGCGTATTTTGTCTGTTGGTACGGTCGACGATCGTCGAAACTAGAAAGCCAAGTCCGTGCAGAAATAAAATGAATATCGACGTTAAACGTCTGGTATATTTTATTACGTGTAACATTTATACGCGATATAAACAACGTTGAGAAGATGAATTACTGGTGTATGGATACTCGTTGTTAGATATCACGCAGTACCAAAAGAAGATATTTTATTAGCTGTAGATATGAAGATATTTTATTATGTATTTAGATACATTTATACGTTCGTAACGTTGCGTCGTGTAAAACATCAGAAGCTTTAATGAACGATCGATTCTTTGCGTTCGATGAATAAACGAATTTGCATCTTGGTGCCCGATGAAAGTCGAAGAAACTGAAGTATGAACGAGTAAAATGTATAAACGTAGAAAAACATTGTAATCAGTCGGAAAGAAAATTACGAAAAGAAATTGTAATACGACGAATTTTTTATTTTTCTTATTTATCTTCTATTTTCATGTCTCGTATTGGTCGAATAACGTTTTTCCTTACCTTTTCTTTCTTTTTTCTTTAATACCCTGATAAAATAATAATAATAATAATAAAAGAGGATAACTATACAAACAAATTGTAAATTATCTCGAGGAGAAAAAAGCAAAAAGTTCTTTTTACAAATAAACGATACTGTTTCTATAATTTGTATCGCGAGGAAATGAGATGCTGTTACTGAAAGAAACGGTACATACTAAAGCCAAGACATTCTAAAGTTGGACTATAAGGCAATGTTGAGGCATCATAAATTACAGCAAGAACTACGTCGAGCGAATTGCAACACAGACTACTCTTTGTACCGACTGTTGCTGGCCCAAGGAAAATGGGAATCAATTCTGGAACATTAATCTGTATGCGAATACTGGACTGTAACATTTTGCGAGAAAAAAAATGAGATATGGAAATATCCTGATAAATAATGCTAAATCCCTTCTCCGTATTACTACTCCATCTCGACCAACTACAGCGAAACTAGACTGTATTAATAGGTTATGTACACGATGTATGTATTCTACTTTAGCAAACGTACATAACGATTTCGTACATGTTTGTATTCGTTTGGAATATTCGGTATAATTACCTTACGTTAAAGCGTACGATTACTTTTGTACGATCCTCGTAATACACGATTTCCTTAGGAACTTAATTTACAGGATAGGGATTTAACGGGGGAGTGGAAAAGTTACTAGAAAAATGACAAACAACTTCAGAACATCATTGACAATTAATTCACCGATGGATAGTCGTATATTTACGGCTAATGTAATAACCTAATAATTCAGTGTTCGGTCTTTTTCTCATATTATAGGTGTTAAAGTTGTGAGATCTATATAATTGTACTAGATACTAGATTAAAAGCTGTTTCAAGCCGTAAACAAGTAAATAAATGTAAAATCTCATCGAGACAACGCGCACTGTGAAATCCCCTTACAAGGTTTTTATAGGTTAGGTCCATATAAACCATGCGTAAATGACGATTACGTCAGTTCGTGATTAACCGGGACTTTGAGTGGCCATTTCTATTCACGATAAAATCTATATAACTTTTATGCTCTACATAAAATCGTATCATAATAAGACAGAAACATCGATCGACTCTCGGTAAAGGCTATGTAAAGAGATATGTACGCGAAACCATTAATATCACGACTATTTTATCGGTCGATAAAACAGCGTATCGGAATTGATTCCTATATAAACGTCCTCGCTTTCTAGAGAAGAAAAAGTTTCCGAAATTACTTCGCTACAGTTCTCTTCTTTTTCTTTTTTCTTTTTTTTTTTCTTTTTTTTCGTTGCTTCGTTCCGTCTGAAGTTCATTAGTAGTTTAAACGCGAAAACACTTATCGCAGAACGCGGTGGATTTATTACGGGTAGAGGCTAAAAAGTTTTGCCTGCTCAAGGTCGGTATTCGACTGCGAATTATACCAACCACGATCCCCACTTTTTTACGGTTTTGCCACGTGCCTGGCCTCTTGTCACGTACGCATCGCGAATACACGGCTGACCACGTTCGAACTTTCAACGGTGTTAGTCACTGGAACGCGATCTCTGCCTCTTTCTGCTTCTGTGTCTGTATGTTCCTTCCGTCTAACGTTCTTTCTTTCTGCATTCCTATATTTAGTATCTATTTCTGCACGCACGTACTTCCGTCTCTATACAGTGGCTAATGAAAATATCTAAACGCTTACCATAGAAAACTTGTACATTTATATAGCACGCGTTATATAAAACATCTTGAATTTCTTCAATACCGCTAACAGACACGATTGTTCCGATTATTCGAAATCGAGATCAATCGCAAAATTCATATAGAAGTTACAGCGAGCTGATTGGCATGTACGTAGTTATTTCCTCTGTTGGTCTTGCTGGTCTAGGGATTAATATGATTGAGGTTATATTCCAGTAAATTGGCAAGTAACCTACTCTGAACGATTTACTACAAATATATATTTAGTAAAAGATTAATACATCGTACGAATAGCCGTTTTAAACGTATTCAAAGCTATCGATACAATGAATAATCGACTGTTCAAATACTTCTCTGATTTCTGTGAAATGTATACCTGCATTAAACGTTTTGCAGTTCCTAATGTGTATTTTCGGATCTGTTTAAGCTTTGCCAATACGATCATGACAGTCGACCTTCGTTACAGCGCTAACGAAATTTCCAAATGTTTTATACAACATATACAATATGGACGTAAAAGTTTCCAACGATAAACGTACAAATACTTTTGCGTGCAACTATGGTTGGTATCTCCTCCGTTATTCTCCCCTATTACTGTACTTTTCTTCTTCGCGTATAGCGTTACACGAATTTTGATGTACACTGAGAAGCATACGGAATCGAGTCTGGTATAGGGACTTTCCCTATTTACAGGGTAACCAACATGGTGCCAACTGATAAAAGGATCTAATAGCTTGAACAATAAAATACGAAACTTCAATTTGTTTCCTTTGCAAGAGAATCAACGAGGCCATCACGAAGATGGCTATTATGAAATTTTGATTCATTTTTTAAATAAAAAAAGAAGAAACTGCTCGAAGATCGTGAATATCCGTAGTTCATTTGTAATTCGTACACTTGCTACCGAATACAGTTATTCGCGAAAATCTTCTTAACTCTTGAGGGAGGGTCATTTTTATTAAAGTAAAACAGCTAGCTAATTTCTTGGCAAACTTAGCGCGTCCCAAGAAGATTAAAAGCTGCGAAAAGGCGAAACGAGCAAGGCAAAAAGTAACGGCTCGGTGGTACGTACGCCTTAAAAGGAAATAGGTGTTTGGTGAAGTAATTAATGTCATTCCGTTGAATCATTCTAGGAATTTAGGTGTACAGAGGAGAGACACGTGTAGGCGTGATGATGGAAGCCGTAACGCGGAAAATACAGAGGGCGAGAAGAACGAAGATAAAAAGGCCGAGTAAAAAAGGAGAAGAGGTCAAAGTCAACTAACTGTGTAAATTCGTTAGCGTTTCTGTAAATACAGAAACCCGAAAGCGCAAGGAGACCAAAGAATCTACTTTCTGGTACTTCTCTTCTTCTCTTCCATGGAGAAAATTTCTAACGAAATTTACCAACGACGAGGTTTCAGAAGCACGCGATTTCTGTACATTTCTAAACCTCCTCGACGTTTGTCTTAAAACACCACCAGAGAGCGGAGATTTTTTGAAATACTGAAAATAGCAAATATATTAAACGTAAACGGGTGAGCAAGGTAGGTCCATGGAAGATGCAGAAAAACATCAATGTTATTATTAAATATTATTATTAAATTAATACTATAAAATAATAGTATTAAATATATTTGATCGGAAAACAGACAAAGATCATGTACGAATTTTTCAATAAATTCCTCAAGAAATGGCAATACTAGAATATCAAAGAAATACGAAAAATATAAGTTGACTTTGATAGTTCTCGGAATAATAATTGCAAGGTATATCCTCTGAAAATAATTTTGCACAAACATCTGGAGAAACATACATATATGCAAAGTGTTTGTCCAGGATAAAGATACAAAGCGAATGTGCCAGCTTGGAGATAAGTTCCACCAAGGTCTTTCTTACGGTGCACATAGCTTACACAACGGATGCTTACTGCGCGAATGCTTCCTGCTATGATTCCTACTTATAATTCATGACGGTAATCTGAACTTAGATGACACAAGCGTCAATTCATACAGCGAGCCCAATGATGCAGAATATTATTCCACGACGAATAAGATCAGGTACGCGATACACCTATAGAATGCAAAATCTATTACGTGGAATCTTCCTGCTATGTTATAAGCTTCGGTTTGTATTAAGAAGATGTGCGATTATTTCCCGAAAAGAAATTATATTAACAAGGAATTGTTTAATCCTGCTGAAAATACTAAAAAAAAAAAATGATAATAAAAAGAAAGATGTAGGTGTTTGTAAGATATATACGTACAATAAGGCCAAATACAATAATACCCCCACCTAGCATAGTCAAATAAATATTAGATGATTCTTGAATATTTGATTTTAATAACGTTAATTAATATCCGATATAATGTTATCGTCTTTTGCGTATTCCACGTTTTTTATGAATAAAGCATT
Organism: Bombus superbus; assembly: GCA_014737385.1. Classification (NCBI taxonomy): domain Eukaryota; kingdom Metazoa; phylum Arthropoda; class Insecta; order Hymenoptera; family Apidae; genus Bombus; species Bombus superbus. The sequence goes on along the minus strand of JACXIK010000019.1, from coordinate 7,978,608 downwards.
TCAGAAAAGAAAAAGAAGATATCTGAAGAAGAACCGAGGGAAACTAGCTGCAAAATAATATTATCAAGGCAATTAATAATTTACATAAGAAATAAAACAACGAAGTCGTTAGTAATAGAACTGATATTACAAATTTATTAGCTTCTTAAGAGCAATTACGGAAGAATTATTGAATGGAAATGATCGAGCAGCGAAAGACGGGGAATTCTTTGGTAAATGGAAATACATCTCAGTTCCTGAGAACGAAGAACACGTCGCGTTTAAAAAAAGCCGAGAATTTTCTTCCGCTTTCCTACGCGAACGTTTACGTTTCCAGTTATATTTTATAGAACAAGGTCGTTCCCGTCGAAATGAAAGATGCTACAAAATTTCACTGCGAAATTAGTGCGATCTACGTCGACGTTACTACGAGATGCTTCGTTATTGTTGCACACGTTCAAACGCGAATACGTTGTTACATAATTAAAAACTACTACAAGTTACTTACGTAACATAAGGAGAAGAATTAATATTATAATTGTCGCGACACAATGGGACGGATAATTGTGTAATTGGAGTAGCTGACTGTTAAAACGTTGGTCCGTTGAAACCAACTCCAGTCTCAAGCACGGACGCTCAAATCGATACAGATTAATCTCTCTGGTACCTATATCCTTGCGAAGCTGAGGATCGCACAAGCTGTAAGAAACGTACGGGCGAGGATTTAAAAAAATGACTCGAAGAGACAACGCTAATTCATAAATAAAATTGTAATTAACCGCGAACAGATGGCCAAGCGGGCGTCCTTTGCGGAAACATCTAACGCTAATAAAATCGCTGGTACAATAGTCGGACGTAAATTTCGCAAGTTGATAAAGCATGCGGATAAATTGTGGGAGATCTCTGCGGAATTGAATCTATTAAAGAGCTAGAGAGAGCGTGGGCGTTTCCGTGACTCGCGTTCAACACGTGTCATTTGATACGTAAGATGTTGTTCCGTGTCATAAAGCTAATGCGCATCACGCTGATCTTATCCAACTTGTTAATTAATTTCGCTAATTAACCTCGACGATCGATCGAAAGCAAAATCGAGCGTAATATACTGTGGGCACAGCCGGCGTAGGAAGTTCAATTAATCTTGAAATGTTTTGTTACCGACACCGTATGGTACACGCTGATACTCCCTATCGGGTGATTCCAAATCCAACGATTCATTTATTTAAAACGTCCTATTCTGCTCGATCAAAGTTCGAATCGACTTCGTATCGTCAGCAACGTTGCTTGAGCGATAAGTCACGCTGGTCAAGTTATTCTAATCTAAATTACGTTTTAACGTACGCAAATAAATACGTGTTTAGCTTGCTGCGATCATTGAATTTTTCGTGCCTCGAGATCGCTTTCGTTTCAATCGAAAAACCCACTTTTCGTGTTTTCAGAGATAAAAAGGAAAGAAAAAAACGTAGAAACAGATGATACCGTAATACCGCGTAAAATCGAACGAGAATATCGCGTACATTGCAATAACGATTCTGTTTTATTTTCCTCGAACTGGAGAAATTTTCCAACGGAAAAGGAACGCCGTCGAATCGAAAATGACTGGAGATTAAGGTGCATTGGGAACGAATCCCCGACACATATAGGATCAATGACGAAATTAAAAATACAAATACGATATAATATAACGATGTAATATTCTTGCAAATGGAACGATGGTCGATATTCTTATTAATATTAGTCGTAGAATTTGTTTCTTTTTTTTTCCTTTTTTTATTTCCGTAGTATATAAAGACGTGTTTCTGCGTAGAAATATGCGAGCAGAGGTTGAATTCATATGCGCACAAAGAGAGATAGCGAGGAAGGTTATATGGACACGTACCAGATAAGAATTGGCTGCATTCGCAACGGTACCGCGGCTTTTAAAAAGAGGTATTGTGCCCCGTAGAAATAAAACTCTTGCGGAAATCACGAAATTTTCAGATGAAGAAAGGCGACACGCGTTTTAAAGGGGCAGAAAAATTTCGGAAAATTGACGGCGAAGCGACGAGAATTTTTTCAACGATGATACGTAGAAGTTTAGAAAATCGAGTCGAGTCGTAAGGTAAGTAAAATCATCGAAGGATCGTTTAAAATAGAATAGAGAAAAATCTGATGAAACGAAGACGCAACCAGTTCCTGCGTAGCTGTTAATTTTGATGGAATTCACCAAAGGAAAAGCAGAACGAAGGAGAAGCATTTCGAGTGTTGGCTTAGCTGTAACGTTCGGTTAGAAGTCTATTTATTTAGATCTCGAATGTACCGCTCACGCGTTTTGTATAACTGTCGAAATATGTGCTAATAGAATCACAAGAAATTCGTATCTCGGTTAAATATCGTTAATAGTTAATCGAGTAAACGAGACGCGTACAAGCAATAACGTAAGCGAAGAAGGAATATATGTATCAATTGCTTGAACTATCACTGCAATGAATTTCGCTGATGTTATGTAAACAGTATACATGCCACTGTTACATTATTTCTTATATATGAGTCTAATGAATTTAAAATAAAATAGAATGAAATAAAATGAAATAAAACAAGGGAAGCGCATATGTGATTGTTTGGATAATTGCCACATATTTTTCTAATTTATAACAGCGTGTAAATTATCGATGTATTTACGACACGGAGGGAGAGGAAAGAGCTAAGACACAAGGTGGCTGCACGGCGGTAAATGAGGACAATGGGGAAACAAGTACAGAAGACGGCTAGTAGAGCGTAAAAATCTATTTCCAATAATCAGCAAACGATTAAACGTGGCAAGCACAGTACAAATAGCGTTGGAGTATTGAGGCGCGCGGTGGTGTCGCACAGTCTTGAGGAATTAGATACAAGAGTACTTTAAAAACCTCAAGAATCAAGTAACGTAGGAAGGAACGAGGTTAAAACAATAATAAAACGGTCCGAATACGAGGAACAATTAATTTTTCAACGAATGATAAACGATAAAAGGAAGGAAAAAGATCAAAACGAGAAGAACTCGGGGGAATTTTAATAAAATAATTGAATCGATATTTATATATATCTAGGAAAAGATAGAATCTAGATAGAAAATTGCTTTACGCGTTTAGGGGGCAAATTGAACCGGAAGAGACACGTCTAAAACTCGACGCAAGGCTTGGAACGAGAAACTGCAAATTCGGCAGAAATAACAAATTATCGATATATAAAATCATCGTTCGACCTATATGAATGGATTGACAAATCTGGGCCATGGCAGTCGAGTCAAACATCGAGATAATAGAAAACCTCCAACGCGTCCTCGTAAGATCCATCCTACACGCGTCGTGGTTTTATCGGAAACTACCGTATAAAGAAAACCTTAAAAATTCCCACAGTGGAAGAAGGGATTAGGCACGCCGAAGCACAGATAAGAATAAACAGCCACGCGAATCTACTTGCTAAAAGCCGCTGCACCAACTTACCAAGGAGACTCGAGATAAAACGCTCCTTCGATTTACTCATTCTCGCGCTTCATTCAGTGATTGCCGATAATCGCATCGAAATCCACAAGATTCGTTTTAACTCCTTAAAGAAGTTAATCGTACTATGGTTAATCGTACTCGACAACATAGGGACGTTCAATAAAGAAGATAAAAAATGAGAACTTATTAGATATCACAACGAGCATTACCATAGTACTACTATAGTACTTGTACATTTTATCGTATCTTCGTACATTGAAAACGTTTTTGCACCTTTGAATTTCCCGTTATTAGTCACGCGTACAATTATTAATTATATTGACGAAAGATTGTACGAACATCCTGCATCTAGATATCGTTCTAATAGTAATTCCTCGTATAATAAATAGTTACATAATACGTCCAAAATCGCAGTATCAAGTAAATTGGATAGATAGCGCGTTATATGAAAACTTTCTGACCCCGTGTGCATCGTAACATCTGCATTGTAAAGTAAACTCTCGCACATCTTGTCATCGATAAACTTACTATCACTGATAACGTACACAAACACCGAATATTCCCGTGCAGCGCCTGGGAAAAACGACGACTCCTTTCCACGTGTTTGCTCAGTTTGGTAACTGTTTCACACACACGCACGTACGATTCACGCCGTTAGCTAAAACGATAAATTACGTATGTACGAAATAATATATATATATATATATATATGTACTTGATGTTTGTGCAAGGTAAATTTGTGTATGGAAGTACGTAGAAGAGAGTTAAACAAGCGAAGGTAAGTACCGAGGTGAAAAAAACGTGGAATGAAAGAAGAAACCAGAAATAGATCCTTGCTCTCTTTTAAAACAAACAGCTCTCGCAAGCGCGCCATTCGAAACAGCCCCTCGACATAAAAACACGTGTTTATTTTCAGCATGCGCGTGTTTCTTCCACATTCTGTACAACAATGTCCGACCAGTCTCAAAGGATTCACACGCAGCACGATACGACAACGAGCGTGACAAGTGTTCGGATGGTTTTTCTGCTCTTCCTGTTAGATCATAAAAGCGGAGAATAATTTTTTACGTAATCGATTCGTCGTTTGTAACGATATCGTATGTCTTTATTCTTGGAGATTGGAGATCGGAAATTTGATACTATATACAGTTGTTCCAGCTAAATTGGATCACCTACGTATCTATCCGATTTACGACCGTACGAGAAAGCTTCTTTAGACAAAGTTACGTTATCTCAAGTCGGTACATGGTAAAAAGAATCTTTTTTTAAGATCCGTTTTTTTTCACGAGATTCCAACATCGTCCGTATGTTTTTAAATGAAATTCTACATTCTTTTTATCCGTCGAATGACGCGATTCTTTTTATTCTATATACAAAAGTATCGAGGCATTTGAGTCTGGAAGAGACGATTGGTTTAAAAGATATTTTAATCTTAATTTTGTCAAAGTTGGCGTACAAAAAAGACGCGGAAAGACGCCAAGTGGTACTCTCGCGTTTGTCTGTCTTTATCTGTTTTAAAAAATACCGACGACTTTAACTCGAGAAAAAATTGAAACACGTGCCTTTCGAGACGGTGCAACTTTGCTTCGGGGACCTGTTTCGTGCAACGATACATAAGACGGGTATCTAAGTGATCTCATTTGGCTAGAATACTCTGTATAATTATTTTTCTGAATATCGATCTCTCCTCGAACGATTCGCTAAACTCTGTACAGTTCGATCTTTAGAAGGTTCATCGAACGAGGAAATTTGGAGAAAGCTTCTAAATTTGATAAACAAGCGACGAGTTCCACGCGTTTACATCGATTCTCCAAGAAAAATTCTGATTTTGTGCAAAAGACATTTCTTTCCATGTTAAACGAAATTGTCTTTTTTTATCTACACCTTTCCCTATCTTTTTTTTTTTTTTGAAACATAATTTTAACCCGTGTTTCATTTAATTTTATATAGTCGTATACTCGTCCTTTCACAAGACATTACAACTGAGATATTTAAACAAACACGTACATTTCAAAAACTTCGTAAGATGATAAACGCAACCGTGACTCGACCTTTTTATCGATCGTGCATGGAACAATGGATTGAAAGGTGGATATGGAAGTAGCGCGAGGATCTTCCATCTGTTACGCGAGAACAAATCTAAATAGGCTCCCTGTTTTATTGCGACTAACCGTTTCACAAATATTCAAAGTATGTTCCGTAGCTAAACATGGGAACAATCGTAACTTATTGCATAAAACCAGTTCGAATGAAGCAATGCGATGGCGTCAGTAGAGTCGACATCGACCGATGAAATCGTAGTAGAAAACCACCTATCCGGTGGTAATCGTTGTCGACAGACCTGTGGAACTAGGTTGGACTTGGCCTGTTGTCCTAACTCGTGGCTTGGCAACTGGTTAGTTGTGTACACTACTGTGCAGAAGTTTAAGATTAGCCACTTTTCTATTTTTCTCGTAAATCCATCGGTTACGACAGAAATTAAAATATAGGTAGGATCTATTAAACCGACGCGTTAACAGCTGTAAAATCTGTTCTGCGAATAAATTTTCTGCCGCTAAATCATACTTGCGTAATAATTTCCCTTTTACGAAGGATAATTGTACAAATTTCGATCCACCAGCAAAATGACTAAAATCTTTCCAACGTGGATAATAAAATTTCGTGTCGCTGACTTAACGGCTGAAACACCTGTTATACCTATATCGAGAAAAAGTATTACATTTAAAAAGTACTACTTCTTCTTTTCTTTCATTTTTTAATTAATTGCTCGATTGTTTCCAACCACTGTAACAGGTTATTAGTAGATCGTGGATTTTTACGCGTTTACGGGAAATTTAAAGATTCCAAAATACACAGGATGCGCGTAATACATAAAAGCGTATAAAATATCCAGAGTAGAAGAATATTCGTAACAATACGATGAATGGAACAAAATACTGTTCGTGTTCCTAAAAATATAAAAATAAACGAGTATCCGTAATCCCCTCGTCGACTGAAATTAAAAAAAAAAAGGAGGAAAAAAAAAGAAAGAAACAAAATAGCTGGGTATTTGTGGAAATATAAAAGCACAAAGCATCCCTTCCATACGGACAATAGAGACATTCGTATAGGAAAATCAATTATTCAACGTAATATCGTCTTCATAGTGGTTTATGGGCCCGTAAACTGTCGGCTGGGACTATTGTTCTAATCCCGCTCGTTAAGCTCAACCGTTATAGTAGCCATGTAGAGTGGTCTCGAAAGTTAGGTTATAATACTGTGGGACCCTCATGCCTGTTAAGCGAGATGGTCTCTTTGCGCTTGCTTTACTTAAGCCTTAAGCATTGCGGCGTATCCCTGCGTGTTCAATCAAAGCCTTAACCTGTTCGTCTCGAAAGACCCTCAGGTGGACCCAAAATAGGTATCGGGGTGATAAGTGTGTTAAGAGGGCATTAGTGCGGGTAGATGGCACGCTCGTTGCCATGTTTTTACAGCAACGGGCCATTCAAACTCAAGTACCATCCTCGCGCCCTTCTTTATTATTTCTTTGCCGCTTCGCGTTCAGAAATTTTGTAAATATGTACGATAAAATATTTCATAGTCTACGCGGTTGCTATTACATATACACGTATGTTATGTATTATTCTCTGCGAGAATTGATCGCGATATTCTATCCGATAAAATATATATATATATATATATATATATATATATATATATATATAATGTATGGATTTATTGATTTAAGCTGTACGCAGCCAAATAGAACAGTAGTAAATTGGTTTTTTAGATTAATTCTAAAATTGTTCGCGGATGTATCGGCCACTGTAGGCGGGATTAAGTTTCATAATTTTTGGAGAAGATTTACCAACTTTTCTAAACAGCGTTTGAATATGTAATTCTTCGAACGTCTCTTGGATTATTATCATCCCTGATTCATATACGTCCTAATTTTTGCCTAACGTTTTCTAGAAGAATATCGATTTCCCTTCGTTTCCAAGACCATTTCCAGATCTTTTTCTACGTTTCTACCTCTATTTTGGATATATATAGACCGAAGGCATTGGCCAATTTTCGTACCGATAGGTACTGGCGGTTTTCAAAAAATTCCAAATGCATCGAACAGAGTGCGATCGATAACTACAGAAATTGTAGAATGTAATAGACCTCGCGGTTTTTTTTTTTTTTTTTTAAGAACAATAGCCATGTACGAGTTAATATCGTATATTATGTACGTACATGCATCGTAGACTGGAAATGTCCTATAAAATAAATGAAAGATAAAATATAGATCCGATATAACGGAGCGAAATACGTCGAAGATAAAGTGACAAACGAGGCACTTAGAAGCAAAAGGACGCAGTGGCATTTTTCCGATATCGAGTTTGGAATTCAAACGCGTTAAAAGAATTCCGCGTAACGTCTCCATGAAAACAAAGTCATATTTCGTGCTTGACATACGGCGAGAAACGTACACGCGAATCTCCAACGAAATTCATCCTTTTTATTTGCGAATTACCGACTATACGAAAGATAACGTTGTGATAACGTTAGAATGGCGTTGCTTTCAATATTACTCGCTTAATCCACTACGGTCAATTTTTCTAGCGTTGGATCGCTCGAATTCTAGTTTAACCATCTCTGTTCTGAATTGAAAAGTTTCAAAAATACCACTTGCATCCGTCTGGTTCTGTAAGCGCAAATATTAACCGTGACGAAAATATCCAGCAGGTGCAGTACGTTACTGTTTCGAGAACTAAATTCGTTTCTCTGTTATTCCGAGCCATTTGTTCTTGTCTGCATCGTGTCGTTATTTTTAGAGAAGCGTGGCTAGATAGGTAGAAACGAGACGGCTGAACGTTGAATACCATTAAAAGGATAAAACCATAGAAACCGCTGGCAAAGAAACGGAACAGGTTTCTGGAATTAATTACAACAGATTGTATTCCCGATGCAATTTATATGCCATTTGCATCTTCAGCGTCGATATACGTGTGCGTAAACCATTATTGTGCCCCTGATGGAATTATTCACAGGTTTAATGATATCATTCCAACGTTTCATTTCCTACATAAAGTTGTAAATAAAACACTAGATACTTGTAACGTTTGATAATAGAAGCTCTTCGCGTAAGCGACACGACTCGATTCATTTTTTAATGAAATTTCTTGTCCGTAGAGGAAGCCGATCTTTTTCTTTTTTCTTTTCTTCCTTTTGCTTTTTCAGATTCTATATTTATTTGTTCGTAAATATCGAAATACCTTGGCCATTTTGCACAGTTAAAACTGATATTATTAGCCAAGCTCTACAAATTACAAGCTACGACTGATCGAGTATTAAGCAATCAGCTGTTGCGAGCTCTTTGAAAACTTTGAAAAGCGTGTACCTAAAACGCGTCGCAAAAAGTAAGCGAGGACGAGTATACTCGTCAAACACGGAATACGCGCGGCTCTTGTAACGTAGAATTAAGCTGTAACGAAACGACTGTTTTATTTTTGAATTTTATTAGCGACAGGGCTCGTCGTAACGCAAGATATTGCCATTTTCTCGCGACGAGTATACTCGTCGAAGACAGCTAACTGCTTAATAAACTATCTTGCACGGCAGCAAGAAGTTCGATAGTAAAACAGATAAAATCGTATACGATAATAATAAAAATAAGGAGGTGCGTAACTTGTAACTCGTAACTTGTCCACTTGCAAATATTACTAACAATACGACTAATAAATTATTCCGTAAGATTACTCCGAAAGTTTCGTAGCAAGAAACTAATAAACGCGTTAATATCCGCGAAACGAGACAGCGTGTTGCAATGTGAGCACGGTAAACATGAATTGTACAAAGTACTTTTAAAACTGACTAAAGATACGCAAGTTTTAATACGAAACGAAATACGAACTTTAGAAAAATATGATTTTCAGCGTACGAAGAGACTGATCTCGGAATCGTTTCGAATATTATTTCAAACATACGATTATATCGGATATATTGTTGGAAGATCGTGTCTTTCACATTTAAATATCGATATTCGCGTCGTTCAATTTATATCATCGAACTCGTACGCATGTGCTTAGAAATGGTGCAACACGTGGTAATTTGAAATTCCATAATTACAATACAATCGAGCGGAACAAATTGATCTCCACGCTTTCCACCAGTGACGCAATCTCTCGTCCATACAATTAAGCAAAGGACGACCCATCTCGCTTTGCGTTCGGCAGATATCGAACATATGGATCTGGAAGAAGTTCGAGTGGCCCATTAAAGTTTCGTTAGAAAGCTCCATAGTTAAGTAGTTGCGCGATATTGTAAGGGCAACGTTTGCTCGATAAGAAATTATCGAGTTTTTATTTTCTCCAACGCACGGATAGGCAATATAATTAAATACATAACGTGTTCTCTGTTCGCAGGTCTGCCACGTTCTAAATAGCTGACCTAACTTGCGATTCCAAAGACGCAAGCTTCTTCTCCTACGCATTCAAAAGAATGCCACTGACCTCGCTAAAGAAATAAAATAGACAATTTGGAAGATGGTATCCCGCTGGGGGTGATAACCATCCACGTGCTGTTTCGCAGCAGAGATATACAAATTTACCAAACGTCCCGTTGGGTAAATTGTAAAACGCGGAATAAAATAAATAAAAAAAAAAACCTATGCATTCTCATTTTCTGTCTTCGATCTCAAATTGTACTAAAATTGAACGAACAGTGAAAAATCGTTCGATCGACGAACGAAACAGCTCGAGACCGGTCGCTTGTACCGGGCCTGGAAAGATCAGCGTTAACCTTACGCCATATCAATATTATATTATATCTATAAAAATATGAATTTCCATAAAAATCCGCGCTGCGTTTAGAACGTTGGGAACGATCGGCTCATCGCGTAATTTATTCGATCTATTTTGAATGGCGACTAATAGTCGACCAACGTCTCGCGAACAGAGCGTCACACTTACGATGCATGAGATTCTTCCAGCTGCCATAAATCGCCTGGATGCACTTATCAAGCGGAGTAGCGGATAATAGCGCACTGGTTTTACGTGCACTTAAGTTGCCCTCGGAGCAGCTTCTGAACAAATTGCCGTTGCTTATCGTGCAAATCACCGGGCTACGTTCTCGTCGTGGATGAAGTTTCGTCTTCGACATGTCCACCACACCGCCAGGGATCCAGCATTCGACGGCTGGATCGCGAAAGCTTCTATAAGTCGAGGACAATTTTTTCGACGACTTCTGCAGAAACCTTTTGCCAGGTGGTAAGGGCGGGGGACCCAAGCAGCTCGTGACGGCAGTGATCGCCATTTATGGCCAAACTCGCTTTTATTCCAACGACTTTGAGTCTATCGATGCTTTTCGACGCGAGCTTTCCCGATTTACTTTCCTATCGCATTGGTATTATCTCGTGTGCGTTTTATACTTCGTATCCGTGCATTTACGCACCGATTACAAAACCGATCCGGCTGTTCTCGAAACGAACATTCTCTTCGTTTCTATCTCCGTTAGATATTTATAGTTACGGTTCTTAAGTATATCGTTCGTAGCACGGGGTATCTTGGAAGAAAAGGCGAAGAAGAAGGGAGAAGGCTGAACGGCAGGGTTAAACGAACGGCAGCAAATTTTGCGTTTCGATCGACGCGTTAAACGCGCAGACAAACATAATCGAATAGAAGCTACAGTCGCCAATTCAAAGATATAGTTAGAGCTGCTTCAACTTCGAATCGGGCGATATCTACGCGGCAAAAATAATTACACGACGCGATTGAAATTACCAGAGTGAGACGCGTGAAATTTTACATTTTCATTAACCTTGTCGATTTCGAAGGAAACGCGCTGACCAAAGCTGTTTCAAATGCCTTTCATTTCCCCTAGAACTTTCGGTAATCTAAACATTGTACATAGATATGATTTCTGGACACTTTGCACCACTATCGTGACGTTAAAGAAAAAAGTAAAGAGAGAGAGAGAGAGAGAGAAGAAAAAAAAAGAAAAGCAGAGTCTAACATCGTTTTGCAAATTATATGGTAAATTGCAACCACTTTGTCAAATTAATCCTACTGCCACGTCAGTCTATATTAACGTCCAACGAACGTATCCCGATATAAATTAGATCACGGCCACTTTCTATCGAAGAGAAGATGCAACGAAGCACAAATTTTTCTGCCGATTCTCAAAGTGTACGGTCGCGAAATACAACGAAGGAAACGCCGGAGATAACCGGATAAGACTGTCAGAAACGTTCCGCGTTAGGTACAGGTTTCAGTTGGCGACACCAGCGGAGTCGTTGGTGTGGCGAATGCAAAGAGGCGAGGTCGAAGGTGGGTGGACAAGTTTCCGGAGAACGGTGTAGGCCGCCCCCGGTAATGCCTCCGCGCGTAGGTTTCCAAAAACGCGACACGTGAAACAACTTTCCACGTGGAAATACCCTGGCTCGCCAAAGTGTTCCAACGCTTGCCACAGGAAACTCGTATGGCCATACTGTACGCGTTATATAAAGCGTATTGAAATTTCATTGGCGCTGTAGCGAGACGCGACACTTCTCGTTATATTAGCGGAGGTATGATGTTAAAAAGTGGCCGTTTCTGGGCTGCTGCTTGCCAACGAAAAATTATTCTTGCTAAATCTCTTTCTCCGGGTAAACGGAAACGTTAGTAGCGCTCGTAAAAAAAGAAAAAAAAAGAAACGATGGGAAAATCGAAAGGAACGAGCGTGGAAAGACGAAAAAGAGGCTGCGGTCGAACATACCCACGCGTTGCACTTAATCTTCGTCTTCTTCGGACGAACAGTTCGTTATTAAAAATCGATACACCGTCGAGGTAATCGTCGTGGGCGTATAAAAAATCGATTCGAGTGTTTGCACGAAAGTATGGAAATTAGCACATTGTCTGTCTTAATTGTATAAGACTTTAAGATAGCTTGAAACTGATATACCGAATAGCACGTTCAAATCGGTATCTACCGTTGGCCGTAGTGTTACAAATAGAGTTCTATTGTACGTTACTCGAACGAAATTAATTATTTATCTCGATTGACACGCGAAGAAAACGCGAAGCACGATATACAAGGCGAGTTCAATTTCGCCGCATAGAGGTTGGTCCATTGGAATTTTTCTCAACGCCAAGTCATCAACAAGATCTTCGTTCGCATGCGTATGGCGCGTATCAAACGAAACAGCCACCTGGATATTACGCAGACCGTACCGATGAAAACGGAGACTCGCAACAGCAAACTACGGTAACGCGCCACTCCGTCCACTACCAAAAAGTATCAGATTCAAATACAAGCTAATAATGGCGTTTGAAATTATTCGAGTGGCTGGAATGCGATTTTATTTCAATCAAAATATCTCCTATTAATCGACGAAAGTAAAACCGGACTGCAAGCCATTATAGCACACGCATGCGGGTGCCGAGTAGGAGAACGCGTTGCTGCTTGCTGTTCTCGCGTAGCAACGAGATCTCGCGCCACTTTGCATCTGCTCGATTCGGAACATCGATCGATGTATCAGCAAAATTTGCAAAGAATCGTTTCGTGAATGGATCTATCTATATACGGAGAAGATGAGGATTTCGAAGAAGAAGATGGAAAGACACCTTTTCGTCTTTGCGCTCGTTCTTCTTAAATTTTTCATCGTTTCTCGAGTGGATGCCAATAACGTTTCTTTTCTCTGTTTTTTTTTTTTGTTTTTATTCCTAGAGAGATGCTGTTCGACGAACTCAACGAGGTCGAAAAATGGCCGTTTCTAAGATTCTTCGATCTTGAAGATATACATGCAAGCAGCAGGATATTCATCGCAAACACGTAATCCGCATGGTAAGTCGTTGGAACAATTACTTTTTGCATTTATTACAAATGAATGAGCGTATCTCACGATTGTTAGTTTACCGTTGCTGATACGTAGTGTAAAATGATTAGAAGAATCTTTTTTCCTTTCATCTTTTTTTTTTTTTTCTTAATTTAACTCTCGTCACACCGTTTTCGAGCGTGGAAGTAACGCAAAGTACGTAACGTTGGTAATTTCGGCGTGCAAAATGTCGTATATTATAATGTGAAATTGCCATTATGTCCATTTCTGAATTGTCTGGTAGCGTGCGCGCGTGGAAAGTACAGACAGCCAAGAAACCTTTTCCTAGACGAGAGAATCTCCAACACGCGCGGACAACATGATATTCGGCGCTCGTGTTTCGCTTCGAAGGGATATTACGGCGTTACGAATACCTGCACGTTCAACACGCAGTCGATACACATATTTTCCTTCTTTTTTTTTTTATTTATTTTACTCTGCGTTTCACGAGTCTTCCAGTGTATCGACATCATCGTCTTCTCTCTTTTAACATTTCTCAACGATCTAACGCCCGCTTTACCGATCTAGGACTTTGAAAAGTTTTCAAAAGCTCAAGCTCGAAGGTAAAAAGATTATCGGGGAATGGTACAAATCGTGGAAATTCTTCGGCATCGAACGTGTCAAGCATATTAACGCGAGAGTTCGAGGAATCTCTCGGAATCGACGAATACCGGGACAGACGCGGAATTCGAATATTTGCCGAGAAATATTTTGAAATTGGGAAAGACGAACAGGAAGGATCGACGTGTGGAGAGTGTTGCGGTAACGCGTTATAATAATGTGACGATTCCAATAACGTAGCATACGATGATACGCGAAATGGGTCAGAGAGAGCGAAGCGGACAGTGTGGTATTATACCGAGTTAAAGAATATGAGATAAGCAATTACTTGTAAGCAGCGTGTTGGTAATTGAGTGGGTGTACGTTGCTGCAATTTTGATCGAATCGTACGGAAATGGACGTATTAAGGCTGTAGCGCCGGGAAATTTTCAATAGTAGACGCGGCGAACATTTTGATAAGGTTCTTTCTTCTATTCTGCGTTTTACAATTTGTTCAACGGGACATTTGGTAAATTTGTATATCTTTGCTGCGAAATGTACGAGTTTTGCTCGTTTCAGCAGCCAGCTGGTCTGGGTGCGTTGCCGTTCTTTCCTCGTATTTTCCTGCGTATCTACCGATTTTTTTTTTTTTTTTTTTTTTTTTTGATAAGGCATCAAAGTTTCGTGGAAACGCTTTTCGACGGAAACCTGTCCGTCGATTTCGACTCGGTGATTCTACCTTCGTCTTCGGCGTCATTTCAACTTTCCACGGGTATTTAGTTAAGCGACTAACGTATTATCGTGTACGACGCATCGGTAAGAAGAAATTTCGATACCGAGATTTCGATCGGTCCGGTCGTCGATCTCGAAACTTTGTCTACTTTGCAAATACCAAGAAATCGTGAAATCCTAGAAATCGTGACGTTACATATTCGACGTACGAAGACAGACTACGTATTCATAGAAACATGCGAGATTATACACGAAGAGTCATCCGCCGGTTGAACATGGCCGGACAAATAATTGCCGCGAAGAGAAACAGAGACTCGAGAGCGTGTGTACTGTTAAGGAAAGGTCTGCGCCCCACCGCTTTTCTCCAGCACCTTAGTGACGAGCAGTCTCTCGCCGCGGTATTATTATAGCTTACTTGCAACGAATGCGCGTAAAGAAACGATGGAAATCATTAGTGGCTTGCCTCGCGTCTCGCAAATCCGTCGATTCAGCGTCCACGTCGTAAATACAAAGGAACGCTCGATTCACATCGAGATAAGGGATATTGCTTGCGTTCTTGGTAAAAATGAATGCAAATGTTAGGTATAAAATACTGGGTGCAACGACACCGATACAGCTGGAGCGTCGTACGTGCGCAATCGCAATAAGCTGGCTTTATCGAAATTCAAACAAGGCCAGTGCGTGGACAGAAGCGAGACAGCGCGTTCGATTAGAGATTTAGAAAAGATACGCATCGACGAAGGATGGGTGACGAAAGTCGTACGACCGACGATACTTGCCGGTATGCAAATCGGATTGACGTTACGTTTATTCGACGAATTATTATTATTGTTCAGATGTTAATATTAATTCACCAATGTTTTATTCTCTTTTATCTTCTATGTTTGGTATATTAAAATTAAGTAAATAATTTTTTATTCGGAGACTCGATACGTTTTTAATCGTTTTTTTTTTTTTTTTTGGGTCGATGTTTCTCAAGATTTCGCGAACCCAACGAGGAGAAATTGAATTTACAACGTAGATGTAAACGCGACGTAAACCGGAAGCCACCCTAAGCCGAAAGGATTGCGATAAATGCTAATAACAAGACTAACGTTTAACAAAGAGAAATATAAGCTTACGACGTTTGTAGTATCTTTTAGTAGCCTGTTGCTTGTCGCAAATATTCGCCATTCACCTTTTATCGGACGACTCCGCACGGAAATACGTGTAACGTCTGTTTCGCGGATTAATCATACGCCTAAACCAGACCCGACTACAGACAGGTATAAGCTTATTCGATAAATAAAGTAACGCGATAATTATTTTTGCCAGGCGTTTCAAAAGATGTACAGTTAAACGACTGCGGAATAGAACTTGTGCTACATTTCGGGATAAAGCTACGTAGTATGCGAGTACGTAGAGTATCTTTCGAAAGTAGGTAAGAAGTGGTTGCAGAGCCGCAGGAAGATGCAAAGAGAACAAAAGACGAGAAACTTGGAGAAACTTAAAATAAAGAAGAGAGAGACGCGTAACATGGCTGCGAAAACAAATTGCTAACTCAAAATCTGCAGGAAACGAACGAAAGCGTTTAATGCTTATAATCGTAAGCTATAAGCGCTATTAAGAAGAGTATTCACCGGTTTAACTCGGAAAAAGATAGGAAACACGTTTTGAATTGGTATACGTCGAAATTGAACTAGAACTTATCGAATAAAATTATACGCGCAGATAAGGCAATTAACCATTAACTCCTTCCTCGGTTGTGCCAACATCCAATGTCTCGTGGATCGTTACTAAAAAAGAAAAAGAAAAAAAAAGTCGAAGATTCATCGCGTATCGAGGTCGAAGCGATCGAACGATTTCCGAGCCAAAATTACGGGAATTCGAAAGCTCGTGCGTCGTTAGAACGTAAATAGGAAGAACAACGAGAATAACGTTGCATAGCTATTGCACAAAGAGGATATTACGCGATATATTTTACTCGATGTTATAACTATATTCACGACTGACGCGCGAAATTTGTATCAAAGATAGCGTTAACTAGAATTTCAATTTTTTTCGTTTACGATTTAAATCGAAGAAACGTTTCAAGGAGATGGAAGAAACCTTCGGAGATAAATATCCTTGCAAATATAATTTATCTCTTGAAACATTGAACAGACGCCATGGATTAGAGGACGGGAGGGGGGGATAAGAACGTTTAAATACATGCCTAGATGCAATAATGTATTAAATACAGAAAATTATAGTATAAGTATAATAACGCAAGATCGATGCTGTCAACTACGACGCTACGCAAAATACAAACGCGTAGACAAACGCGTGGAAATTAAAGTCTGATAAACCTGGATGAGAAAAAAAGAAACGCCGTGTATATCCTGCCGAGAAATTACCATCTAATTAGAATTTAAATTCAGCGTAAGCCTTCGGACGTACGATGAAAAAATCTCCTCTTCTCGGTTTCTCCTCGGTCAACGTAAAGTCGCTTTTACGGAAAAAATTTCAATTCTACCGCAGCCGAAGGTCAACGCAAAGCGTTCTAAAGCGATTCTAAACGAATCGCAGTAGCCGAGAGATGAAATACGACTGCGCTGGATAACAGAAGCCTAGGAAAACGAACGGATGGACCCTCGTTAGGAGAGTAGATTAGGATGGCACAACAGTGGGATAAGAACGGTGGACGCCACTTGGGCTCATTATCTTGAAATCAGTCCTAAAAGGTGGGACAAAAGCGGAAGGAAAAATACATGGACGCCGACAAATGATTACAGCCGAGTTATAGAGCTACCGAGGCAAGAGGCCAAGATAAGAATCTTAATCGAAATAAGATAAGACGTCGAGAGGATTCTCTGCTCGGGAGAATGGAATTTCACGATACATACTCCGTATTAAAGATATATACCTGTAAATCACGGCGAACAGTTATTAGTTTCGAACACGATGTTCATCGAGGTAGGTTGTTAATCCGATTTAAGTAGAAGCATGGTATAATTGAATTTCCTTTATAGATGCGGATAATTATCGTATTAACGGTAACCTCGCTTTGTAGCTACAATCTCAACGTCTTATTAATCGATATTTATAACAATATTATTAATTGTACATATTCGAACGAGCCCTGGTGCTTCTCTTCCGAATGTCGTTCGCACGATGCGTGGTTATCGTACGTTGGAATTCCTCGACTTTTACGATTCAAGAATGTGCAAATGACAAAGCAAGAAAGATGAAAAGGAGCGAAGAACGAGGGTGGGGGGACGGGGGAAAAAAAAGGAAAGAAGAGAAGTCATAATGATCTCGCGTGTATCCTTCGATTCATTCTTATTGCGTTATTTACTTGAAAAACAGGAAATACCTCTAATATCCTTTTTCGAGGCATTAATCATACGAATCGAAGAATAAATCATACATCGTACTAAGAGTTGATAAAAGTCGACTTTCCAACGTTCGCGCGAACATATAACAATGGTACTTGCGCACGATTTACCACTATTCCAATACTATTCGTACAGATTTAATAAATTCTACGTGCAATGCGACGGAATGTCAAGAGGCTAGAGAATAGATCGCAATTGGTTCTAAAGTACGTTTGCTTCTTCTCTCGACGTTTTTATTCGGCAATGTCGATTTGTTGCTATGATTTTGCTACGTATCTGAAGAAGCTCGAGCGAGCGTAAAACATCGCAATTTCATTGTAACGGGAAAAAAGTAAACGAAAAACCTTCGGACGAACGCGGAATTGTATAAGAGCACGCGACGCTATATTCAATTGACCTAAATAGTACAATGAATATAAGTGGACCGCGTTGTCTTATGCGTGGCGCTGTTTGCCGTTGTCTCGCTAGGAAACTTGGATCGAGTTTCATTCTTTCGTATTTTTTGTGTGTGTGTACGTTTCACAGTTACGTACAGAAAAAGAGATATCTAATATCTCATGCACGCTTAAACGCCTTAAACAGTGAAACGAAACTGGAGGAGTACTAACTTTTACGAAAGATAACTAGACTTTTTATCACGACGATAAACCCGCATCGTAGTTTCACTACGTTAAACGATATTTGTATATATTGCGCGATCACTCCGGTCGAGAATTATTCGATGCCCAGACATTTGTCTATTGTAACGTGTTACGTATTAAGACGGTTCGATGCTGGCTCTATTAAATGAAATATCGCCAGATAACTCGCTTTAATTGTCATAATCATTCCTCCAGTGTATTTTATTATACAACGTAGTCCGTCTAATCTTATCACTTGCAACGTCTCGATTGTTTCTGACGATATTAAAATATCTTCAATACCGATGACGTTAAAGATATCTTAATATCGATAATATTGAAAAACGTTTCGCGCGTTGAAAAAATACAAGTACAAGTAGAATGTTTTCGAGGGGGACATAATTTAACGTGATTAGCGTTTCCGTATGCGAACGCGCAGAGGACGTACGAAGGTTGTTAGGCGTGGAGCGATCTTTCTACAAGTGGGATCACGTATTTTTTAATACATCATCTTGTACGTTCTTATCTTATTACATTTTCTACAAAAAAGGTATTAAGCTATATACGCGAAAAAACTATTACCTTAGCGTTAGATATTTTATATTTATATTAGTTTAACGTATGTCAAACTTCTTCGTTTTAGCAGATTTTCACTAATTCGTCGGATTTAAGGTATAAAAGAAGAGGAAACTTCAAAAATTTGAACAGAAATATCTGCCGAAGTAATAGCTTCCCGACAGAAATAGCTTAATACTTTTTTTACAGAGAAAATTGCATTAAAAAAGAACATCGACGACCTGCGTATGTCCTCTGCCTGTTCTCCCACGAAAAAACCAATCGTGACAAATTAGGTGCCTCTCGAAACTGTTTAACTCGTACACGAAACACTTTTTAATGTTATCAAAAACGAGCGAGATATTCCTGGTGATAAATTCGAGTGGACCAGCTTGCATAATTTAGTATACGTACAGTACGTATTCGATGTATAAGGCTAACGGAGTTCCCTTTGGCACACAATCTGAAAATTTGTACATGTAGAAAAAGCAACGCATAAGCGTCGGAAAGAAGTTTATCTTGCACTTTACGTACGATTTACAATACTGCCTGGAGTATAAAGAAAGCAAATAGTACCTATACACAATAAACTGTACATTAGATAGAGGTGTGAAAAAAATGATAAGATCGTTCCTGTTATCTCCTAGTGGAAACTAGATGATAGTATCCTCCGTCGTGTATAAAGTCTTGTCCGATATTAAAAGCAAAAGAAAATATATAAAAAAAAAAGAAGAAGAAGTAGAAAAAGAAAGAGAAACAGATTTTGCGGCATATTTGCGATAAATTGACTCGTAACGTTTTACGTGATTTGCGATCGTCTCTTTTGGAATTTTCTTAGTAGTGGACAATAACAGTACGAGGCTAACGCGTTTAAAAGATAAATCAATGTTTAAAGCAGCCTTAAGGATGCAACGTGACTGAAAGGCAAGCGCAGAAGAAGATAAAATCCAATCTCATGACTGGATCGAGTAATTTGCATAAGATATCAGGATGGACGTTCATCCAGATACATCCTGTCAAGGACGGACGTGAACGGGTTGAACTGAACGGCAATTACGATCGATAAATTTCTTTTTTGTTACGCGCAACCTATCCCTGTATTCGAATGGCGAATCCGAAAAAATATGTAATATATATGTAAGTCGATAAATGTAATATTTTTCATTGAAAATCTTTTAATATTCTTTGTTTCGAACGAGATACCTTATCGAAGAATGGAGCGTGATACGAGCATTCGTTTTAAATTCTCGATAGAACGCCGTGTTTTATCACGTTTTATCTTGATGAGCGATTTGTGTTCTTCGTTTTTTCTTCGAGCAAGAACATCGCAGTTGAAAAATGAACGAAGCAAATAGCGAAAGAACACAATTTGACGATTAAGTCGCGCGGTTCGTACACGATCAGAGCTTAAACGAGGATAAAGTGAATTGTATACGCAAGAAAAAAGTGGCAATCAATAGCAATTAGTGGTAGTTGACGCGATAAAATTTGTATACCTTGTAAGTTGACACGGGCATAAGGATATAATTAACCTTAACAATCAGCGTAATTTTCTAGACAATCCAACGATTGTCCAGACCAACTATCTTACGTAAATTGGGAAATATTAAAAAGAGAAAACGCGTTAAAGAACGTAAATCGAAGAAAGATTCCCTTTTACGGAAATACGATTGATGGAAGAAGGAATTGTACGTGTAAACAAAAGAGTAAGAAAAACAAATGTAATACTTTTCCTAACACTTGAAAGCGTAGTAATGAAGATTGAAGAAAGCCGAGCTTTGTGAAGTGACTGGGTTATTGACGTACGAGTTTGAACGCGACAAGTGCAGGAAAGAACACGAGACGGGAGAGCGAAAAACAAGCGGCAAAGAGAGGAGGCGGAATTGCATGGGGATATAATGAGTAGCGGGGAAGAAGCACGAGCTTAAAAAAGCTTAAGTAAGAACGTCAAGAAAAATAGGCTCCGTCCAAGCAGAAATTTTACTTTGTTCCTGCGTGAAAGTTTTCTTTCAAAATATAAGCATCGTAAAATATATCTGCCTCGCTGATTTGATCAAATTCCATCTAGTTTTTTTCCAAATTTTCCAAAAAATTCCAACATTTATTCGCATATGCCTGTCCGAATGGGAATTTAATTCAAACTGATTCTGCAAATTCGCTTTTAGCGAAACGATAATTCTAATAGGCTTGTTTTTTCTTCGAATACCTTTATGTCGCGTAAAGTTACTGGAAACGTAAGGTATAGACGTAAATTTGAAAATATCGTAATCTTTAAAGAAGGCTAAACAAGAATTTCCACTCGTACGTAATTGATTATGCAATGAAATATTCGAGAAGCATTTTTTAAAACAACAATTCAAGGCTAAACGAAATGTCAAGCTGCCGCGGGTTTTTTCGTCTCTGCGAGACTTCCGCTTCTCTGGCCACTGACGTCTTATTCTTTCATTCTTAATAGCAATTGACATGTTGTAAATTTAACACGAGTCAATGGACCTTAACAGATACGCATCTCGCGAGCTCATGTTGCCAAGTACTTAGTCTGCAACGTTTCACGTTATAGCCTACGAATCATACGTAATGAGATGATCAGACCAATTATGTTACTACTTCTGCCATTCTATTTTATACGAGTGATTTTACAAAGCATACAACAAATCGCAGCACGCCTATTAAGTAATCGAAGATTCCAAATTTGATAATTAACGAACCGTTTGATCTTAGCGTTGTATAAACAATAATTATTTCAAATCGTTGTTGCTCGCACATTTTAGTCAATTTACTTGACTTGTTACAAATTACTTGGAACGCGATATTACGACGTTCCACGTAAACGAACACTTCGATAAAGATTCTTGCAAAAAAGATTCAAAAGATTCCTTTTTCGATCGTTTAAATTTTTGCTAGGTAATAGACGCAAAGTATAGAGACCGATTTAAAAAGTGAAACTATTTTCCACCAAATTATACGACAGTCGCAAGTTGGTCAACAGTTGGAATATTTGCCTAGGCGAAAGTAAACAGATTTAGGAATAATTGATTAAGACGCTACGGCCACTTTGTCCGCAGCAACGACCTTGACTAACCTTGAGTAACCGTGGTCATTGAACTCGTTTCAATAACGCGAAAGAACTTATTATTGCGCGAGAATAATTTAGAGTAATTTGGAAATTCCCTCTACCAAATCTAGGGATAAAAGTAACTAAATTCTATCAACGTATACGCCTTTGAAAAATCGTTAAACGAACTTATCCGATACGATACTTTTGATATGAAGAGACACTTTCAAAGACATTCGTACAATTTGGTATACTGTAACTAATCTAAATACATACATCTATATACATAAATATCTGTACGTGTGCATTAAATACGCAGATGGACGAATAGAAAATATAGAAAAGAAAAAAGTGTTTTTAGCAAAATATTCTATGCAGGTGTTCCTCGATAAGGCTGTGGACGAGAGCAAGGTCTAGAGGGCTTGCAGCGTTGCCACGCTTCCCAACCGGCTTTCGTGTAAACAAGACATATTGCGGCAACATTGTGCCACGTTTCGGGTAACGTGGCATCATCTCGTGTTACCTGGTGTTTCGAACCCATAGAACCTTTAGACTGAAAAAATCCGCGAAAGCAATCATGCTGCAAATAACCGCGGTCCTTTACTGTCATTTCGTACGCCAGAGTCAACGCTTCGAACCTACTAAATGTTCCACTTGTTTGCGCGTTGACTATTCGTACGATGTAAAATATTTTTGAAGGTTAGGCGATTTTATAAATTTCACAATCCGTTAAGTATTCTAGAAACGCGGATATCAATTTTCCGTATCTGTCACTCTTGCTTGCATCGCTTTCTGATAACTGTATTCGATGAATTATAGGTTATGATATGTTACATGTAGGCTGGGAATTTCTATGCGTTTGTGGTAAATTTAAAGATGCAGGAATTCGTGAAACACGCGTAATACGAAAACATATACCAGATCTTCCAAATACAGCAGTATCCGTTATAATATCTAATGAGCGAAACACATTCTCTCTCTCTCTCTCTCTCTTTCTCTCTCTACTCTTTTAGTTACCTTTATGAAAATATAAATTTACATAAGTATCTGCGGTCTAATTATATGTAATATTTTGCTTATAACAAAAAAGGAAGAAAAGATGTTATATTACAACTTTCTAATAAAGCTTCGAGCAACTTGTACGATATGTCTTTCTCGTTTACAAGATAACCTCGCACAATTTCGTTCGAAAGAAGTAAAAGTCGCTTATACGACGACGTTGAAAAAAACAAAGCAAACTGTCATTGTGATGTTAGAATCAGCCAGCTAGAAAGAATCGAGAAATTTCGCAGATTCCTTTGCGAGACACGAACGAGTAAAAAGTGTTTCAACTTCCGCTGCGTGTTATTTAAATCCCAGGTAGCGTTTAGCGAGAAGCGTTACGCATACACGCTTCAAATGACAGATAAATCGCGTAGATACAAAACTATATACACGGTGTCGCAAGTTTTTACTGCAAAATACTTGTCGTTAATATATTTTGCTTGTACGAGTATATAAATAAGAATAAGAGAAAAAGTCGTATAAATGCGGGCCTGTAAGTCCTTTATGAGGAAATTATAACAAAAATACGAAATAACCAACTGGTTCCTCGTTCGCGCAATGGTCGACCGAACATTAACCTCAATGATGGACAGGTCGAGAACCGATTCTTTGCTTCTCAAGATCGCCAGATATCGCGCTACCGAATTTTTACACGTAGGGAATTTTGAAGGAAAAAATTTATTAATCAAGGATCGATACAAGAAAGTCCGTGACGCATTGCTCGAAATTAAAGGAAACGAACAAGCGATTCTTAAATGTAACACAAGCAATTTCTCGCAAACGTCGATTCGCAACGTTTGAAGATGGACATAGAACAAAAACACTGGCTCCTTGTTGTTTCACATAATTTTCTTACAAATTTCTAATAAAATTAAACGTATTAAACGTACAAGCCTATGCGTATACGCTTTTCTTCCCGTTTCTATCGACAGAATCTGCCAGTTTCTACCGTTCTACGGAAAATACCCGGGACACCCTGTGTACTATTGGTAGTACAGGTTCGAATACATTTCGCATAATTTATTCTTCCACTGACCTTAATAATTGCTCGCGTGTTGAAACCACGCGTTACTTCCACTTTCATGCTTTTAAATATATTTAACATACGATCGCTAAAAATATTGTCGTTTTTATTGGAAAAGAATGTTCGAAATAGTTTTGTCTCTCATAGCCTTGCGTAAAAAGGAAATGGCGCGGCTTGACAAAGAACAGCGGACACTAAAGCGCGTATATTGTTCAACGACACGGATAGTATTCGTCTTTGTACAATCCGATACACAATGAAACGCGATACACCTTTCGTTCGATGCGCGTCCTTTATCTAGCGTCTGCGTTCCAACTCTGTAGTCGTGTACAGAGCGTGCCAGAATCGACGGTACACCGCGAGCAAAAAGAAACGGAGAAAGAGGGGAAAAGAGGAAAACGACGTTGCCCTTCTTCGAGGCCTCGTTCCGTAGAAAATCCAATCTGAAAATCGATCGCGTATCGGCTCTCTTAGGGGACTATCGATGAAGAACGCGTCGAACGTGGCTATGGACAAAGCGTCGATGGCGTCCGTCGCGTGTATTTCGAACTCGACTTTCTTCGGAACGATACTTTCGACGAGGAAACTTTACTCTACGTTTTTTTCGCTTGTCTCCGCTGGTTTCGAGAACAGCGTTTCGTTCGGTTGTACGAAACGATTCTTACCTCGTTTAGAGTTAACCAAACGTACCGTACGTATACTCGTATACTACAAACTTTTAAACTCGATTCTCTCGAAAACGAAGCTCGAAAGCAAAGAAATCTCTTTTCTTTCCTGTTTGATTTATTTTTGCACGCGCAGCAACTTTCCGTTCGAGCGTACCCGACTCATTCCGGAACGTTATATCGTCGTACGAACTAAAGTCATACGAATTGTGTAACGAGAACCGTCCGTAACTTTGTCCATCGAAGAAAGCATCTTCGGAGCTCGATTTCGTGGGTTCCAAGTTATCGAAGAAATTTCGTCACCGCTTCATTCAATTTCGGAGTTGCGTGTCAATCGAACCGGAAGCGACCGTCGTTTTCACTTTCACTGGTTTTAAAAGGACGAGGCCTGAATTTCGCACTGCCTACCAGTTCTTTTCATGTTCGATATAAAACGTCCCACTACTTAACATAACTCGTAATTTGTTCTTTCGTCGTTACCTCACGATACATCCACGACACCTCGTCGATCGTCGCTTCGTTTCATCGTTTCAATTTACGTTTCGCGTCTTACGGGATAAATCGTCGCCTTTATAGCCTTTATCGCGTAAAACACACCGTACGCATCGAAACGAACCCGACCACGTCGGTTTAACGACAAACGCGTCTAACGAGCAACGAATTTCACAATTATATTCCAACAAGAAAGACAGAAAAAAGAGGCAAGAAGACGTGAAACGCTAAGAATGTACGTGGTGCGGATGAATTCTGTGCACTGAGAACATCAAAGAAACAATATATCGTTGCATCGCTATCGATCAATCAACGTCTTAACATCCAACGAAACAGCCAGACCATTGAAAAATGAAAAAGCGAGTGAAATCGACCAACGCTCTCTTTTCAATACGAAAGTGTATACGTACGATGCAAATAATGTACGAATTTTTACATTTAACAGCATACACGTGCCTCGTGATGAAACTTAAACTCGGTGATTACGGTCTAAAAATTCCGCATTCCTCTATACGTTCCTTCGCATTCTCTGGCTTGCATCGATTACGAGGCGTGGTCGCTTCAAAGCGGTGCTATCAAACTTTCGTCTTAAGAATAACGCAAACTGCGCAAATTGTCCGTACCTATATATACGCGCGTATACGTATATACAATAAGGTGGACAATTTTCTGGCCGGACTTGGACTTTTCATTTACCATGCCAGAAGCGATGTCTGAAAGATCACGAAAGATCGATCATCGGGCACGAGCGCGTTACTATTAGATTGGCCCGAAAGCCTCTTTCCTTTTGCAAGGAAGTAACAGACGCTCCATCTCTTTTCGTTTTATATTATTTTATCGAATCATCCGCGATCCATTTTCTTCTATTTCCGTCGTCACGATCGTACGTGATTCGATGAAAATAATATCAAACGGAGAACCCGGTGCGTCCATTGTTTCCTTACAAGACGAAAGAAACCTTTGGAACGATCTAATAGTAAGAGAAAACGCTGTCGTGCGATTATACGATATTGAATCGTTTAATCCCGTTGTATCCTTCGGCTCGTCTTCGACCGAATCGTATTTTTCCTACCGATAGAAAATGTCCAAATTTGCCGAAGAGAATCGTTATCGATCTTTCGTTTCAACCGAAGACCACAGGGAAGCGACGTTACTAGAACCGCTGCTTTATTCGCTTCTGCGTCGAAATATGTTTACTTCTCGCCACCCTTTTCGTAATTTTAAAACCGCTCTCTATCGTCGCATCAAAGTATCGTCCGTCTCGATAGTTTTGCGCACGTTCCACTCCTACGAAACTTTGTACGTCGAGTCTTTGAATTTAACACGCTCTTTCCTCTCCTGTCTTACTTTCCATTTGGGAAAAGAAATATCCTTCCCCGTCACGAAGCGTAGTTGAAATAAAAAGAACAATAAAAATCTACTTGTCATGTTCTTTCCCTGTGATCTTCAATCGTATTTAAAACATTGAATGTCATTTGAAAGTATTCTTCTCCGGTTGAAAGCAAAGCAGAGCCGAAACATAAAAGGTTCGAGGACCGTGACAGAGTTGAAAGTCTTTAAAACATCGCTCTCGGGACGTAAAGTGAAAAATCCATCTGACCGGACATTTTTACACACACACACACGCACGCACACGTATATCAATATTATATATATGTGTGTATATAAATATTACGATATTACATCAATAATATATATACGTATATAAAAGAAGATAAACGTAGAATATAAAACTATTATACGATGTAACGCGTTTAAAGTAAAAGTGTGATTTAAAAAAAAAAAAAAAATAAAAATGGAAGAAGGAAGTCGAAATGCTAATCGTGAGACATTACAACAGTCCGGATAAGTGTTGGATAACTATTTTGACGCGTACCTCGTTATCCGAGCGAGTAGATTACAAAAAATACTTCCCACAAGCAACCGTGTTAAAGATGAAATATTAAAAAAGAAGAGAAAGAAAAGAAAAAGAGATGGAAAAAAAATCTGTCTGCAAGAAGAAAGCACCTGCGCTGCCTAAAATGGAGAGACGCGAGAGATGTGTTTGATGCTGTTAGCATGCCACACAGCTTCTACAACTTACGTTGTTATGCGGTCACAAGAAGAGCCAGTTACAAAGAGACAAAACCAGACGTCGTTCTTGATTACAACATTCGCAAAGCAGGGATGAACAGATCAGATCAGGTGACTGCTTATTATCCTGAAATAGTGGAAAACATTGTTCTTTCACCTATGTATAATTAGCGCTGCAAAGACGACTTCGCGTTATACAAGAGAAACTAGGAATATCTCGGAGGCGCTCGTTCGATCGAGTTGGATCGTGTCGGGTAAAGATATTTGCGCAACTTTAACCCTTTCGTTAATGAAACAGGCGCGCGTACACGAACGATCGGAAATGAAAAATTCGATTATTCGTTGGCGGAGAGAACGTCTCTTCTATTACTCGTGAACCAGCGAAAATCTAGAAACGGAGAAGAAAAGGCTAGGCGTTTAAACGAATTTACAAATATACACACGCGTTTCTAACTCTTTTCTTTCCAAGACAAAATATTCCACTGCGAGGTCCTCGGTTCCAACGATGTGTCCCAGGTTGTTGCTTATTTTCGCAAAGTTTCGTCGTAAAATCACGACCAAGTTACAGGTCGATCGTATGATAAGACTTTTCGGAGTACAAAGCGTTAGAAGAAACTTACCTGCGTCCGCGAAATTGCTATACTCGTACGAAGAACATTCTCGATCTCAAAGTTGCCGTAACGAAAGGGTCAAGGCCTAGCATACGATACAAATCGAAGGGTGGATGGCTTCTTAGAAAAGATTATTAAAAGAAGTTCGATCGCCGCTCGTATTTATAATAATTCGCTGGCAAGCGTCCGCGTAAGTCTTCGTAGAAAGCCCATCCGAAAAGATTCGACGCTGAGGTTCGCGTAGCAGATATCGTACGTACGCTGCCTATGCCCGAATAAACGAGCATGTACTTTCTTGCAATGTGCGAATTCGACTTTCCAAGAAGGTGCTTCTATCTCGTGTATTACGCTTAAATACACGCCAGAGTCTAAATGTACGCTACATTACTGTAACTTTCATCCGTGAATCAATCTTCGAACGTTCACTTTATACATAATACGCGGCCTGTACGTGTACGCGTGTGTACTTTCATCTCGAGAATGATAACGTTTTAATAACTACGTGCACGAGCGTACATACGCGGCAACTGAACTTTGAATAATTTTCAGTAAGGACGACGCAAAGTGTTTTTCATAATTTATAATATTCGAGCGGTTGGAAATATTTCGACGAGAATTTCAAATGAAATATTTCGAGAGAAGGGGTGCAAGGCGGGAAGGGAGGGGGGGGGGAAATACTTTCATGAATAATTCACGGTCTTCAAAGAAGACCAAGAAGTGCAAGCTGTAAGGAAAATAAAGGACTGGTTTTTCTTTCTTTTTTTTTTTTTTTTTTTATGTATGAATACGACACGTAGCGCGTTATATACATAAGCTATTCGGTCGAAATCGGGTTTCACGAAGCACGTAGCGTCTATAATACGGTTCTATAATATTTAGTTTTCCGATCGAACGTCATGCCAATCTCCAATGAAACTTTTGTGAATAATCGTTACAGGAAATGATAAAGGAAAATATATTCCAAGAGTTCAAGGGTTGGCTACTCGACTTCTTGTACGCTAACTTAATACATATTTCTTTCGTTTTTTCCTTGTTTCTTTTTGCTTAATGTGCTCTTGCATGCGAGAGAGAAGAAGCGCGCTTCTCAAACAGGATGTCACTGTAACCTACTTTTAGTTAAAACACAAGGAGAGCTAAAGGATGTATTTTCAAAGCACGAAGCATGTTGGCCATTTTCACAGTTTTACATTCGGCCATTACGTTTTAACCATTATTTGTAAGATAACGTCCCGCTCTCGCTTGGAGCGCGGTAAAGAAATATATTTCAGTAGAAAGAACTTTTACCGCGTGAAAACGTTCGAAGTTCACCGAATAAGTCAACGAATGTTCGCACACCGAAAGAAAAAAGAAAAAGAAAAAAAAAAAAGGAGAAAGAAGAAACACGACGACGATCATTTCGTAAAATATATCAAAATATATAAAATATACAATCTATACAGATTGTATATATATTTACGTACAGTTTATCGAGCAAATAATCCAACGTATCGTAAAAATAAGAATTCAATCGAACTATGTGAAATCGACGTTATTATATAATCGTTCCCATAAAATTTTCCAACTGATCTGATCGGTTTGTCCGGTAACCGCAGAATGCGAATTAACTACTCCTCTAGACGTGAAAATTCCTTCAAACTGACGAATCTCTTCTTTTCTTGATTTTTTTTTTTTTTTTGTCTTGCAAACAAACGAAATCGTCGACGAGAACGAAAACCAACCTGATCAAGATCGATGTGCCATCGTTTGATCGATTCCGTGATTATACAGATTCTCAGCGAAAACGAGTAACCCGGTTACGAAGTTGATTCGCACGAGTAACAAATTACTTATGCCTGTATCGGCAGATCTGGATATTCCGAAAGTGACGTTCGACAGCGTGGATGGAAAAAGTATGACAAACGCAGTGGCGCGTTTCTTCCCATCTTTCTTTGCTTCGTTTTTCATCCCCATCTCTTCCTATATACTTTCATCCCTTCTACCCTGTTCCGCACCTCCTCGCCTTAGTCCCACCTTGCCGATCGTCTTTCATCCTCCCCTCCAATCCCGCGATTCTTTCGTCAAACGGCTAATATCGAACTATAACGAATCGATAACGACGTTCGTTTGCTCCGAATGGAAGAAAGAAATCACATATTCGGGATAGCTGTTGGATAATTGCACGGTAGAAACTCTTATTTCTCTGTGCGAATTTGTTTTTATATGGAGGAGAAAGTGCAGAGGAAAGGACGTAGAGAAAAATAGCTAACGCGTCTTTACGTTCTTCGCTTATGTTTGAAAGCGCATCGTCTAGTTGCAACTTAATTCTGTTTACTTTTCGAAACGCGTTCTACGTACTACGTGTCTCGATATTTTTTTAAGGCATTGGAGCGAGAGAATAAATTGGACGTTCCGTTATATGCAAACGCGATGTAATACAATAAAAGGGGGCTCGTTTAATCGCAAATGATAATTCAGGCACGCGCATCGCAACATAAATTAAAACCGAACAAAGCGTACATTTAGTGTTATGCAAGACGAACATGAAATAATAAGAAATTAATTATGAATCGCTCGTCGAGATTTCGCGCTAATAATTAGAAGAACGACTCTTTCGTGTGTGTCGCTTCTCCGTGTGTATTTCTCTGAAGATTCGTTTACCGCTTCTTATATGTTAAAAAAAGAGAGAGAAAAAATGTCGCGATATATACCTTGTGCATAAATGAAAACCGTTTCTCTGATTAATAACGTACGCGAAATGAAAAGATAAACGGAATCTTTGAAGGAAACTTCTCAATGAAATTGCTTCACATCGAAGACACACCTTGCTGATATTCTTAAAAAGTACCGTTATCCTGTATTTAATTTACTATTATACCACGTTCAACGTATAAAACGAAAAGTACATAAAAATTATCTTACCAACGGTATACGTATCACGAACAATTAATTTTATTAATCAATGCGGAATATTGATCAAAATACCAAAGTAAGAAAATAAATAGAATCAAGTAGCTTTTAAGAGTTCAAAATTCCTGCATTTATTACGTTATACGTGCGAACGTTGACGAAATGGTTAACGACAATTTTCAAATCGCACGTACACCAAAAAGAACTATCCGTATATAGGATAAATATATTTGTACGTTTCCATTTGACCGATTTGCTCTAGAGAATGAACCTTGTATTTCGCTCAATGTTACGAATGCGAAAATATTCAAGCAGCTTCTTTCGAGTAGAAGGGGAAAGGTTCAAATACGTTTGCTGGTTACGAGCAACTCCACTTTCTAGCTTTATTATTCCCTACGCCAATTCTGTAGAGCATAGACTAAAAACACCCGAGGATTTATTATCTTCCATTCTAAACAACGTTTTCGAATTTGTTCGTCGCTTTCTGTATTAATTGCGACTCGTGAAACTATACGAATAATTTTCAATGCTAGACGAGCCTTAATATTGTCAAATCTAGCGATCAAATAGGAAACTTATTAACCGGTTATAATTTTTCTTTTACCATCTTTTTTGGTACATATATCTGATTCTAAGCGACAAAGTTGACCAAACAACGATACGTGGCTCGAAAAGGTGTGAAACATTAAACGTATTGTAAACAGTTACGTAAAGCTTAACGATTTAATGCAAAACGTAGCAGTGAGTATAGTTCGACCACCGAGTTAATACGTCCGATAAATCATAACGTTACTGCGACAAGTTCGACTCTTTTCCAGTATTCAAACATGGAAATTCATCCGATGTTACATTCGATTCGTAATAAATTTGAAAATCGGTACGTTTCAAAGAGAGAATGTGAAATAATTTGGCAAACACAACGAAATGAGCGCGTGCGCAACCTCGCAAAGAAATTGAAAATCACGTTCTAATATATATATCCTTTCTTCGAGCGATTCTTTGCGATGCCGCTCGGTTAACAAACATAAACAACGCTTTTCTGTAAGATTAGACGTGGATCGTCGATTCGTATCGAAAAAATATCGCTTAAGATGGCTTAAGAACGTATTTGGCTTACCGCTAATGCGCCTCATGGCGGCTCACGACACGGCTCGTATCCAAAAACCGACGAGGTGGTCGATCCAGCGAGGTATGTAAATCTTCCTGTTCGCTATAAACACCATGCCACATGTACAAACACCGATCATCACCTACGCCATGCACACACCGATTCTGGAACGTAAGGTTCCCGCGCCATTGCCCACTGATGAGGCTTTTCTCGAACAAAGAAGATAACCTGCCTCCTCCGACACCGTACTTTTCCCTGTTACGTTAACGCGAATAAGTAACCAGTCGCCTCGAGAATGACTGACATACTGTTAACCGCGATCAGGATGATTCTCTCTACGCGGCGACCGACGGATGCACTGACCGAACGTGTGGTAATTTTAAACGTACTTGAACGCGGGTGAGAAACGGCGACCAAACAGGGTATAAACTACTCCATCACGATTTCTCACGTAGCACTGTCGTCCTCTAGTATCCAATGCCACCGCCAGAGCGCTCGACCAACCGGTAATGATAAATCTCCTCCTTGTATGGATTTAGGTCTTCGAGCCGCACTCTTGGCTTTTTAAATCCATTAATTCTATCGCGTATTCTCTACATTGTTTTCCTGTATTCCTGGTTCATATAATATAACTACAAATATAACATATAATATAAACTATAAATATAAAACGTTATATAGAAAGATTTACGATACGACATACCGGATATTATATTCGCTTTCTACGTAAGCAATACAAAAGGCAACTCGATCAACTGAAATTAAAATTTCTTTACCATTATTACCAATATTAATCCTGCAAAAGATACGCGCATGTAAGTCTATGCAGTACGATAATTAATGCATCATTTAAACAACGATTTCTCAAATTATAACTTTCAAACACTTTTACGTTTCAACTTTCTACTAATTTAACCCTTCTGTTCTCCTCGGGTCTATATATCTCCCGAGATCGATGTTATATTTCGATATATGTTATTAAAATATAAGTAGTTTATAAATATTTGTTTTAGTATTCGATATTCGGACACTCTACACCTTCTATGAATAAAGTATTTAAAAAAAAAAAGAAGATCTCTGAAGAAATACAAACGTAAAAAAGAAATAATTATGATTAAAGTCGAAAGTAGCATGAATGTAAGCATTGAATGTATATCGTATATATTAGAAATTATTTACAAGAATACAAATTTAAATATATTAATTTCGGAATATATACAAGTTGTTTTATTTAATCCTCGACGCCTATGTGTATTATAATGATAGCGATAATAAAAAAGGAAGGAATAAAATACATGTCATAAATAATTTATATAGACTTCAAATAAATAAATGTTTGAAAGGTAGCAATTATGTTCTTGTACTACATAAAAGATGATGTAAGAACAACAGTACAATAGAACTAATTATAGTTAATTACCTTGTACCATCGACTTGAGTTTATGAGCACATATGCGCATGCATGCACAGATATAATCCGATGATATAACTATATTACCAACATTTGTATACTGGCTCGATCGAAAGTAATTGTACTAATAACTTTGGTCTCGCATCTTATTTAAGTCAAAAGTATTCTACGATCTACTTAATATTAATAGTATATTCAAACATTCTTCTTTTGTTATAATTCAATGCAAACGCGAGTTAAACACGTTCTTTTTAATCGTTTCGCGAATTAAAACGAAACGGATGCTTTAACATAAATTACGTAACATCAAACAATTATTAATTCTGTATAGTCTTATAGTACTTTTTTCAAACCTAGGAATTTCGTTCACCTAAGATGATAATTGTCAAATTTGTACAATTTGAAAATTATCAAAATATGAAAATTTATGGCAATTTGAAAATTTAGCTGTAAAAATAATATTGTTCGTGCCAATTTAAATAGCGTACTCAACTGCCACGTTTAATTTCAAATACACAAGGTGATGAATTCAAAAAACTGAAAACATACAAAATATTTAAGATGTTTTACATTTCTAAAAGCCTAAAATTATGCTGTAAGAAATTAGTAAATGATATTTCTCCTCTTTCTTTTATGTATGGTTCTTTATTGCCTAGGAAAGTATTCCGATGTCATTTCTAGAAGAACAGCGTAAAAGGAGTAGAACCACATGCTTCGCAACGAGATCCCGTTGTACAAAGTCAAGAAGTCAATGAGCGGTCGACGTACACTATCGTAGTATCGGTAAAGTACTACGGTAGACTTTACAATAAGTACTGTCGAAGCTGGTAATAGGGTGACGCTGTACGGGGTTACCATGACAACAGACTGTAGGCTTTTTCAATCTCTTCCCTTCTGCCAGCATTAGCCCTTATACTTCTCTCCCTCTTTATATTCCTTTCGTTCTCATTCCTATCTTCTTTCCTTTTCTTTACCTCACCTTGATGCTATAACTCTTATTCTACCTACACGTATCATACTATATACATATCTTCGATAACGTTCGCTCACCGCCATGTAAGTTGCGTTTATTTCTATAGAAAGTCTATCCCCTTCGTATCTCTCGCCCATTTCAATATATCTTTCAATTAAAAATTTCTTCCTAATTTTATGTAATATGATCTTTACTTGTACCGACGTCGTCTACGTATTTATTTATTTCTAATTTGTTACATATTTTCGAAACCTATCCCGTTATCCAAAATGATAAACTTAAAGCATTAAAAATTTATTTCATTTAACAAAATTAGATACTTAATGGTCAAAATGAACAAATTTACTTACGAATATTCATCTTCTCTTTTATTTCTAAAGATTTTTTATTTTCTTCTGTCTACTATCATGCTAATAATTAATCTTAGAAATAGTAATGATTATATTGTCTCATCACCTATATATATATATATGTATATATATATATATATATATATATGTATATATATATATACGCATCACATTATAAAATATATACATGTCTTGTTTCATTATTAAACTTGAGCTTGGTAAATATCATGCGATAAAAATTATCAAATGGATAAGGAATTTTAGAACTATATAGTTATTACATATTGATTCGTCTATCGGTATATAATTAATTAATAAGCTTATAAGTAACAGTCTGCTTTATCCGAAATACCATGACTTATTTAATGTTACTTTTATAGCTGCATCGTTTTAAAAAAAATATATTACTGGATATTATTCAAAAATTTTATCTTCTTCACACGTTACATGTAGTTTGTATTATTAAAAACCACCATATAGTTGTATGTATAATATAAAATAGTAAACTTTTTAATAATATAAAATAATGCACTGTGTGTATAGGCACGCGCATCTTTATATATCGCGTTACGTTTGATTTAATAGTTAATAAATAATTTCAATTATACCTTGTTTATATTTGTTTCTTTTTAAGATGGCTATATAAAAAAATAAATAAATACATAAATAAAAGATGGATGTTTACATTTTTATATAAAATGTTGTATTGTTTATTGCATCGTTTAGTAAAAAAAGGAGCTAATATACTTCGATACCTATTACAAACAGTCCTTTAATATTCATAGGATTAATTTTGTTCTGACCCTTAGTTCATAAAACTGGAATGGTAAATCAATATAAAAAGATACAAAAAGCTTTACATGTATACTACTTATGCATACATTCTTTTTTTTTTAAATTATGATACATTCAACTGTACAAATACAAAGTAAAAAATTGTAATAAAAGATTTATCACTTTGGTCGCTATGAACTTTTCACGATTTGCGTAACACTTTAAGAATCTTACAACTAAAAATCACAATATAATTAACCTGTACAATAGTAAAACTATTAAATCGAGCAAATTTCTTAGCAAGCACTTAACAATGAAATTAACAATTTCCAAATTACATGTTTTAAATATCTATTAATTGTTTCATTCTGTAACTGAAACTTTAAAATTAAATAATCACACAACTACTAAACAGGAATAACAGAATACTTCAGAATACGCAGATTTGAGTTTTTTTAATTTTAAATACTTTAATTTAATTAATTGCTAAAATTTTGGATACTGGAATTAAGTTCCTACACATTTCTAAATAATGTATACAGATCTCATCGTGATATGGAGAAATCAAACATTTACATACATTATCATATATGTTATACATACGTCCACGTTATAACAGAAATGAAAGGAAGGTCGTATATGAGAAAGAGTAAATGCTACCGTCTCTTTTTCATGCCTTTGCGATATCCTTTACCAAACCACCCAGGATTTTTAGCAGCTATTGGAGGATCTGCGTGGATTACCAATGTTTTTGTATCTTTTATTTGCTTACTTTCGGGTCCTATTAAATTAGAATTGTCTGCGTCCCGTTGGTAATAAAGGCAAGTAAGAGAACCTTCGTTTTCCATGCAAAAAATACACGTAGGTTTAGGTTTTGGCACATCTGAGGTCATATTTGGTACTTGCACGAATGGATAATAAAAAAGTGGTGTTAGTTGAGGGCACATATACATCGGTGGAAATGGTAAGCCCATAGACAAAAATGGTAATGCAGTAAAAAATGGTGCTGAATAAGCAGACATTGATTCGGTTACTCTTTTGGGTGAAACACGTTCTTCCTCTCTGGTTTCGGATGAAACATCTTCGTGAAAACCGTTATTAATTTGATTTAGTTCCTTATGAACAATATTGGATGGCTCTTCCAAGCAAGGTTGACTTGTTGTGTGCTGTTCGTTATTTCTGAGTCGTACAGCGTGGAAAAAAATAGGATCCTTGGCACGATTATACTGTGGTATTTCCAACCCAAGATGAGCCATAATTCTTTTCATAACTTCGTCGCATTTTCCATTTATTTTCAAAACTGCATTTTCGTCCTTTGGTGTCCACTGTAAATTTACAATGTACAGTGACGGACGTTTATGTATCGGCCTATCCATCTGCCACAACCATGGATATTTCTTCAGAACTTTTAAGCTAGAACCTAAACACAATATAACATCTGCTTGTTTTGCTGCTCTTGTTGCACCATTCCAATTAATTGGCCAAGGAAGATTGCCTCTTTCACCAAAATGAACGATAGAATCTTGCAAGCCAGAGTTACATCTATGGCATAATCTTCCAGTACCATGAGAATATCGAGCTGTTTTTTCCGTAACATCGAACAATCTCCAATATTCTCTATATGGTTTACACATTCTACAAACTTCTACATACATATTGCCATGAACTTCAGATAGAAGTGTACGAGGTATTCCACTACGCAAATGAAGTCCATCACAATTTTGAGAAACTACATGTTTTAAAACTCTTGCCTTATATAAGGCATAAAGAGCCATATGTGTCAACGTTGGTTCTGCTTGGCTAAGATCATGATTTCTGAAATATATAATAAGTTAATCAAAATACCTAGTAGTATAAATAATAAAAGAAAACTAAATCTGATTAATCTTTAACACTATTTGATTAGTTTTAACATTACCCGATATCTTTTCCTTGTTGTAAACGAGTCCAAACACCATTTGTTCCTCTATAATCAGGGATAGAAGCAGCTGTACTAATACCAGCACCAGTATAAACAGCAAGCGATGTTGCTCTGCTAATAGCTGCAGCCAATCTCATACACTTCTCTTCTAAAATTTCTGGTGCATCTTCCACCTCTTCAAGTCGTGCTTTTACCCTATGCCTTTTCTCTTGTCTAACAAATTGGTAAATTTTTTGTTAACATAATTGTCAGCATACTTATTACTAAAGTACATTTTCAAAATATTTATTTGTTCATAAAAACAATAAGAAGATTCATATATTATGACAATATTTCATATTATGTTAGCAATAACAAAATAATTTGACATGTTCATAAGTGTACAATCAATGATTTCCAAAATGGCTATACCTTAAATTAACCTCTTTTACTACATCACTACAAGATATGAGTATCCCTGTTTCTTCTGCGGTTCTGTCTCTTTCAGATTTTTGCAAAATCGCAGCTACCTAAAAAGACATAAAAATGTAACATTCCCATTGTTGTTTACGATGCATCGAAAACAATGCCGGGAAATACATAGAAATTTTAGATAAAGTTTACGACTGACTAACTATAATGGAATAGGATATATTAAAAATTGTGCACGTACCTTTTTGAAAGTTGCTACTCGTTCGTCTTTAACTTTGAAAGCTTTAAGAGCTGCAGAACGCCTCCTTGACAGAAACTTCTCATTACCAGCCTCCTCCATCTTTAATCAAAACGATCAGCACGGCACTGTATCAAGTATCTAAAACGATGGAAATGTCATGATCGCTTAAAATTAATATTTCTAGTATATCAGTAATGTATCATCTACTATTGTTACTAATAACGTACATTTTTTACTTAAAATATGATTAAAAATACGTTGTGAAAATATACACGTGCATATTACAACTTTTTACAGTTAAATTTATAACTATGACAAAGTTATAAATGTTATCGTTTTAAACTATGAATACTTCATGACATAGAATGACAATATTAAAATGGCAAAAATATATCCTACATTACGAACACTCCAATTTTGTCGAATACACATAAACTATTGTAACCAGTTTTATTCCTAACAAAAAAAGTAAGGGAACATTAAGGAACATGTTTTTTAACATGAATTTGTAGACTTAAATTAATTTATATAACACGAAATTTGTCATTTATTTTGCCAAGAAATTCTATACGTAGAAGGCGACTATTCTATATGACATTCTGTACGAAAATATTCCTAAACTTAATATTAATAGAATCAATGTAATCAATGAAATCACGTATACATATATCTAACAATACTAAAGCAAAAATTATACATAACAAAATTTGATATTGCTGAATACTTATTTTACAATTAAAAATTTAATTAATACTTCTTACATCTAATCGCATAAACAATTAATAATGTCATTAAAAAATATTAACTTTTTCTAGATTTTTGAATTACATATAGATGTACGTTATCCATGTAAACTATTCATATGCATTTATAGCATTGTACAAATCCAAACCATTTTTTTTTTTAAGTTTCATACAAAGAAAAAACGAGTAAAATGTGGCAGTAGTAGAAATAATTTGTATTCGCGATAACAAGAAGATTATTAAATATACAGTTGAAATTCTTTCGAAACTTGTTCCCGCCATTTGAAAATTTAAATATTATCTACACGTTTGTATTTTCTATTGTAGTGTGAATCGACAACTCTGGACAAAATAGCGATTATATTTTCGACTTTGATTTTATTTGTTGACAAAGAAAATTCGAAGTTTATGATTTCTATTGGCAACTAAATAATTACAGTCAGAATGAATAGGTACTAGTGGAAACGGTTTGATAATTAGTCATGCCAGGTTTAGAAGAAAGTATTTCACGCGATACCAGTCCACCTACGCACAGCCTAATGTCCGATGGAATCGTTTCTGAGCAAGTGAAAAAATTTTTGTTTACTTCTCGTAAAACTCAGGACAACATACAGTGCAACGAGAGTTTAGAGATTTATATCCTCGAGGTACTACAATTTTTCAGTAATTGATACATTACTGATTCATTTTTTTATTGTATGTATATCGCAAGTACTCTTTTTGGTTATGTATTTTTTTTGTATATTATTATTAGTAAAAAAATTATGTTAGTAATTCATGTTTTTCTTAACGGAATAGTATAGATAAAGCGTTTAATATTTGAATTCATATATTAATTAATCAAAGAACATTAAATATTAATAAGTTTCAAAAGTTAATTTGATTCTTTAAAGTATATTGCGAGTAGGTTAAAATATATGACGTTATTTAAGTATTTTTTGCTTCACATATTATTGGCAACTTATTTTTTGTTACAGTTACTTCAAGCTAATTATAGTTTTTATACATGGCCTTCTGCACCTGTGTTAGCTTGGTTTCTTTGGGAACATAAAGAAGAACTTATTGGGAAGAGGGTTTTAGAACTTGGTTCAGGTACAGCTCTTCCTGGAATTTTAGCTAGTAAATGTGGTGCTATTGTAACTTTAAGCGATTCTGCTAGTTTTCCCAGAAGTCTACAGCATATAAGAAGAAGTTGCGAATTAAATGGTATTTTATCTCAAGTTCAAATCGTTGGCATTACATGGGGTTTATTTTTATCTAGTTTATTTTCAATTGGACCATTAGATTTAATTCTTGGTTCTGATTGTTTTTATGAACCAGCGTTATTCGAAGATATAGTTGTTACAGTAGCATTCTTATTAGAAAGAAATCCAAATGCAAAATTCTTGTGTACCTATCATGAAAGAAGTGCGGATTGGTCTATAGAACATCTATTAAATAAATGGAATCTTACCTGCACTCATATATCATTGGCTGGACTTGGGACAGATTCTGATATAAACATACATGAATTAATGCAAGATCATACAATTCATTTGTTAAGTATACAGCGTGCAGCTTAAGTGTCTTTTGTCATGATTGGAAGATATTTAATTTCTATACGTAATATTCCATGGACTGTTTCTCACTCCCAACTTGAAAAATACTTTTCAGCATTTGGTAATGTAAAAACTGCAAAAGTTATATTTGATAAATATGGTTTAAGCACAGGTTATGGATTTGTAGAATTTTACGATAAAGTAGTAATAACCTATGTACTTGATAGAAATCATGTTTTGGATGATGAGAAATTATCCATTATTAAAGGTCTTGAATATTTACATGAAGAACCTGTTAAACAATTTGTAGACAAATACCTATTAGACGCTGATAAATATAGTGAAAGAAAGCATATATACAGTGAATATACACAAAATATAGACAATAACTACTAACTAACCCTTTGAAGATAGTGTATTAAAATAAATAAGAGAAACAACATCAAAATGAGTCTTGAAAAAACATTCGATAAAGCAACAGTCTATTTACAGTCACTGGCATCAGAATTAAATAACACACAACTCTTAAAATTCTATGCTCTATATAAGCAGGCTACAATTGGTCCATGTAATATTTCAAAACCCAATTGGTATCAAATGCAAGCAAGACAGAAATGGGAAGCATGGAAAAGTCTTGATGATCTGAGTTGTGATGATGCTATGAATAATTATGTACTTGAACTATCTAAACTTAAACCAAACTGGGAGCAAGATGCGCAATCTGAATCTACTAACTGGGTTGCTATTAGTCGATTAATAAATATAGAAGATGAAATAAGCGATATGGACAAAACTTTTTTGGATTGGGTAAAAGAAGGACACAATGAAAAAGTACAAGAACTACTAAACAAAGAACCAAAACTTGCAAATTTAACAGATTCAGAAGGTCTGCTACCTATACACTGGGCTGCAGATCGAGGTCATTTGGGAATTATAGAACAATTAATTAAAAAAGGAACAAGTGTAAATTCACAAGACAAAGATGGACAAACACCATTGCATTATGCAGCATCATGTGGGCATTGTGGTGTTGTAAGGTATTTACTGTCTATTGGAGCTGAATCCATAAAAGATAATAATGGTATGACACCCAAAGACATTGCCGATGAACCTTTAAAAGATATATTGTGATTAAATATTAATATATCTAATCATCATGTAATAACTAAATTTAACGATGAATTTTAATAAATTGAATTAATGATTTTGTAATAGTACTTTATATTATAGTTTAATTGTTTTCAGAAACTCTTTATTAAATGTACAAATAAATCCTCTATTAGCTTTTTTTACTACATTCACAGCCTAAGCACTTCTTAGGTAAATGCATAATTTATCAGAGATAACGTTAAAACGTTTTTACATAGTAGTACATTCTTAGGCACAAAATATAAATAATATTTTAACATTAATCGAGTACACAGAGACTAATGTACTCACTTTACAAATATTTCTAAATTAGTTGATGAGGAAAAAATGTATAACTTATAACAATAAAAGATATTCAACAGATTACATACTTATTTCAAATAAGAAGTAAATGTTGTTGCATTAGTTGTATCCTTATTATAATTAATATATCAGTCAAGTATGTGTATTACTACAAAAAAGAATGTAGAAACCAAGAGGTTCAGATGACCTGTGCTACATTAAAAAAATTTATAAAATATTCTCCCATATTTTGTTTCCTTTTTGCTTAACTAATATAACAATGTTTAATATGTAAGTTTCATCTAATATAAATCCTGATTGTTTGATGGAATGGATAAAAGTATGTTTATGAGATATTTAAATATTGTTTTTAGCAACTAAAAATTTTATCAAGTAATTTTTCAATAAAGTATCATATTGAAATTTTCTATCTATATCATCAAACAATCAGTTACAAATGTGAATGATTGAAATGAGAACAAATCAAACAAATTTATAACATTTTCCTTAATAATGTTGTTTAAAGAGAGTTCGCTAAATCGTATTTTCAACATGCAGGTGATTTCATATAAAAAAACAAATATAAAATTAGATTTGTTTTTTATTATTGCATACTTGTAAAAACAAAAAAGAATTTTTTATATATGAAATTATTACGTGTTATATACAATATATTTATCAATACATACATTTTCCTTTACATTTAAAAAATACTCCATTTTCAGAAGGTACAATTTGTTAATATATTGTAACATTTTTGTAAATCACAAAATAAGTATAGCATTATTAAACAAAAATAAAACAATTTTGTATATGTAACACAATAGAATAAGTTTTGAACAATTGGATAATGATATTAAACATTTTTTTTATTTGAGCTAAATAACTGAAAATTTTCGAATTTTTGGCAATATTATAAACTCTATATTATCACAGTATTGTTATTTTGTAAAACAAATACACGCAAAGGATGCCTATTTATTTACATTAACGTCAATTGATATTAGTTCATCCAAAATTCTTTGCAACAACTTAAAACTAATTCAAAAAATTCTTCCCTTTTCTGTGATTTTTTTATAAGTAATCACCTTATTAAATGCATTACAATCTAGCATATACTCTGCAAATATAAATAAATAACATACAAATGTGTTATAGTTAATGCCAAACAT
Source organism: Bombus superbus (assembly GCA_014737385.1). NCBI lineage: Eukaryota > Metazoa > Arthropoda > Insecta > Hymenoptera > Apidae > Bombus > Bombus superbus. The sequence continues at coordinate 7,935,625 of JACXIK010000019.1, read as the reverse complement.
GTACCATTTTGTATTACATAATAACCATACTGAAAGTTGTGTGCTTAAAAAGTATGTCAATCTAAAGACATTAAATGCCACATCTTTTTATACATTCATATGTTTTCATTATTTTGATAACAAGTATAAAAGTTGATAAGTTGCAAAAATATTAGAGTTAAATATGAAAATAAGATATATAACTTTTTTTAATTATCTTTAACATATAACTATAAAAACTTAAAAATGTTTAATCTTACAATTGCAAATTTAATTTTCGCTTTCTGCTGTTTATTACCATTTTAAAAATACAGAAGAAAACATATTTATTCACCTTCTGCATAATTTCAAAAAGCTAAAATGAAATTTCGTTTAACTGTGCCATCGATCTCAATGTAATTCTCGAAATTGGAACGTTCGTTATTTAACATCAAAAATAGGAAAATTTACATTATCTTGTTAAAAGTTTCCTGCAGTTCCATATTATTTTGTAAGAAATATAGCCTTCATTTTTTAAAAATATTAATTTCTATAAAGTTCTCTTATAAACGTAATAATCACTTTTTATACAGTTGATTCTAGAGATTAGTACTTTCGTGTTCCGATTTAACACGCGTGGTGGGTGGAGGTGGTGGTGGCGGTTGTGGCCGTGGAGGCCTTTGATGAAATCTTGGAGAAGCCGGAACAGGTTGTTGCGGTGATTTAACAACTACCACCGTCTCAGTCTGAGTTTGCACATCGATAATATTTCCTTCTGATCTGGTTCGCACGTGAGCTTTCGTTTGTTCCGGAGCGTTCAATTTGGCTGGCTTTTCCGGTCGTTCGCCGTACAAGGACATAGACGAAGGTCGACTACCTACACTGGGGCTTCTCTGTAAGTTCGAAGCCGCGTTGCCATTGTTGTTGCCCGAGGTGCAGAACGCATTGCCATTGCCACGCACTTGTATTATACTGACCTGTTGTTTGTCCACTGAATATACATGAGCTCTTTCCAAAGTTAAAGGCTATAGGTTATTAAAAAGGAAAAAGATATTAATAGCTCTGAAAAATTATTGTGTGATTTGACATTTTTTTTTAATGAAAATAGCTTTTAGCACGTTTATTCTTCATCTTTATTTATAGCTTACGTTATTGTATTTCAAAATGCAATATCCAGGCAGTGATATTTGTCGAGTCCATTGGCAGTAACTACATTTATTTTAAAGAATTATCTTACATATACTGAAGCTGAACGTGACCTTTAGAAACTCTTAATACTCACTCCTGCTTCGCTGTCTAAGTTTTCGTTACTGTGTCGTGGTTGTTGTTTAATAAGGCTTGAAGGTCGTATTAATCCAGCTGGTCGTTCTGGAATCGCCGGTTTACTACTTCTATCAAGTGTGCTGGTACAAATAGGATTATTGTCTGCCTTCTTACGTAATTCGACCGTTTCTTCTTTAAGATTAAGACATATATTAAATATTTCGTATTATGTTTCTTGATAAGAAAATTATAAAAACATTTACCCGCATTATGTACTATGTTGGTTATACTTCTTGGGGCAGCTACTGGTCTACGTCTTTCTAATGTAGTGGGAGGTGGTCTTTCGGTTGGTATTACCTTTAATTTTTGTGTAGAATTTTCTGAATTTTCAAGTTCCACAAGAGACTTATTGCACGATATATTCTCCATAGTGTTCCTTTCAAGAGCAATAGGAATATTTAATTTCTTTTCAGCCTTTTGAGTTTCTTGATTAACCTTTTCAGTTTCTGTGTTTACATTATGTAAATCTTCTTGTACCTCATCAACTCGTTCTGAACAATTAACTAACGAGGAATCAATAAGTGCATTTGCTTCAATATTGTGTTGTTTAGTTTCTGTTTCTGTGTTTCCATCCTTATCTGCACTATTGTCATGTTTTGTAATTGATTCGGTATTTGTTGTTTCATGTTTTTTTATGCGACTAAGAGTCCCTGATGTTAAAGGTCTAGGTGGTTTATCAGGTGTGGGTGGTGGTTTATCATCAGGCTTTTTATCATGTTTATCCGGAGTAGTGCTGCTTGGTGGTGTTGGAGCTGGTTTGTTTTTCCTACGAGCTGCTGGTTTAGGACTGCCTTGTGGAGGACTTTCTCCATGATCACTAAGACTACTGTTGGAAATGCAACGACGCATACTCGTAGTTTGATTTTCTGAACCATTTATAATACCAACTTCTAAATCACGATCAAAATCTATTTCACCAGGAAAAAACCAATCTGCATACGTGATCAACTGATCAACTATAAGACTAGAGTTATTAGCTGTACTCATGTTCATTCTGAAATAATAAACATTACATTAGTAGAGATTATCATATAACTTTTTTTATGACGATCAATGATAAAAATTATGTAAATGAATAATATTCTTACACCATTGTATTTGCATCCTCTTGTGGACTCCATATTAAATTGGGCGCGATTACAATTGCAATATTTTGTGGCGACATTTTGTTCACATCTTGGTTTTTAGTAAGAACAGCTAGAAATTTGATTAGGAACCGCAAATTTTCTAAATTTACAGCTGGTAACTTATGTAACACCTCCCATAGAGCCCTCAATCTTGTTTCGTTCTGAGTTATTTTTGCAGCCGCCATCCATTCAGGATACAATCTTTGAAATAAGATAAAAATAATGAATACAATGTTATAATTTTCTTCGTCATCGTTATGGATAGTAAATATTATTTTTATATTTACTTGTAGGTTAGGAGAGGTTCAGGTAGTTCTCGAAGATAAGATTTTAATGCACCAGCTATGACATGTGGATCTTTATATTCAAGAGCAGTTGGTAATGTAAGGCAGCATGCATCTAAACTCAATTTAATTCGCCGTGATTTTGACGCAGCGCCAGCTATTCTAAAAAGGCCCTCTTCTTCCATACCTAATCTTAGCAACGCAGATACACACAATTGAACGGGTAGTGCAATTTTTCTGTTAGTTACTCTGAGATGTTCTTCCAAAGGATAACCATAAACTGGTTTCATTTCGTTATCATCTACAATTATGAAACAGGGTTATATATTAAATGAAGTTTTTTGGTAAATCTCGGAAGCATTACGTGATAAAAATTGTCAAACACGCCATATGTTTTTGATTCGTAAATATGATTAAATACGTACTAATATAGCTTTCTAATCCAGGAATAAGGTCTTCAAGGCAATGTAGTGCACTTTCATGATAAGCTCTTTGAAGTTTCACATATTGTATAATAGTGTGTGCTAATTCAGTTTCTCGTGACATAAGTTGAAACATTTCTGCAGCCAGTTGATCCCTACATTGCTCAACTTTAGCTTCTGCTTCTTCCAATTCTTCTCTTAAATTATCTACCTTTGTTGCACCTGCACCTATTGCACAGGATTAATTTCAAAACTTAAACATAATTCTTACAATGCAATTTAGAAATCAGATTAAAATTTCTTCTTACTAGCACTATGTTTACTGGCTTGTTGATATCTTGTCCTCACACTATCCATATCTAAAGTTAATCGGGCTAAATTTCTTTTATGTTTTATTATGTTTGGTACATCCGTATCTAAAATATGTTGAAGAGGCATTGCAACATATTGTTCAACTTTTGCTTCATGTTCAATTGCTTCATTTGCTAAATACATCTGTGCACGACCACACTCTGATAAAGTAAAACCCATGAGACCATCTTCAGGAGCATTCTCCAACATTGTTTGACCTAATACATATTCTGGACACTTTTTCTGAAAGAATATACATTTTAAAAAGGTAAAAAAAAGCTATCATCAAAATTTAAACATAAATTTCATCATTATGTATTACCAATCGCTTTTCCTTAAGTGCAACATCTTGTGTCATAGCCTGATTTGGTGGATTACCAAGTCTTTTGTTTAATCCAATGAGAGCCATTCTGATTTGATCTACATGTTTATCTGCGGCTTGTAAATCATCTGTAAGCACTTCTGTTTTGCCAGCTCTATAAAAACAAAAATTTCGTTCAATAATTTTAAGCATGGGCAAATTCAAATTCAAATTAACATAACGGTCTTTAAAGCCAATCCATTTTGAGATAGTCTGATTCATAAGCTATTTTGGTATATCATGTCTGCTTCTATTGAATCCTATGGTGTTTTGACATTGTTCGATATTGTATTGCTTAAAAATTATAAAGAAAACCAGAGATTCTTATCTTTTGTTATGATAGATACATCAAAATATCATATTGTTATATGATTTGTTTAAAAATGTTTAATATTTTATCTACCCATTGTAACATTTAGAAAATGTATAATTTTTGTAGACTTTTAAATGAAATTAAATCACAATTACCTAGAAAATGTTTGATCAGCAAGCTGTTTAACTCTGAAGAATTGTTTCTTCATGATTGATAAACACCTGACGCTTATTATATAAATAAAATTACACGATAATCTACTAGATTATGATCACTTATCACTTGTTAACTGTAACGACGTTCACGAGCACACATGTTTAGTATAATTAGACGACATTAAAGAAATGCAGACGATAAAAAAAATAGAGAGAATCCTTCGTATCACTCGAAAGGCAGCAATTCGTCATAATGTTTGTATAATGATCCCACACCCTCTATGAACAAATAGAACGTCCCGATCGATATATCCTTCCACAATATCGATGAGTTTCCACTCTCAAAACAGTTTCAAGATTCACTTCTTGGATCTTAAATTTTGTAAACGTGTCAAAATCATAGAAATTTTAATCGCGGCATTTTATTTCCTTGTTCACCATTGGTTGTTTAATGCAACCGCGAAACCGAGCAAAGATTTTCACGTTGTTCATTATTTGACAAAACTTGGATCACGTGTCAATTTTGCTTTCCTTTGTAAATTAATTAAAGGCATTAAATTTCTATTGAGAGATTCGATAACGGGACAACCAACAAGTTTTTACTGTTCTCGGTCGGCCATTCTTGTTTCTTACTGTGATTCAGATTTCGTTTAGAACGAGAAATCGTTTCAACCGCGCGAAACTTGAAATATAAAATTCGCGTAACGCGTTAAGTAATCGTAACGATGTGACCTACAGCGTGTATTATATATAAACTGCGGATTTTTATGCAAATTTATATTTTTATGGATACAACTAAAGAAATAAAACTTACGTAGAAGTTTGTTCTACCTATTGAAAATTATAACGGTATTATTTTATTACATTTTTGTATCGTCAATTTTCGTATAAATGCATAAAAATCCGTAGTCTAATTATATAAAACATTTTGAAATTTTATTAGCGCTGTAATGAGATACGACTATCACTATTGTTCAAATTTATCAAAGAAATTCTGTTACCATAGACTACCTAGCTAAGTTTTAAGAATATATGTTTTAAGTTTCAAATTAAAGGTTTAAGATTTGCAAGCTTAAGGTGTAAAACCAAAAACAATGATTCTATCCAAAAACCATAATATATAGATAGAGAAAATAAAATAAACTATTGCTTAAATTTATAACTTATTTAGTTACAAGATATTTATTGCAAACATATATTTAGCAAAAACGTGGTATGCAGCATGAATAGCTATCTTAACCATAGAATAAATATTAAGTATGATCCCACTGAATATCAAGATTTGTAATCTCTGCGAAATATAAGAAATAAATAAATATGTATATCTTCAAACTTGTTTATATAAATTACATTTTAACACAAAACCTTTTTCATAAAAAGTTTTTATATATGTTCGAATTAATGATATTGAAATAAAATAAATATTAGCAAAATTGTATATAAGTTTTGGTATATTTTTCGTACTACGAAATGTTTTTCGGAAAAGCGTTATTATACAATACAAGCGTTAAATAAGTATAGCAATCATAACCTATTCGTAGTGTGTAAGGTATCGATATATCGATATTCATTGTAACGTATCATATAATCGATAACTACTCAACCATATTTTGACGATGACTTCAAATCATGTCAATTGAGAAAGGGAAGAAGGGAATTATGTATTGTTAGTTGTCACACGTTGGCCTTTATTTCTCAACTAATCGCGACCATCTGTTGACTCTTAATACACAATATCGGTTAACGACACTTGAAGTGTTCGCGCGGAACATTTGTCTCGACTTTTTCTCATTCTTTTCCTCTGTTTTTGGTAAATTTTATTCAAAGTGATCGTCATGGCAATAGATAGAGGCTTTTTAAATGTGTTGATACTGAGTTGGGGGTTTATGCTGGTATTTACCGCGTTTCAGACAATGGGAAATATCGAGGTAAGTTTGAAAGTAAGATCATCACAATATCTTAATGTTGATCTGAATTTTTTATCTTTCTTTATTACATATATTTCGCATTTTTGTACAAAATATACATATGCACTTTATTTTATATAAATCAGTATTCAATGTGGTTTATATGGATAACATTTGGCACAACCTATACATAAATTGAATAGGTTTTGTATATACACGAATTATATTTACTTTTATCACAGAGGAAATATTTCTCCCTCTGGTTTCATACTTATCCATACATTATACAAAAAATTTGAAATGTAATTAGCGATGACTTATAAAAATAAATTGAAAACGAATAAAATTGTTAATATTTTGCGGAAATATTGTCAATATGTAGCTGAATATAAATTAATGTTAAGATAAGGTTTAATGAAACCATTTAAATGGACAATGTATGAAACTGTTTGTTTTTTTTAACTACGTAAGGCTAGCATATGTCAGATTTAAAAGAAACTTTCATTATTCATACAGCTTTGTTATATATTATGGTAATAAATAATAATTGTAAGTTGAATATTTAGTTACAATATTTATCACAATCATTAATTAAAATTACCTTAAACACTTTATTTACGTATTTTATATTGTATGCTTAAAACATATTGTGTTTACTATTACGCATGGTTTAAGTTGTAGAGCCATTATTTTAAGTAAAAGTTATTTAGTATTAAGTACTGCAAATGTAATAATTTTGGAATCATTAAAAATCAGTAATTAAATTGTCCACTAGTATTTTTCTTCTTTAACTATACATCTTTATTTATATACCATTATGTTAAGAAATATAGAACGTTTTTTATATATTCTACACCTATAATAGTTCTTTGTCGAAGTTTTAAAACCATACGATTATTATATTAACATATTCAACAATGCATTTAATAATTTGGAAACATAAATTAGTGATAAATGCAATAGTATTAATTATAATGTAATCTAATATAGATTAACTATAATAATAATATAATTATATATATTGTCGTTATACGATTAACAGATAGCGTTTCTTATCATTTTTATATGCGCAGTACTTTTTACGTAAGAATATGTATGATGTTTTTCACAATATGCAATTCATTAAAGTCATTCATTTATATATCATTAGAATAAAAGCATGTGTCATTAGTATCGTAGCATTCGTTTAAACAAATATAAACACGTGACTTTGAAATGTTATATATACAATGTTAAACAAAATGTTCTCCATGAAAGAGTCAGTTGTTTATATACGAGAAAGTTAACAGAATATCCAGATTTATTTTTCTTTTTAATTTTTATCTACAAAGATTTCAATATCAATGTAATTTCTTTAAATGGAATTGTACATACATTTGTATTATTTAAGGTTGTTTATAACGAGTATATTTAAATGATAATTTCTCGAGTATCATTATAAAAAATTAGTGGCAAATGTCACACTCCGTTAGTATCTATTACATAAAACGAATGAGCCGCGAGAAGAGAAACAATTAAGTCGAACCGCGTCAATATATTGTCTTAAATCCAAATGTAAAATTATTATATTTATTGCATTCTTAATGCGCGATAAGCATAACATTACTCTGAGCTGAAATTTAAGCTGATAACAATACTATCAGCGATTTATCAGATCTCGAAGGAAAATAGGAATTTTGTTATTGTTATTATTTCCGATAAGCATGTATTTACGTAAAAATTGTAGATTAAAATATTATAAAGTATTATTTTCTTTTAACAATAACATATAATCTTATAACTTTAATGGTTGTCGTTGGAATTGTTGTAACGATATAATAAAATTGTTATTCCATTCTGTATTAAAGTATAAGCTAAAAGCCACAATATGACATATATATCGATAAGATAATATTACTTCTTTCATCTTTATAAAGACGTACATATAACGTTATAAATATAGAATACAAACATATATTACATTGAATATGATACACCGATATGTACATATCGTATAGGACGTGTTTAATGAATGATTCAATGCACAGCAAGAAAGAGATATCATTCAATTGTCAAGCCCTGATAACTCCTATCAATTTTATCCCGCAATGAAGATGAAAGCAAGAAAGCCGTGATCTAGTTTGCAACGAGTACAAAATCGACTGTACAAATAAAAATATTTATTGAAATAAGGTCGGTGTGTAATCGAAATATCTACCTCATAAAAATAATATTTTTCAATTGGGATCATCGTGTTGTTCTGTATGATTTTTTCTACATTTATGTATAGAAATACCAATGACGATGTTCTGTATCTGTAACCAAATTTGTTAGTATAACATTAGATTGCAACAATTTACAATAATCAAAATTAATTTGTTTTTAGAATACATTCTTGCAATATTTTCTTATTATAATTTATTGTATATTTTGAAATTAATATAAAAAACGTACTATTAATAAATTATTAGTGCATTTTATGTTTTTTTAAATCACTTGGTCGTCATATAATTCTAATTCTAAGTGATCTAAAGTAGCAAGCAATGAAAAAATATTGGTGATTAGTTAAAGTCAAGTAATCATCGATTACTTGACAACGCTCTACTTTGTTAGTTATTCCATAGTTTCTGGTATTACACGACGCGCTAAACTGACTTTCAACGCAATAAAACTTATCTCTTTCTACGCTATATTTTATACTGCATAAAAAGAGACCTTTCATTTTTATTGAAAGAACGAAATTAAAACGTCTCGGTATATCTATATATACCTTGTTCATCGTCGCTGAAATGCAAAAACTTTCAAATACCATGCAAATGTCCAATTACTTCTTTCACGTTAGAATAACCAAAAAGACAAATATCAATCGTTTATAGTAGTCATTCATAATCAAAATCATTCAAGCTAACATATATATCCTTATACCGCAATTTTTTAAAATCGGGTTGTAACAATCACGGTCCTTATGATTCTATTCAAAATAACCTATCGATCATATGGTAACTAAATATGTCGAAATTATAAAAAAAAAAAATTACAAAGATAACGAAAGTATAGCTTACTAAAGACATAAACATGTTATATTCTATTATAGTAGGCTTATTTTCTGTGCAGAAAACAGTGCTGCAAAGTATTAACGAGGATGATCCGAATTTCACCGGCGAGGCCTACACTAGCTTAGCGATAATCTATGCCGTGTTTGCCACGTGCAATTGGTTAGCGCCGTCGTACATTTCGATGACAGGGCCGAGGATCGCTATATTGACCGGCGCTTGTTGCTACATCCTTTTCATAGGATCTTTCCTCTGGCCTCAAAACGTTCTGCTCTATGCCGCTTCCTGTATCCTAGGTCTGGGAGCTGCTTTGATATGGACTGGACACGGACAATATCTAACGGAGAACAGCGACTCGGACACGATGTCCAGAAACGCTGGTATATTCTGGGCGATTTTTCAGTGCTCCATGTTTGCTGGCAACCTTTTCGTCTACTTCATGTTTACCGATTCTAAGATTAATGCGACGACCAGGAAACTCGTCTTCGGTGTGCTCACCGGATTGGCGATTCTCGGCACGTGTTTGCTGGCTACCTTGAGAAGGATATCGAATAGCCTAGTTTTAGGCGAAGCAGAAGGTGTCTCCAGCGCTGACAAAGAACTTCGCATACCAGAACCTGCAAGGAAGAAACCGTTGTTAGCTGCCTGGCATGCTTTAACCGATGCGATCGATCTTTTTATTACACCAAAGATACTTTTGCTATCTTCCATGTTTGTGTATACTGGACTGGTGTTGACGTTTTATTCGGGAGTCTACTCGTCCAGTATCGGATTCACCAAAGCGATGGGTGATTCGCGTAAGAGTCTGATTGGTCTTTCTGGAATTTTCATTGGAATCGGAGAAGTGGTTGGCGGCGCTCTCTTTGGCATTTTTGGCTCGAAGGTATCTCGTATCTGTGGCGTGTGGTCGGTGGTGCTTACCGGGTTCTGCGCACATTTATTCGCTTTCGTCTCCATTTTCTTGAATCTACCGAACGACTCGCCATTCGCAGATACCGACGGCGTAGGATATATTACTCCGTCGCCGGTTTTAGCAATGGCAGGAAGTCTCGCTCTGGGTTTTGGAGATGCCTGTTTCAATACCCAGGTCTATTCGTTATTAGGCATACTATTTCCACAACGAAGCGCACCAGCTTTCGCGCTGTTTAAATTTTGCCAATCGGTCGCGGCTGCGGTAAGTTTCGCTTACAGTAATGTCGTTTACCTCCATATACAGCTCCTTATCTTAACGATAACGATCGTTATTGGTACGACTGCTTTCTGTTTCGTTGAGTACAGCACAAGAAGGGAAAGAGAGAATACTCAGTCGGAGAGCGACGTGTCGAGCGAGTAACCTATTTAAGGACCAACGTTGCGTTAACGTAACATTTCATTTATAATCGAATTTATATTTTGATTATGAAATTCTAAAAATTTATTCGATATTTTTATCTTTAGCCTTTCTTCTTTCACCTAAATTTCACAATTATGCCAATTTTAAACAAGTCGAAGTATTTCATAGCGCTATGATAAATCGTTCACTTTTTTTTTTTTTTTTTTTTTTTTTTTTTTTTTTTTTTTTTTTTTTTTTTTTTTTTTTACATTATAGAACTAATTTGGTTTACCTTTTTTTAATAATGTTGCGTTTACGCAGCTTTTACGCGTTATTTCATTGTTTGATTCAGAATGGATTATAAGTCGAGAAAAAATATAATGGTCGAAGCTTAAAAAATGCTCAAAGAAATGAACTTATTTTATTGTTATGAGAAGAGTGGTAACAATGGTATATTATTTTGTAAAAATAGATAGTCGAGACTAAAGATTTTATTACATATATATATATATACACGTACATATGTATTAGGTTGGAGCGTATAAATGTCGTTTCTTTCAAGTTCGATATACCATGCATTCAATTCTGTCTTATCTTTAATTATCAATCAAAAGAAGGAAAACCTTGAAGAAGAAACTTATTGTATAAGTCGCGTGTATTCGATGCGAAGAAGATTTTCTTGCGAAATTTAAATTTGGAAAAAGGTAGCGGTGTTGGAAGCACGAAGGTTTCTGGAAATCTAAATATAGAATTTGGGAGAGGCTAAAGATATTTCCAATTCCACGTAAGCAATTTTTTAATGCTTAAATTATTTTAAAGAAATTTATGAACGAAGAAATTATAACAGCTCTATTTGAAGACTTTTTGAATTCTACGATCGACTAGTTCCAAAATTCTGAATGGTGGAAATGAGTCAGAAGTAGTGACAGAAAATAGTTAGTTTTCAAAGAGTATATCGAACGATACGGAGATTACTATGATCAAATATACGATACATATGAAGAAACTACGTACAATTAAAGTTTTATTGTATAAAACAGCATTTAATATGTACCGATTCAACGTTAACAATTTCTGCTGCTACTGATGCAACATTGCGTCGTTTTAACTACATATTTAAATAACGCTGTTGACCTAACTGTTGCGTTTTTGTTTTTATGAGCTTCAACGAAAGACTTAGGAAAACAAAAACAATAATGAACAGTGTGTTAACAGATATCACCTAATATAAAGACATTTCTGACGACAACTATGTAATTTCAGAGGTAGAGAAACTATATTTTTGTAGCAGCGAATGTGTTAAGCCTTAAACAAAAATGAATAACGAGATAAGGATATTGACGAATCGTGTAATTCCGATGTTTCAGTACCATTTCGTAAAAGACTGCGTTTCTATTAATTACTTTTTAATAGTTACCAACTAAGAAACATTGAAACGAAATAGATTATATATTTTTGTTGTATATTTCGTTACTACCGTTGAACAGTAATTTTGCACTTGTAAAATAATTCCAAGTAATTCTATTAGATTCTGGAAGTTCGTGGCATTTTTGAAAAAAACATCACATCTCTTTATCTATCTATCTATATGTATATATTAAAGATAAATTTATTTTTCTTATAAATCTTGTTATTTGTAAGTCTATTTTTAATAGCGAATATTACCATTATTATAGAAAAGGATCATGATGGTACGATAGAAAGAGTATTTAAGAACTTTACGGCTGTATTAGGGGTGGAAAATATATTTAATCTATGTTTGCAATTAAGATACTGAAAGTATGAGACAAATGTGGAATAACCCCAGCCAATGCGATATCTTGTTTATACCATTTGCATAATAATTCGTGCTGCTGTAAGATATATAGTATCACTATAAAACTAGGATTGTTATTATATGAACTTGCAGTTACAGATTTTTATAAAGCTCTTAGATGAACGAATATTTTGTTTAAACAAGTTTACATATATTTTATAGACATATTTTATTTCCGGTAATTGAAGTTAGGATAACGATTCTGTTGTAAAGAAATTAGGATTGTGGAATGTTATGATGTAAGATGATATAGATATTGTTTCAATTGCGTGTAAAGCAAAAATAGTTATATTTTGTAAAAAAAGATCAGCGATAAAGAGAGCACTGTGCTTCCGTGTGAATAAATAGCACGAACTTCCATTGACATAATAAATATCTTATAATTTGTATTTATACTATACACGTATCGATACGCTATGTTCAATGGAATAGAGTTCTTGCGGTTTTGAAATGTGGCAAGACTGTAATGCGCAAGTTAATTCATTGCATTCTTGATAACTGCGACAGTAAACGGTTTTCTATCGATATTTTAAAAAACGTTGAAGAAATGATATTTTCTAGTATTTACAGCAATAGTATGAAAAACAATAAAAGCATGTATTATCGATTATGTACATATGTACGTACATTAATATACGAACAAAATAATTTTGAACTTGTTTTTCATGGTGTCGAAGGAAATAGTCAATGATATTGTACTTTGTATGAAAATATTCTGTACATAGGAATAATCTGTTAACTTTAAAACTAATTTAAAACATAATCCTACCGTTTGGTGTATTACCGTATAGCTATAGAATAAGTACATTTTTGTCCATTAATAAAATTCGTCTATTCTTGTTGATCAATTTCTGTCAATTTTTAAAATCTAATGCAAATATCAATGTCCAGTAAATATATAGAAAATTTATCCAGTTTTCAAACCGTTCTTAGTTAAAGTATTATTGTAAATATATTATGACCAAATTTGTAAATATATGTAATTTGAATTGCAATATATGATACAGAAAGCATAACACTTCGTATGATTCCTAATATCATTAGAACAAGTATAAATCGATGTTATCTAAAAATATTTGAAGAATATTTCTAATTTATCAATTTAATATTCATTGATACATATTGAACGTTTAAATTTTCTTACATTTACTACGTGGTCTTTATTTTGGCGTCAAGGCATCAGTTACATACATACATACATATATATATATATATATATATGCATACATATTTGATTAATCAATGTTTGGAATGTTGGAAACACGGAGGATAGATTATTAATCAATAATTGGAAATTAAATGGACAGAGAGTACGCGATCTGACCGACGGTAGAACATTGTATACCATCTGCAAGTAGTTTCAATTCCATCTACTATTGGCGCTGTAGTCGTATTCTATGCTGAATCGATAACATATGAAATGACACTAAATCGGTAAAGCAACTGTAAACCTCGCAAGACGTAGGAACTTCAGTATAAGAATACATTGGTGGTAGAACTTCGCACATTTCAATAACTTCTATATACGCACATATACGCACAACGATTTATTATTCTTATATAATTTTACGATTCTAAAATATTCTAATGTTGCACTAACCAGGTAACCACTTATTAGAGATTTTCGGTTAGAATATCAACGCCGCGTTGTATACGGACACTGTTCAACTCCCGGGCAGCCACCTGTCGCGCGCATGCGTACTCGCGGTAAAACACCTCGCTGGTCGTTTCTGAATGTCAGTGTAAATCAAAATGGCGAGTGTAACGACGGTTTGTGACAGCTCTCAGCCTGTTTCGCTCGTGTTTTCGAGTATTTGAACGGGACGCGCGTAGTTATGTTGTTCACGTGACTGATCTAACTCTGAAGGGTGAGTGAAGAATGATCAATTATTCGTGGTAAACATCGAAACGCGATTTTTCCCAATTTCTTCGACTGGATCGACACCCTCCTGTTATTCGATGGACAGTGGCGGGGTGACATTGACGTTACTCGTTGAATTACGTGAATTTTCAATAACTCGTACATCTGAATTTTTTTTTCTTTTTTAACTAACGAACAATTTACTATTCGTGTCGAACACGAATAATTCTGGAAAATCTTTTTATTGGGTGTGTATCGTCGGTCGTTCGAAAACTGAACCAACATTAGAAAGATCGTTTGATAGTGTTGATTATTATTGTTTCGCGGAAGTGTCACGAGGTGTGTATTGTTTCGAAAGTCGGAGTTGTGTGCCGTGCACGTTCGAACGTGTATCGCCCGCGTTCCCAATCTCGTTGTGCGTGCCTTATTTTTTCATTCTAACGCTCTGTTCCGTTTGGCCACGGTGAGTCGATATTCCATCACGATGACATTTAATGTCATATAATAATACATACAACGCGATTCCGATATCTGGCTCGTTGACTCGTTAACAATTTCTCCCGGTGTTTACGTACATTGTTTGAACGTTAGTTCACGTAAAATGTCAGGGGTTAACTGTCATTCCTGAGATTTTATAAATATATGCTCTTTTTTAAAATCTGTTTTGCTCTCTTTTAAAAGATCGTAAACTTACAATTAGACGAGCAAAATTGTTTTGCAACATAACGCGTATAGCTACGCGCTTTCTTCTCTTTTTTCTCTTTTTCTTTTGTCCGTTTTCACTATACTTTAAGTAAATCATGTAAAATTAAAAGGTGTCTGTTAGTATTTAAGTTTTATATTCGTAGCTTTTTCTATACAAGATTTATATGCGTACCCCTTATATTAAATTTAAAAATAACATCAAAAGTTGGTCCTGTGGCGCAACGGATAACGCGTCTGACTACGGATCAGAAGATTCCAGGTTCGAATCCTGGCAGGATCGGGAAGTTATTTATTTTTTTTTTTTTTTTTTCAATTTTATCACATTATATATATTTTCTGTTTTCAGTCTTCACAAAAAATATATAGATATTTAATGATTTTTTATGGCTATTTTGTGTCACAAAACATTTGACATATGAAGACTACACAGGAAAGATATGATAAGTTTATTTTTGAAAAAAAAGTATTTTAACTCATTAAGGACCTATTACTAGGTATATATAGTATCCGTAATGTTATGAATACTTTAATTTCTTTATTTTAAATTAATTGAAGAAAAAAAAAATTGCGAAGATAACGTTGCGTTAATGCAACACTACCCCTTTATGGTTTAATATCAAACTGTTAAAGGGCTATAGGATTTTTTATGCGAAAACTACTATTAGAAATATCGAAATGCACATTAAGATACAGTGCATGGGGATTTTTCTTTGGTCAACGAGTTGGGGCAACGAGTTGCTCAAGAATCTCCAGGAATAGTACGCATTCCAGACAGGCCAGAACGATGCCGGTGCACTTTATTCCTCCCTTTGCATTCTTTGCCTCGAAAGTTCACCCGGAAGATAAACACAGAGCATCGAGTTTCTAGAAATCTACTCTTAATCGACTACTCAACCTACGGCCCCAAGTTTGAAATTGAAACACGCTAATTCAAATGGGGAGAATTGAAAATATTTGATGAAAAAGGTTAAGTTCCTATGTTCTAGTAAAATTCGTCTCTGCAACCTATTACACGATATCGAGTGAAAGCATTAAATTTTGTTTCACAATCTGGCAAATTTTCTCCCCTTTTTTCTTTTTGCCATGCGTCTAATAATAATAAGCTAACGAACCTAACCCCAACCTAACCCCAACCTAATACTAAATCTTTGCTTGCCATCCAAATTCGAGTAGCTTCCAGAAAACTAGAAAATTATACTAAAAGGAATTGCACATTCTCTGCGCTTCTTCGTTTCTACCACACATTGATTATATTCAAATCGCAGCCAAATTACTTTTCTTTGCGAATAACTTTTTCTTCGTGAATAATCATCGGCGAAGAGAACAGTTATTTGATTACCAGCAACCATTCCGAAATAATGAGAAATATTTTCTGTTATGAATAATGGTTACTCTTGATTGAAACGCATTTTCACCACCGATAATACCTATTAGAAACCAAAAATATGTCCATCACCAATACTGGTTATCATTGGTTATCGTACATGTATAGTAACCGAAAAATATTTTCGCCACCAATAAGGATTACTCGTAACGAAAAACAATTTCAGGTCATCAATAATGATTACCGTTAATCAACAAGATTTTCACCATTTACGGTGGATATTTTCTGGCTAAAATGAAATAAGCTTTTTTTACTTTATGTTCTAACTAGACCGCGGATATTTATGCAAACTCATATTTTCACCAATATACATAATTAAAGGAACTGTAACTTGGGTGAAAAATGCTGCTCTAGTATAGTATCCGGATTGCGAAATATTCGGCTAGAATGAGATTTGTTTGATTGAAAGTCAGGAAAATAAGGTGTAATAAATTTCGGTCAACCTGTTGACGCGTGACGTCCACGTAGATTTTGACGGTACCTTTCTTAAAATTTTTTACTTAACCTACTATATGGTTTGCTCTGTATGCATTCGAATCACGAGTATTCGATTAGGTTTGGGTTATTTTTTATTTTGCGGCCGATAAGGCGTTGTGATGATACGAAGAGCGGTAAGCGGTAAACGGCAAAATTGATATTTGAAGCGCTAGCAATGGCTGCGCATCGCTTGTTTCAACCGCTCACCGCTCTGTACGATCGCAATCTTTCGCGGATTTCAAAATAGTCAATTAGCTTTAGGCCCCCGAAGGATCAAATCCGCCACTGATAAACTGTACCATACTTTGGATATTTCATATATTTCTGCATCTTATGTGCATATTATTCTGCACACCCCTTGCATCTCCAGATTTTCTATAAACGCATAAAAATCTAGCTACGTATACTTCGAATCAGTTCAAATAGTTTCTTGGTTCCCCGTACATTGGTTACGCACGATTACGCATTGACGAACGTTTATTCGATCCGACTAATTGCCATTCGCTTATCGGTTATATACTCTATGGATGATGGTTGCGAGGCGCGCCACGTCCAACAAATTGCGCAAATCTGGTTCTGTGCCTGCCAGTTCGAATTATCGCATACGCGTCTCGCGAGCAATCCGTGCAACTGTCGGTTCGACGACGTATCTCGTTCGTGGTCTCCCTCAAACTTCCGTCCGGGGACGTGAATTTCCATGACAGGATGTTCCCCTATTCTCTCTCTGGCTCTGTTGCTCGTCGCGGTGCAAACTAGTGGAACGGATCGCGATTCTTCTTTCCCTCTCTCTTTTTCTCCCCCTTTTTCTATTTTTCTCATTCTAGTCTCCCCCTCTCCACAGCTAGTGTGCACGTTCGTTTCCTCTGACGTTCACTTTTCTTAGCCGCTCGCGGTAATTCGACACTTGTGTATACATATTACAGAGGCACAGTTATCTTCTTAAGATTTCGTTTTCATAACCTGTTAGATCAGAAGAGGAAAGTTCGTCTGGATCAGAGAACAACGCCCTCTATGAGTTTCCGTAAGTTTGTCAATCGTTTGGTTCTTTGTTCGATATTTGGACAGGCTCGCGACAATATTAGTATATACGATCGTAGATATCTTTTATCTTGATTATATCGTGCGTGTTGTACGAAACATTTGGAAATTTCTATTAGAGCTGGTGGCGTCGCTATCATGATCTTGTTGCTAGAGTTTCAAATAGATCTGGAAATGTATGTAGAAATTAACGAGACTTATTTGGTGAATATTTATTTAGTGAAAGTATACAGTATTTCACAAAGATCGCAAAAGCGTTTAAAAAGGCAGTTATCTATCGTATCGATAAACTTTATCGGCCATAGAAATCAACCATTGTTGACACCTACGGATATTAGCAGTTAAGGTTCGATTAACTTAACAACAATTAAGATAGTCTTTTCTGCGAGCTACGGGTGCTTCTACGAGAGTCATCGGCTCGAAGAATATCGATACCCATTTAAGTTTGCGATCGTTACAAATATCGTAAAAGAAATTTTGTCGCGCGTTTTGTCCGGTAAACAAGCGCTGTTACAGGAAGAAGAATAACAACCTTCGATATTCAGTGGGATTATGTTTAACCTAACCTAACTTTACGCTATACGCTTAAGATTGCTATTCACGCTGTATACTAATTTTTTATCAAATACACGTTTGCAATAGACATCTCGCAATTTCTACGTACTCTCCGATCGTTCTCAAATTTTAGCAAATAGCGCCAGCGACATTTCCAAATGTTTAACGATAAATAAACGATAAATTTTCAAATTCGATTTTACCGAAAAGCGAGCGTCTCGTGAGAAAGTTCTATTTTCACACGTAGCGTCTTTAGGATTACCGAGACACTCTGTATTCGCGTTTTATTTCGCACGAAGATCGACGTCATCCATTCAGGCCTTATTTGAATAAGCAGGTTTTTATCCCGTTTCCGCGACATACGGTCAATGCGGAGTCTATCGTATTCGCTAGTCACGATTCGTGTTTCTTTATCCATGACGCGAGTGTAAGTGAAAGGGAACGAGGCTCTTCTTTCGGCTATCTTTCCAGCGTGGACAATAAACAATAGCACACGGCAGCAGCGCATCGCGAGATCTCTCTATCCTATACACTTATTCCTTTGCTTTCTTTTCTTATCGACACGAAACATCGGCTGGCTATGAGAAAGACGCGGTACTTACTTAATCACTGTAATTTATGTACCTCGCCAATTATCACAAAATCGCGTTACGCTGTCGCGTGTCTCTGCCGTTTGTTTATGTTCTTTTTTTCTTGATCACGAAGCTATCGTAAGTTACATACGCTGATCGAACAAATTCTTCGCTTCTTCCATCTCTGTTTCCTGGCTTTTTCGCTCGGATAGATAGAAAAATTTCACTTTCGTATACAGGGTGTTCACGTTGTTAGTAGCTAGAGTTCTTCTCGCGAACGAGGAAAGTGCGAGGAAAACAATGAAAGAGGAAATTCGACGAATAGCTCGAAGCGAACTCCACGCATTCGCGATATCTTTCTCGCAAGCGCAAAAAACGAACGTGCATTTTTCAGTCACATTATTTTTTTAAACGCTGATCTTCCTTTCCTTCTTTCGTATCATCGAACCCTCTCGTCGTTCCACGAGAAAAGGTAGCCAGATAACATTCTCGAAAACTTAGTTTAAACTTAATTAACAACTTAGATTAGTTCAAAAGATATCCGAACTTTAATTTTCCAGAATATCATACGTATCCGTGCTTTCTTTGCCTTGCCGATCTTGTCTGGCAAATTTCACGAAATTAAAGTTAAATTATCCTTTGAATAATCGATTTTCGACCACGTTACCCTAATCCTTTTTTGCGCAGAATGACGAGAGGATTCGACGCGCGCAAAATTTTTTGCGCTCGCGTACTTATCGTTTTCGACAAAAACGTTAGCTGGTGATAGCGTGGACACCCTGTATACAGGGTGGTTCAGTAAGAATTAACACTCCACTATCTCCGTTGTTTTCGGAGAGGTGAAAAAACTTTATTAAGAGAAGTTGTTCGATATAAAGAGAACTGTGATATGCCAGTGGAATATACGGTAGAACTTGATTTATGCAAACCAGTTTTTGTTTACCTTCGTCGGTTAATATACGAACTCGTAACTGACCGAATTATTCGAACTACGCTCGGGCGTATTCGGGCGTATATTCGGTTGCACGAGCGCGTATTACGAAGCAGCGCTGGGCAAAATTTTCCTCGGATAACGAATAACGAATAAAGGTAAAGAATGAAATTTTATTCGCCACTGACGAACAAATATAAATATCCAGTCGAACAAGTGTTTATTCGAGCAAGAAATTATTCGCGTCTGAAATTTACCCGAATAAAAATTTAATCGAAGAACTTATTCGGATAGAATTATATTATCCGGTTGTTGTAATATTGGCTCCTCTAACTAACCTTTCTCTAAATGGCAGATTAGAAAGTTTGTCGTTACTTGGTAGAATATTTTATACATTTTTTTAATTGTTTCTATTTATTATCTTTAAAACCATGTTTCTATAACAAAATTCAGTATCGATCTTTGTCGAAGATCTCTACGTACAAGTATAATCAAATAATCAAACGTGCAAAAAGAAAAGTTCATCAAAAAGCGATCGTTTCGACTGGTTCGGAAGATGTTCCGATAGATAATAAATACGTATTAGTAGTTTGTAAAATTTCGATAGTAAAATATTAATGGGATCGTGCAAGTGGACGAAAAAGTTGATCCAACGAAGGTCAACTAATAATTTCGTTTCAAGGAACAAAGTTCTCGGATAAACAGAATTCCACCGGACATAGCTATCCGTCTGTTTCGCGTATCTTACGCCCAATTTCGCTCTTTCTAAAGCTCCTTCTCTCTGTAATCTATATGAACCGGATTACCTCCAATTCTGCCTCTTTTGTCCAATTCGCGCCAGATTCTTCAATTCGAACGTTCGATTCGACCTCCGCCGGAACTACCTAATCAAGAGTCTCTCTTCTGTCGCCGTGTTTCGCGTAGAAATTCCCGCTCGCTCATCGAAAGATACATCGCGCGCCATGAAAGCGTACGCCCGTGATCCCATCGAACATCGTGTTTACGGATCGCGTTACACCGATACCGGCTAAAAAGCGACGCGTTTTCTAGCCGCGCCGCGGGAACAAGGCCATCGCGCCACGTCGAAGATCAGATGGTTCAGCGAACGAAAACAGGAAACTGGTAATTAACGCATCCTCCGACAGCCTCGATGATCGTTTCAGCTGCATCGATCCGATGGCCCCAGTTTGCAGAATCGCCAATTCTCGCTTCGAGATTTGTTTCGCAACGATCGCTGGTTCGCGAATCGCTTCGTCCGCCAACTCGCCGAGGCAAAGTATATGTACGTGGTCGGCTTCAAAGTTCTCAGTTTCGTTATTTCGTTGCGCGATTAGGCTTTATGGCCCCGGTAAACATTGGACGTTTTAGGTCGAGCGTGGTTTCTGCCCGCCGTAGGGCGGTTTCCAAAGGTGGTTGTCGCTTCGTGAACGTTCTTTTCTATCTTTGCAATTTTTTCGTATTTTCGTAAATACTCGGGCAGTGATTCGTTTCAACGTTCAGATATTACAAGGAGTATTCTATTAGGTTGTCCCGAAGGTTTCTTCCGTCTTACGAGGAGATTAATAGATGCGCGATAGTTCTTCGTTTTATATTATCTTCTTGAATTACGTGTGATCTTGTTTTGTTTCTATTCGCTAAAATAATATAGAACGAGAAACGTCGTGTCTTCTCGTGAAACGAAAGAAACGTTTCGGACAACCTGATACTTTGAATACTTTACACACTCTTTGCGTACTATATGTACATATCCTTCCATATGGAAGTGTCTAGAGACAGAACAGAGATAGCCAGAGAGTCGAAATATTTTCCTGTCGTCGTATTTATTCGTAAGTTTACGTTTCGCGTCTTTATGTACGTTCTGGTTTGTGATTTATGTTTGTAATTTACGAAGAACCAAGCGCAGCTTTTAGATCATTAGCGAATAAGTGACATAATGATAATAAGAAGGAATAATCATAATTATACAGTCATAATTGTACGTTGAATATACAATATATTTTATAATCGTAATATAACGATAATAATAACAACTAACGAATAACCAACATACGTATCTTTTCGCGTTACGTACACGTTGACTGCGACTTTGCACTATCAAAATTTCCTACAAATAAATAAATTGTTTAAAAAATGAATCTCGGCAGTGTAATCGTTTCCTTACGGGTCCTTCGCGCTTTAACTTAGAAAATCGATCAGCGGGATAAGTTCCGCGTGATTCGCTTTCCAATAAAGAGAGGAAACGAGGGTTTACGAATTCGCTTTAATCGGCGATAAAAATCGCAGGTGGCCCTGATGCGTGCGCGATTTTCGCCTGTACCCGATCGTTTCCAACATGGCAAAAATAGATCGAGATTACCTCGAACGTTATTGCTGACACAGGCTGCTTTCCATACAGAACCTTGTACGCTCGATGCGCTCGCAACGCTTTCGGCGTTCGCCGAGCTCGTGCAACGTTTCGCGCCGTTGTCAAATACACGACGACGGACGAAAGCGAGTTTCATATTGAAGGGTAAGGGGCAAGATGGGGGGGGGGAGACCGAGGAATGGGCATTCCTCGTGATTTTCCATTTTGTGGCACGATTCGTTCACGGGAACTGGTGGAACTGCGAAACTATCAAACCACGACGATTATAACGTTGAAAATGTCTCTGTAAGATGGAATTAAAGATTTTAAAGGAAGAAAATAGTATAATAATTCCAGCGTTGGGGAACGATCGTTTTCTATTGGTTTTCTCTTTCGAATCTGCTGTTTCGCTTAGATCGGCTTGGATAGGCGTGGATAGGATTAATTATTTGACCAAGCTGCGAAAATTAGGATTTATCGAGCATAGTGTGGCGCTTTAATAAACAGCGAGGAAAGCGAGTCCTTGCTTTCTCACCGGTTTTGTACGAACGCAAGCGTGACCGGCCGTTTTGCATTAGAAGCTTTCGCTTTCAGAAACATATACATTACCAGTT
Source organism: Bombus superbus (assembly GCA_014737385.1). Classification (NCBI taxonomy): domain Eukaryota; kingdom Metazoa; phylum Arthropoda; class Insecta; order Hymenoptera; family Apidae; genus Bombus; species Bombus superbus. The sequence continues at coordinate 7,912,783 of JACXIK010000019.1, read as the reverse complement.
ATTATAGAGACACGACTATACTAGGAGCCGCGTATGTCGCGACGCGGCAAATTATATACTTTTGCTTTAGGCTTTTATGCGTTTCTCTCCGGCCATAGATCCTCCCAGATATTCGTGCGATTTTCCCGAACACTGGCTCTTTCGTAGATCCATCGATCGTCTGTAATAGAAAGCCACGTGACATTAAAGACGAACATAACCTATTTATAGTCGCAGCCGATAGTCAATGATACACCAATAATAGTTTCTTTTAATATTGTTAGCACCGATATCGTTCAGGTCGATGTCTAAAAGTCACCTTTACGTTTCCAAGAAGATCTTACTACTTTCTATCTTTGTATCGGTATTTTTGTTATTCGATTCCTGTAAAGGATCGATCGCCAAACTTTGTAACGAGAGAAGGAGGCGCGTATCGATTCTATTAGACATCGTTCAGAGACATTGTTTTTATTTGGAAATGTATTTATATCTGTGTATGCACAGTTACATAAATCGTCATGCCAAGTTAGGTTAGGTTAACCCTATTGTTGGCTTAGGTTAGACCTAGTCCGCATCATCGACTGCTATTTCTATATTCCTTGCAACAATATTTTATCTTTTAATTACAGTCTTTGGACAGCGTTGCGTCGATACGTTCTATACGTCAATTGTTTCAGGTTATAGTTCCGGTACCAGTGCAGTATTATCCATTTTTTTAAATTCTCCAGCAGAATTCGTAGGATCTAAATAAATACTATATCTTTCAAGTAACGAATACGTAGCCGTTTTTGTTGTGACCGGACAGATCAAAGTCGACAGTTACGAAAATCCCACGGAGCGTCTTTTTTATTTTTTTAATTTAAGCATCTTTCTCGATAAAGGTATATCCTTCTTTTTCTTTTCTTTTTTTTTCAATATCTCGACGACTGATCATCTTTTTACCATTGCATCCCTGATACATTTTTTACGTCGTGGATAGAGGGTAATCTATCTACGTAAAAAAGATACGCATATCCATTTAAAAAATTAATGCGCTAGTTGATCGCACGCGCATCATCGTACTCCTACAAAAGCGTGGTCGTGCGGATATATAGTACTCTTTGAACCATTCGTCTTTTCCCTTTGACACTTTTTCGTGACTGCACTGGCAACGGAGTTACAACCGGAAACTATCGCGCGACCCATCCTGTACATATCAAAAATGTCCAATATAGAAGCTTCAAATTTATTTATACACTTGTTGGACGTTCGTACAATTTTAGCTACTCTCGTAAGGATTAGCAGTACGTATGTTTGGATAGATGCGCGAAGAAAAGAAGCCTATCTAAGGAATTATCTTGCGAGAAAATTAGGCTTGTCCGAAACGTTGACTCTGCACGTAGAAATTCAGCCTCGTAATTGATTTTTTACTTCTAAATTGATCGATCTGAGCATAGTAATCGATTTGGTGCTTGTAATCGATCGATTTCAGCTTGGTAATTGATTTGGCAGTTCTAGATCGATCGATTTGAGTTGAGTAATTGATTTGGGAATCGTAAATTGATTGATCTCAGCTTATTAAATCATTTCGAGCTTGTTAATACACTTGGTACTTGTGAATTAATAGATTTGAGCATAATAATTGATTCGAGCTTATTAATTGATTCGATACTCGCAAATTGATTTATTTAAGCTCATTAATCGAGTTCGGAGTCGCAAATCGATCGATCCGAGTTTATTAATTGATTCCACATTTGCAAATTGATTTATTTAAGCTCATTAATTGAGTTCGGAGTCGCAAATCGATCGATCCGAGCTTATTAATTGATTCGACACCTACAAATTGATTTATTTAAGCTTATTGATCGATTTGGGCGAGGTAAATTGATTGATTCGAGCTTATTAATTCATTTGGTACGTGTAAATTGATTGATTTCAGCTTATTGGTTCATTTGGCGCTTTGAATCGATAGATTTGAACATAATAATTGATTCGGCACTTACAAATTGATCGATTCGAGCTTATTAATTGGTTCGACACTCGCAAATTAATTTCCTTCCGTTATTCGTTAGCGGATAAAAATTTGAAGTTGAGTTCCTCGACGTTTGAGAGACTCGTATAAGATATTGCTACTCTCGAAAGAGAACATCATCGGCACAATCAATTAGTATTTTATCGTAGAGTGTTTGCGAGTTTTCTGATCAAGTGGCAGATAAAAAAAACATTCCTTTGGGGGGGGGGGGGACACAAGCACAGAGCGTTTGGTAAAACGAGCAAAACTACGGAGAACGGATGCACAAAGGAAACAATTAACAAACGTGGCGTCTCGTTAGTAACGGCCAGACGATTCGTTATTGTGACAACCAATTATTACCAGACTGTCCTGCTATTCGCTTTGTGTCGCACGGAACGAAGTTAAATTTGTTTTTAATTGCTTGGTTATCGCGAAGATGAAGCTCCCGTTAACGTTGCTTACCGTTAACTTTCAGCCGACCACTCCTTCGGATTTTTATCCGTACCTACATTAAACCGGCGTTCCATAGATAACTGTAAAGAGGATGACACGGGAATTTTCGAAGATTCGTGTCGCGATATACCGAGCGCGACCGGATAACACGTACAAGCAGGCGTAAGACGATTGTTCGCGCGAAGATAGACCAATCTGAAGCAATTTCTTCGCTCTTCGTGGGCTTAGTTTTGGAGGAAGTCGTGCTGGAAAATTTATCAACTATGCTTGAACGCGGCCAATTCCGGACTGGACACGGAACAAATAATCGACGACAGGTTGTTCCACGAGTGGAAATATGTCGAAAACGTGGCTTTTCAGACCAACTGCGATTTTCATCGTTTTCAACCGTTTGTTAAAATCACCGGCTAGGTAGACGATGAGCAGCGTGGACCGATTCCAACGAAACGTTTTCAGCACGTGCGTAACCGGCATAAATCTTCGAAACGTATTTTTGAAGTTTTCGTTGCGCGCGATTTCCATCGATTCGTAATTTCCTCGAAATTCTCTTCGGACGCGTCGTCTGTTAAGTTGATGATCCTTCTAACTGGCCGAAAAAATCTCAAGTCGTTTGGTCCAATCGCGACAAAGTTGTTATTTAATAATAACCTATGTAATAATAATTTCAAGTTATATTACAAGTTACTATAAGTTTTAAAGGATGGACGAAGACTCGTACGTCCGACTGTACGCACAGCAAACTGGCCTAAAGTTTCTCGTCAGCGACATCGATCAGATTAGGTACAAGTTACGCTGACAAATAACGTTAGACGGTCGATCGAGTCGCCAGCAAAGTTCTTCTCGAAGTGGAGAAAGTGGCGCAATCGCGGACCATTTATTTAGGTAATTCTTGTATAACGTGCGAGTTAAGCTGGAAACAAATGATCAGAGAAAGTCTCGGATTACGTGCAAAATATGGGTTTAGCTTGCTTCGGAAATATAAAATATAAAATTTTCATCGTCACCGCTACTATCCTCTGAAATAACATTCTGCCGATATTCCTCATTAACCAGTGGCCGCACGAGACTTCTTCGCTTACCTTAAAACCTCTTCAACGTTCCTATAAGCTTTTGCTTCCTCGAATTCTCCTCCCCGAATTCTTCTCCTCGACCACGCCAAAGAAATTATTTACGGGTACAGCGCGATCCTCTGTACATTTATTTTCTACATTGTAGAAAATAAAAGTTCGCGCAATACGTGCAAACTTAGGCTCGCTATGCGGCACACGTGCATCGAACGCGCCCAACTTTGGCGTAAAAGCGTGCGAAATGGCCGATGAAGGATCGCAGATGAGGTTCGCGTTCAACAAGATGCATTCTAGGAAACATAGATAGAGAAGTGAGAAAACGTAGACAAACGACTTTGCGAGTCTTCGTCGAGCTTCTAAACGCTTGATAAGAAGCAAACATCCCCGTGGTATGTTCGTTACAGCGTTCAACGACTGGGATAATTTCAGCTTACGCGAGTTCCCTTTCTTTGCTCGCTGCCGTATACCTAAAATGCCTAAATTCGAATAAACATCTAATTGTAAAAATCTAGTCGCAAAAACGTATTCCGTATTCGTCCCTCGATTTCACGTGGAAGTCGCGTTGTACGCGTAAGCAGTAGATCACGCTAGCGATCGTTCCATCGGTTGCGGCTGTATTATTTCAAAGGCCGCGGACAAACTCGCGAAAGAAGGAATTTACTCGCAAGAAGCGGCATTATTTGTCAACCGGAGATTGCTCGGTGAAGACGACGACGAAGCAGGGCGTAAGTTTCAATCCCCTCTAGACCGGTTTCCGACGATCGAGTTTATATTATCGGCCGTCCCTCTAGGACGTGCAAATCTCGTTACAGACTCTGGGAAATTGGATTAATTCGACTACGCGTTCGACGCTCTAATTCGCAGTTACGGTTTATCGGGTTATGTGCGTGCACCTGTCCGAACGATCTTCCTCCGTGGAAACTTTCGATCGTACGTTCAAGATCCTCGTTGCCCTACTCTTTCGTAAATAGTCGATATTATCGTGTCACGCTCGATATTACATCGACGCTTTGCGGACTGGAGGCGCGAATTCGCGTCTTACGTACTTTGTACGGTATCCTGTGAAGATGTTCGCTAACGATAAGCGAAACAGTGCAAGAGGATGCTGTAAACGAAACGCGATGAAAGTGTTTCTACGTTGCACGCTCGAGTAGTACGAAATATTAGACGCAATGTCGATCGCTGGGGAAGTTCGTTGCGATTCTTAAGGAATTTTATAAAATTATCGATTTCGCTGCTTCTCGGTTTGATCGAGAGGCAAGTCGTTTTCCAGCGTATCGCGCTAAAGAAACGTCTTTAAACGCGCTCGTTCGTTTTCAACGAAATATTACGCGCTTGTTAAACGCTGCTCGGAAACTTCGTTCCGATTCTAAACTCTTTGGTCGACGTAAAAAGTCATATCGACAAGTTTCCCGCTGAGAAACCTGACAGATCGTGGAAGGAATCGAATATTCAATTTGCGTGAAAGATGGAGCAAAGCGGCACCCATATAATTCGATAAACGTGCATCCAACCGAGATGTAAATCGGAACCAACTCTCCGAGCGACCGTTCCAATCTCTTCAATCGCTTCAAAACTACGCAAAACGTTCAGGCTATACGCTTGCCAGAGCGTACGGTCCTCCAAGTATCGTAGTAACAGTGAAAGTGCCGATGGGCCATAGGCCCTTTAGGACAATGGGTAATTGAAAAGGTGTAGGTGACCATGTTGGGTCGTTAACAGCTGTACAACACGTGTACGTTGTAGGAGTACCGAAAACTCTGGTACGAAAAGAACGTCTTGGTGGAGAGAGAGAGAGTGGTCAGTAGTCAACAATCGTAGTTGGAGTTACGGCTGAGTTGCGACCAGTTGCAGTCACGAGTAAGCTGCGATTAGTTGCGGGCCAATCGTTACTCGTGAGTCGTCGAGTTGCAAGCTGTAAGTTGAGTAGTCGTACGAATTTAGTATCGCGTTACCGCACCAAGTCCTAATTAAACAGTTATGCTTCTCTGTTTCAATCGCGACAAACAAATCTGTATAACGAATAAAGATCGTAATGTAATTCTGATCTCTATGGTATTAGTATCGCTGCATGGGATATTTCGATCGGATTTAAATGCCTGTTGACCGTCCGGTGTTTGGGGGTACAGTGGAGACTGCATGTGGCAAGAGACGAGTTTTTCAGGAGAAAAGGGAAGCCTCGTTCGTTCAGGCGCGTAGTCCAAATTCGTGAAAAAGGAAAGTTCTAGAGACGATGTCTGTGTGTGCGCCGTCTCTTGGTCGCAGAGGAAACTCGATGTTGCGTGATGTTCGATGATAAATCACGCGAATGTAACATTTTTCTCAATTTGTCTTCGTTATAAAGATTCGCCGTTCGTCTTCCAAAAACTTTTACACGCTTTCGAACACGGCAACCAACTGCGTTCGACAACGACAGATTTGAAAGCGAAGCACGGGCCTGCATACGCTTGTCTTTCGCCTCTAACGCGATTTTTTCTTACGCGCTGTTAAACGTTTCACGCTGTTGCCGATTGATTTTGTTAGTTACTTGCCGTTATCGTTTTATCAACCATTATACTAATAATTATTACGTTACGGTGTCCCCGTATCAGATACGGTTGTCCTACTACTACTTTTCATCTTTTCTCCTACTATTTGTATTTTTCCTGCGAATTTTTATGCGAGTTCGTAATTCTGAGAATAATAATTTAGAAAATTGAAATTAGCAGGTACTATTGAAAGCGCTATGATTTCGATATTACCGAAGCGACGTCGCCACAGATTAGGCAACTAGGTTTTAAGGATTTAGGTTCTACGCTTCGATTTAAAGGTTTGGCATTCGCAGTCTCGACGTTTTGCCACAAGCGTCGATCGTATGCGGAAAAGAGCGACGAACGGATGGAGGGAACAAGTAATTAATAACGATAAAGAATACTTTATTTATTTTGCATATCTTTTTCGTATTACGTGCATTCTGTTCAACTCTGCGTCTTCGAATCTCCTATAAATGCATAAAAATCTGAGCAATTACCGTTTGATAGGTAGGCGATTGTTGTCGTTAGATCGGCAAACGAATGATCGCGACTGAAAACTTTTTCCATAAAACATCCGTTACGTTTTATATCGTAAGTAAAAAAGTAAAAGAGAGATAAAGAGAGGGGGAAAAAAGAAATAAAGGAAAAGGAAGAAGGAAAAATGCGATCGCTTAACGAGTGAAAGCACGAAACACGTAGCGCGTACCGGTCGACTCCAGGAAAGAAAACGGTCGGTTAGTGAAGCAAAACGAATTTCAGTAGTACTAGCAGGAGAGACGAAACGAATGGCGCGAAAGTGAAAAGAAATATTTATCGTGCACGCAGATCTAGATTTAATTGATTTCAAGTCGAACGAATCCGTATCCGGAACTCTTATCCCGAAGAAGACGGAGTAACAGGATGATTTAGAAAACTTGTTTCTCGAATCGAATATATAAGTTTGCAATATTCTTGGAATTTTTGCACGCGAGCAGCGAACGTCGTAAGTAACGCAGAATGTGAACGACGACGTGGTATGAAATGTTCTTCGTCTCTGTTATTATTTTATAGTAGGGGAGAGCGGGGCAAAAGGTAGCGGGGGGCAGGCAAAAGTAGAAATAAAATAATTCAAAATCGTCGTTGTAAATAATTTTAACTTTAATTCGACCATCTTGCGAAAGAACAAAATTGAAATTAGAATATCTTTTAGAATCGGTCTTCGATTGTACTAACGCCTTTTTACGTAGAATGTCGAAGAGGATTTGACGCGCGCAAGAAGAAAAGGAAGGTGCTATTGAAAGAAAAAAAAAAAAAAGACAATGGAACCGTAGAATGCGCATGCGTTCTTGCGTTTGCGGAAAAGATAATTTCGTGAAACCGTTCTTATTTCTTCCCTTTCGTTTTTTCCTTATACTTTACGAGAAAAACGATGGTTAGTAATAACGCGAACATCCTGTATACAACGAAGAACGCGACGTTTCAACGGCGTAAAGTACTTTTTCCTAAAGAAAATGTGCTTTAAAAATGTGACACCAACTTACTGCTCGCGCAAGTGAGTTTGATTTGAACGTACGACTCGATGTAATACACTTATTGTTATTACTATCGATTGGCCTATCCCGTCCTGTTACTATTAATAAACCCATCTATATCCTAACTGTTGTTGCTATTAATTGTTTCATTTATTATCGTTGCGTCCGATTGCGTGACTCCTTGAGAAACACGCACGAATGTGCTCTGTTCCCTCTGTATTTTCAGTCTGAGACTCGGCGCCGGTTCGCTCGCTCTCTTCCACGCATCCATTCCAAATTACATGTTTATGTACCACTGTATTACCAGACATAATTATTCGAACAATACGCCTTTAATACTTCGCTTGTGCTATAAATGTTAAATAAGGATTCCTTGCCAAACGTTAAAACACACACGATCCTTTGTCGAAACAAAGAATACCGTCCTCTGATTGCATTGCTGGTTAGAAATTGTATGCCTTTACGTGTGTTAAATTTCAATTATTCAAGCGATGTCCATCGACCTTTTGAAGTCGTTCGAATAATCATGAGCAACGATGTATATGCACGGCTGGTCACGGAACTATTCGGACGTGTTAGAGACGCGTGTATATTTTACGTTAGTTCGAGCAATATAATCAGGTAAAAAGTATTTGTTCTACATTGCATTCGACGATGATATTTGGACTAGTCGATGAAAAAATGAGATACAATAGGATACGACAGCGAACGATTACATCGTAGAGATCGAATTTGAAATTTCGGAACGTTTATCGTTTGACATATAAAATTGTATTACGTTAATACGTTATATGATATTAGAATAAAATATTATTGTTATTATCATATGTTTGTTGTAGCCCGGCTTAAAGTCTAGTACAACGTCTGTTGCAAATACGTAGGTTTAATTTTCAGCGTAACGCTCTCTATCTTACGCGAATTGAGTAGTATAATAAATTATAGCAGAATATAACACGATGTATACCTATCTAACATACTATGGAATAACATAATGCAACGTAATACATAGCACAGATAACACGATATAATATATCGTAACACGGTATAGCGTATTTTACATGTTACTTAAGTGTTCTGGTATCTATGATGTCGACGTTATCCGTTCCCTCGCGTTTCTCTGCTTCTAATTTGACTTCTATCTTGTTCCTGATATACTACTCCTCCGGGCCGGAATGCCCTTAGTTTTTAGTTTTAGTTTTAGTTTTTAATATGTCTGTGTGCTTCCCTATAGGTAGATTTCGATACTCTGTTTCTGTCTTCGCCGATTAATTTTTCAGTAATCTCTTCCTGTTCTATTCTTTGCATCGTATATCGTTGATTTCGTGATCGCGGTGATGTAATTTGCTTCTCAGTCGCGACAGGCAATTTTTCCTGACGCCTGCCTAATTTGAAAATAAAATGGGATATGTGCATAACGAACAATTATACTTTGAGAGTGAAGCATCAAATGTTGTGGCGGAAGTTGGGCAATTGATATTTACTATTCTATCCTGTATCGACGTTTATCCTATAATCGTACGCGATTTGTGTAATCTGCTTCTCACCTGTGCGACTCGATTTATCCTACGGGTCTGGTTAAGCCGAAAATAAAACGTAGAACGTGCATCGAGCAATTATACGCGTACCTTGAAAATCAAGCATTCGGGCAGATAATGTCGATGAATATTTATTATCCTATCCTATAATCGTCTGGAAATAAAAGAGAATGTCTAGCGAGCAATTATTAACAAGGCGAATATAATCGAATACGAAACATTGGCGCAGATATTTTCGCACGACCAACCGCACGTAATACGTATACGAGGATTTTAGCCGAGATTCTCACGATTCTGCTCGGCTAGAGATAAATATGTATGCAGTTATCATCGGTCGATTATTCGTTACGGAAGGATGTTCATCGAAACGAGTGAATGGCGAAGAAGTTCTTTCACGTTGAAATAACTCGCGGCGGCCCCTCCGAGTGAACGTCTCTCGAGGTAGTAAATAAAATCGTTCCGCTATCGAGACAACCTTTCTACGTGCACGCTTTTTTAACCACGTAAATCGCACCGTTTCTTTTCCCTGTCACAGTTTTTAACAACTTCTTACCTGGACGACCTTAGCCATTCGATTCGATATCGATCGACAGATGCTTGAGTGGACAGTGTAGGATTTGAAACCTGTTCTACTTGATCGACCAGTAGGATGCCTGCCTATGATACCATTATGCAATCCGGTAGTTCAAACAATTCACGATCGTCGTTTTTTCTTCGCTGTCGTTGTAAAAGAGATTTCGTGTGCGAAGGGACAGTTGAAAATCGCTCGAACGTACAGTAGAGCTTGCTGTTTTGTCTGCATTTATCGGGACTGTAAGCGGTTCGTATAATGCAAATTCATAGGCTCTTTCTCTCTCTCTCTCTCTCTCTCTCTGCCTATTTACGATTTTTTGTTCACTTAGCAAAAATTGGCTAAAGTTAAATTCAATTAACAGAAGTACGTCTAACCGAATTAACCGTGGTTTCGTTCCAATAAATGGAACTCGGATGGACAGCTTCTTTAATTTAATTTATCGCGATACAAATAGGAAATCGCTGCGCGCGAACGCCGTATTCGATCGAAATGAATTGTCAGACGATAGAAAGAAACGAAATATTATAACGATCTTTAATTTCCCGTAAATGTGTCGAGTTTCGCACATCTGTTAGTCGTAGATGAAAATATATGAAACTAATGAAAAATCAGATACATAGTGATCGAGAGTTGAAGATATATAACACGTATAAAATCGTAAATGAATGTAATGCATAACGGCGAGTAAAAATATGTAGAAGGTGGTAGATCTTTGCACAATGATATTGTGTTTTTGCGAGATGGGCGACAGAAACGGAAAGATAGTGTTATCGAACCGGAGCAAATTGACGCGATAAAGAACAGATACGAACGATGATTAATTATCATCCTCCGATGAGCACTAAATAGCACAGTGATATTCGTAATAACGCGTTCACCGTCACACGAATCTTACGTATTTTACCGTGGGAGCTGCGATAGATTGAAATATATTGCGCTATAAATTGGAGTGGGCAAAGCAATTAGGCCAACGAAGGAGGGGGGAGCAAGGGGATTGTATGGAGGAAAAGTTGGACTGAGAAATCAGGGGAGGAAATGCGATAACAAAGAAGATACGGGGAAACACGTAAGATGTAGATTTATGTAGGTAGATAATAATATAAATTACAAGGATAGATGTTGGTAGTTGTATGGACAGCTAATAGAGTTTAGATTAATTTACGATCATTGTTCCGGTTTATGTTGTATTCGTTTAGTTCATGCGTAGTTCCGCGTTTCGTGTAGATTTTTTAGCTTATTATTTATTTCTATTTATCCTTTAATCGTACTCAATTTACTCGATCAAATTTTTTATTTACTCGCCTTACGTGCCTAACACTCGCGCTACTCACATTGCGACATTTGCTTGAATATTATTTTGTTATTCATTTTGTAATTGCGTAATTCATTTTACACACGACGCTTACGAACGCTTCTTGCATTTATCGAAAGCATTGTAAAATAGTAGCCAATTGTAACAGCTCCTATAATCTGTCGCTTAGATCCGCAGCTATTTAGCGTAGTACTATATGTGTACTTGAGCAAACGAATGTTCGGTGTAGTTCTGTGTCCCTGAGTTTCCCTCGTTCGTTTCTCCAGAATGCTCATATTTTCGCTGTTTCTTGTACGTAACGAAGTAGTCTCCTTGCATCGTCTTCGGTTTATACTGCCAGTGTCTCTTCCACCGTTTCTTTTCTCTTCAAACGCGCTGCTCTTGTTTGTTCATATAAAAGACGTTCCAGTAATACGTGTTCTTCTTTCTACCTGTTGCACAATGTGCGTAATTCCTTTTTCTCTATTTTCTGCTTGTGTCCTTTGTCTCAAAATACTGTACCCGTGCATTTTAGCTCCGACGATGTTACCTAATAAGGAAAGATCCCTGACCCGCGAAGAATTAAGAGACTTCGTGCAGAGTTAAAGGATATACGTACGTTCGTATCGCGCGATTTTTGTTTGCCGCCCAGATTTAAATTCAGCCACAAAAATCCGATTGTTTTTCGATTTGCCCTTATAACTCGCTACAACGTCGATCGCTTTTTTACCGAATGTTAGTCCTAATCAAAAGAAGCAACTTTGTTGGAGAAAAGTTGCGCGGCAGAAAAGAGCACGTACGTATATATCCTCTGCGTATCCTCAAAGATGCATAATTTTCGAAATTTGCGTGCTGGGCGTGATCCCTCGTAAGTCGTTAACATCGCCGAAAATTTGTTAGTCCGAGAAAATATTATATATTTGTTATATTAACAATATATTGTTTCATAACGTATGATGTATATAATAAATATGTAATAAATATATAATTATAATTAAATAATAAGAAGAAGAAATTCAAGGAATTTAAGAGGTGATTTTATGAAATCTTATCTTATTTGAATAGTTTCAAAATATTTAGTAACGCGACGCAGTTTTTCTATTATATATAAGTATAAATTACAAAAATATATAACAATTGGAAATATTTAGTAAACGATGACCACCGGTGAACGTGTAAACTGAATTCCATTCGTTGGGCAATTACGAGAATTGCTCGAGACGAGTAGGTTCTCAGGTGGGCGACGTTGTTTGTTCAGAAGCAACGATAAGTAGATTGTCCGGTTCACACTGTGTCGATGTCGACCTACATGTGCTACGTGAACTCCTGCGCAACAACTATCGTGACCTACATGACCGCGAACGTGTTAACGATCACTTGTTGCGAACGGAACTAATCTTCTCTTCGAGGCGAAAACGCGGAAGGGAAGTCGGAACGTTCGTGCCTGTAATACGGAGCATAGACCGCTCTTCCGTCTTTATCCTTCTTGCATTCGTTAGATCGACGCTAGTGAAACGTCGCTCGTTCCAAGTTTAAATTTGCCGCGTCGATATCGCGCCTTCGATTTTGCCCTATCGTTGATCGTCAATTCTATCAAAGATGAAGAAATTTACTGGAAATCGAAACATTCGATGTTAGGAAGATTTATGATAAAAATATGACGCTCCGTTATCGCGACGTTAACGCGTGATCGGAATATTCGCGTGATTTTCTTGGGCGAAAATTTGGAACAAATGCCACGCAGGTTTCCGGTAAAATTAGCATTTGGAGATGGTCAAAGGAGTTTCCTACTTTATCCCAGCAATTTGTTAACGCGTAAATCATAATCTTAACAAGGTTTGTAAACGAAGAAATTAGAACGGTTCCGTTCTATTAAGAGTTTGTTGAGCTTCAAAATTATCCTCCAAAGTCATCCTTACTAGTCTGGAATAACGAAATAAGGCGGTGCTTGAGAAAATCAAAAATAAAAATAACATCCATACGATTCGGCAATTTCGACGAGAATATACGATATGTTGGAAAGGCTGCGGAGCAATTAAACTTTTCTCGTACGAGACGATGTTTGATATGCACCGACCTAATATCCCGTTTTAAAAGAACACTCGAGAGTCGTCGGCCAAGCAAATTTCAAATTTCAAATTAGCAGATAGTAAAAGCATGGATGAGACCTGGTTTTTACATTCGCGAAACTTGAACCCGAGACTTTTTACGATCTCGAAACTCTCGAAGGAACGCTTACCTTTTCTTCTTCTTCTTCTTCTTCTTTCCACGAAATATCTACCTTGCGATGAATCGAAATTTTAACGAAGCAAATTATTTCTTTCTCGTCCTAAACGATCGTAATAAATTCGCACGATCGTATCGATTAAAACCACCAGGCTACCCGTAGAGTCTAAGCACGATCGAATTATACGTTACGATTAGTTCGATAATAATAAATAAAATATATATCTCCATAAATAAATGAATTTTTGAAGAAATAAATTATGAACAGATAGAAATTCGTATCGTCGAATTGTCGTCAATTGTTGCTATAAATCGCGATTTGTCTAAGCTTTGAGAGAGTAGGATGATAAAGATAGTACAAATACGGATAGAACTACGGAAAGGTTATTCAAGGGCGATTGCTCTATCGTGAAACGTGATTAACGAGCAATTAGAGAGCGCAGTGTCAATCGCTAAAATTAACCTCTGCCTCGATTGAAGCGGGCTATATACATACGTAGTTACCTGTTAACGAACGATAGAAAGAAAGACTCGATCTCGTCGGCCTAATCAGTTCATGGCCATTAGCCTGAGAAGTGGAAGCAACGCGGCTGTTCGATAATGCACGCCTCTGCGGTCTTCGACTGACACTCTAGCCACTCCACACTGAACAGCCTACAACCTCTTTTTTTTTCGTTCTTTCCATATATTTATATTTCACAGATGTTGAATATTTTCTTATCGACTTAAAACGACGATATGTGTTTTGATAAATGTTATATCATATCGTTGTATATTATTTATATTATAAACGTATAAAGCGTATAAATACGTAGAGAATGACGAAGACATTTATATAAAAGATACATAATATGCAAAGAAATGAGGATACATTCGTATTCGAAAAGAATACATAAATATAATTATTGTTAAAATTAATGTTAAGATATGAAAGTTAATATGAATTACAAATATAGCGTGGAATAAATTATACGGGTAGATTATAAATATATAAACCGTAACGTGGAAATATATCCTGCGCGTTGCTACGTATCTCCGCGTAAACGATCGTAAAGTAGCACGAGGAAAATAAAACTTTGCTGTAAAATTTGAGAATTTGCACATCAAGGACGATCTTTTAGGTCACGTATATATGTATGTATGTATGTATGTATGTATGTATGTATGTATCTGGAAGTTATTACGTGGCAACCTTCGATGCTCGAGCTTAAATTCGAGCGATTCGCGTAAAGTCCAGTGGAAGGTCAACCTTCCAGGCGAAATATGGAAAGTGAATCAAGTACGGCTGGAGGAAACGAGTTGCCGAGATGCGCTTACGTAACACATATTATTGCCAGCCAGCTCGACGTTGCATGCATCCTCTCGGGAAACCAATTTCCCTCGAGTTTAACCACGCCTCGAACTGATTCTTATACAAGGTATTTACGATTTTTCTCATCAAACTACATCTCGAGGAATAAGAAATTTTGAGGAATCGAAACATCGGAATTTCGTTAACGATGGTAAAGTACGGTTCCGTCGAGAACATTGAAAGAACGTGGAAGGAATAAAGTTATCGTTACAAATGACAGAAAAATTATCTCTCACGATAAATTATCTCGATCAACGTCGCATAAATATAGATAGAGCAAATATAGTTGACCTTTCGTATTCTACGGCGCCAAGTCTTTTTTTTTTTTAACAACAAGTTTCTTCGAGTAATTAATATTAATATCCGCACGACTATCCAATTTTTCACCATCGAGCAGATAGGTTTCCACGACTGTCCAATTTTCCACCGCCAAAAAGATCGAATTGAAATAAGAACAAACGATCCGCGATAACCATGCATGTACCGATATCCAATGAATGGGACGAATGAAATTGCACATTCTATTTAACGACCAATGTCGTCTTGTTGGTGGACGAGAGCTTGTTAATTAATCAATTTCGAAATAGTAACAATAACGACCGAGGAATAAATATGGCAACTGGCAAACTTCGTAAAGAGAAGCGTGAAGCGGAGTTGAGAGCTTTCCGCGTGGACAAATAGAGAAAACAAAGAAGAACGAGCAGAAACGAAATACCAAACGCCGACACGCGGAAGATATACAGTACGTCAGTTGTTCACCGAGTACTGTCAAAAAATGCGAGAAGTTTCAAAAAAAAAAAAAAAGAAAAAATCTGATCGTCCGTTTTCGTTACTTTTCTCGTCATATGCGCGTCGCAACAGGATAATTGAAGGAAGTTTGACCAAAATCCACGAGGGAGTCACACGCATCGACAGGCTCATCCATATTCCTCTATTTATAAACTTTCGCGCGTTTCAATATGAGATACAGAAAATTGACTGTTGCTGAAGTGCTGATCTATGCTGTACAGCGATTTGTATAGCAAATAAAAATATATTAGGTTGTCCCAAAACTTTCTTTCCTTTCATAAGGAAATAATAGATGCACAACATTTTGTGCTTTGTATTATTTCATTGGATCATGTACGAGCGATTTTGATCTATCGGAACAATAGAATTATAAAAGATAAAATGTAACAAATATGATAAATATTAGATTGTCCCGAAAGTTTCTTTCCTTTTGTAAGGAAATAATAGACGCACAACCTTTTTTCGTTTTATATTATTTTATCGAATCGTGTACGGTCCGTTTTCTTCTATTTCTATTATTACGATCGTACGTGATTCGATAAAAATAATATAAGACAGAGAATATGGTGCATCCATTATTTCCTTACAAGACGAAAGAAACTTTTCGGACAACCTAATAGAACGAAATGGATCGTACGTAATTCGATAGAATAATATAAATCTACTATGTCCTTATAAAACGAGAGAAAACTCTTGCGGCAACCTAATAGATAACACGCGTATCACCTAATCGGATTACACGTGACCGAATAATGGATTAAGTTTTAGCTTCAGGGTATAGACTAAGATAGGAAGAAAACGTACGAAGCGGAGCGGGCGCATGTACAAAATCATTGCAATAGGCCATAATCGATTTCGCTTTCTCTTTTGAACTAGGAACGATATTTATCTTAAGCGTGGCGTCTAAATATTTAGCAGAAGTTTCACGATGACTAATCCTCTTTCAATCCTACCATATGCGGTCAAAAACGCTACGAATCGTTCGAACAAATTAATTAAACACGTGCAACGCTTTTTCCTTAATTCTACTTGTAGATTACGCAGCCACAGTTCGGGCATAGAAAAGTTGGAATCACGTTGCGTAACACGATCCCGCTGGATCGAGTATTTTTTCTGCGAAATATGTATAGGAGAAACGTGGAACTACCAACTAGGGACGCTTTGATCAGCTGATTGTTTGCGTTCACTCTATAAACGAAGTAGAACGGACCGCTGCGCTCGTTTCCCGTAATTGACGTTCGAAAATCAAATTTAATCGCGCTCGAATTAATAAACGCCCACAGAACCGTGTACCGTGAACGAGAGTACGTAGAGTGCGATTAACGGCCGGGTTTTTTGGTCTAGAAACGAAGTGGCACGGACCGTTTGCGGAAGCGTTCTCTCGTTTCTCCATCGTTGCGCCTCTCATTATCATCCACGTTCTCCATATTGATAACGTTCCTAGTTACAACACGTTTCGTGTTTCTCGCGTTCCACTATATTTGTGATGATTCATTGATATATATATGTGGTGATCTCCTCGCCGTGTGTAGTTAACTCAAACGCAGTACTGCCAATCGCGTCGAGGATGATATACTCTCGTTTTCATCTTAAATATATGTACGTACCGTTGTTCGTAAGTAGACCGCGGATTTTTCTGCGCTTTTGCCAAATTTAAGAGTGCGCGCGATACGTACGTATCTGCGGTGTAGAAGAACGTACAAATTATTCGAAGCGACGATGAACGTTACGGCGAATTTAGACAAAACGAAACAAGTTTCTATTCGAGTTTCATTTCTTTAATCGTATTCGTAAAAATTTGAATTTGCATAAACATCCGCGGTTTACTCGTATGTATGTGTAATAAGTACAAGTGGTATGGTATACGTAATAAGTATACTTTTAATGCGGATACTTTATGGCTAAAAAATAACCCCGCGGAAACTATGGAGCAACAAGTCGCTATTTTTGTCAAATATTAAATTTTGTAAATATGTAGTAACTTTATTGCATGCCTGTTTACGATCGAATTATCTTTCTCTTAAGCCACGGAGCTGCTTCTCGTCCACGAAACCTCTTTTAAACGAATATAAATTCATGTTAATGTTAAAACCACTCTTAAATCGGATTATCTTTCCTTAAATCATCGAGCTATCAAATTTCGTCTATGAGCCACGTTTAAGTCGAATTATTTATTCTCGAACCATCGAGTTATTAAATTTCGTCCATAAACCGCGTGTGAATTAACGTTATTTTAGATTAATATTAACTTTCAGATCGATATCGAAGCTACTTTTATATCGAATTATCTTCGAGCTATTGAATTTTATTATATTGCCTTTGAGTTAATCGGCAAGAGGACGTGTCATGCACGTAGCTAAATACAAGCAACGACAATTGCCAGTTTCTCGCAGTGTCTCGGTTCAGGAACTTGTGCACGCGGTATCATTCATTCAATCATACCGCTCGACAAGGTCGTGCTGTTTGACACGATCCCGAATCTCGGTCCTTCTTAAACATCTGTCACAATGAATTACAGTGGAATTACTCGGACGAGCCAGATATCGTTGTACTACATACGTCTCAATCGCTACATTGTTACGCAGTAACAAGATTACACAATAGCGACAATAAGGAGTAGTACGTGACACGGCATTTAATCGTCATCCTCGTCCTCTCTAGCGTAAGAGGCTTTGTGCGTTTGAAACGGACGTTTGACCGTTCGATCTTGGAGCGGCAGACACTCGAGGGTGACGTAAATTAGTCCCTTTTCGATATCGCAATTCGAAACAAAAAACAAGTTCTCGCATAGAAAGAAAGAAGACTAAGGAAAAAGCATGCCACTGACCTTGCTAAAGAAATAAAATAGACAATCCTGAAGATGGTATCCCGCTGGGGGTAACTATCCGCTTGTTATTTTTCAACAATGATATACAAATTTACCAAACGTCCCGTTGGACAAATTGTAAAATACGGAATAAAATAATAATAGTAAAAAAAAAACAAGTTTACGAGCTTCGAATAGAAAGCGGGAGATAAAAGTTCGGAAAGATAACGATTTATCGTTTTAGAGATTTCTTCAGGGGCGTTCGAACGATCGATATTGTTGTTAATATTTGGATAACGATCGAGCAATATCGTCGACATTCTCAACGTTTAATCGGCGATGTACGAGGCGCGCAGAAGTTTACTGTTCAAACATTGCCACTGTATTCTATAAGTAGAAATAAAAATAAAACAAAAGTATGAAACGCGAGGCTTCGTCCATCGATACAAAGTTGATATCGATGCGCTGTGGAACTTATCGTTAGAGCGATTTTCTCTTGTTTCTTCATACGCGATTTTCATTCGAGTGATCAATTTACGGACGAGGCGAACAGAACGAAAGTGAAACGATACACAACAGCGCGCGTTTGTCGTCGTGTAATAGAGTCGTGCGCATGCAGCGAACATATGTGCCTCGTATCAGCACCTACGATGAACATTTATCTTGTTTTATCTTGTATTAAATTTAGAGGAAGGGTGTACATTGTACATATTTCGCAATCCATGATTTTGTTGCAACTTATTAATCAAACGCTTGTGGACTCTCTGCCGCGTGACACTTTAGTCTTATTTCTACTTACAGAACACACTGAAAACGTTTCGACGTTAAACCTCTGGATCGTCCGAACGCTCGTTTGGAGTTATTTTACGAAGAATTTCGGTGTCATTTTGATGATTTCGATCGTACGCATCTAAGTAGCAATATGACGCGACGATACAGTTATAAAATTGGACGTTTTAAATCTTCCTTTGGAGATCGAATATTTCTAATCGTTGTTTCGCCGTAAAAATTTATCACGGTAAACGCTAATTCATTTATTATCACTGTTATTTTGTTACGATAAATTTATAACGAAAACGATTAATTTCTTGCTCTTTGATTCAGTTTTAACATAGGTGAATTCAGTAGTACGAAAGTTTCTGTTACTTTAGCTACGCAAAAGACTGAGTCACTTTTGTATCCTGGCTCGGTGCGTTGCGTCGTGGACCAAGAAAATCGACTATTTCGCGACCATGACACATAGAACAGGCATTTTTAAGCAGGATCATCGATGCAGACGAACCTTGCTGCGTAGCGAGTTAACGAAACGCTTTATATCCACAAACATCTTTATCCTCTGACTCTTCTTTTCGTATAAATGTATTCGACAATTCTTACATTCTTGAGAAAAAGAAGGAACGAATAAGAAGGAAAGAGAAGATCCGCTCTTTCGTAGAAAGCAAGCGACCAGGCCTAAGGATCTTCTCTTTACGCCTTCTCGTGAATCATCAAAATAGGGCAAGACTTATTACGATACTTGTATGCTCTTAGATAACGTATTCCTACTAATGATGATTCACTATCTAACAACGTCTAAAGGAAATACACCAATGTTGGAACACTTTGCTTATTTTATCTTACGTGCTACGAGCTGTCTTGCACGCATCAAGCGAAGAACCGAAAATGAAACTTTAAACGCGATAAACGCGAAACATTCGCATCGTGCAAATGAATTCAGTTCTTTGCTATTAAAATATCCATAAGATTTTATCAATTGCAAAATTTGAAACAGGCTTACGTTACGTTGGCGTCGTTATTAATAACAATACCACGTGCCAATTACCTTACTATTATTATTAATATAATTAATATATTATTTCGCGTTTATATCGATTAATATAACAAGACCGTGTACTAATTACATTAATACTGTTATTAACAATAACGCTGACGTAACGCAAACCGGTATAGTATTATCGTTAATCCCTTTAATCCGAGAAATCTCGTTAAACAATTTTCGCAAACGATTTTTTCGCGTCTGTCTATTAACTTTAATCAACGTCCATTAACTTTGATAGAATTTAGAAACCGCCACTCAGCGCGCAGCTTCAGCGTCGAGATCGAGGCCGAGTACCTCCATCGCGTTACATAGATAAATAACTGAAACAAACGAATTAAGCAGCAAAGTCGCGAACAAATTTCCGCCGGATTCCATCGAAATAGACACAACGTACGTATACGTCGTCCGGATTCGATCGAAACATACAGAACGTATGTATACGTCGCGCAGGATCGATAATAAAGGATGGATAATTATCGTTATCGCGAGTAGCAATACTACGTTTAGCAATAAACCGATATTCAACTGATACCTATACCGCTTATACTGTTACAATTTCGCAATCAGAGGCTTTTTCTCTCTTTCGGCCGTTCCTTGTCTCTGACGTCACCAGTTGCGACTTCGATATGAACGGGTGCGAGCGTTTCGCAGGCGGAAAGGGAGCGGTTGCGCGACGTTTGTTCCGGCATCTCGATTAAGGTTGGTCTAGAGGTTGGAAAATTGCGACATCGTTCGCAGAGGCTGAGACCGGGCGTCGCGTCGCGGCGCGGCGCGCCGTCGCGCATCCAGGTGCAACTGGTTACAGTCAGGAGAGCATGACCGGCCAGTGCGAATAACTGTATCAGATTTTTTGTGTATCTGGACTTCTCACTTTGTCGGAAGATTCAATCGAGCCGCGCTAAACTTTCCCGCCGAGTGTACGTCTCTCCGGTCTGTCAACTTTCTGCAAGAGTTTGCTCGCTTTAACCGAGGAGAGGATATGCTTTTGTGAGTTGTTGAAAAAAATCTTTTTTTTTTTTTTCATTGATTTATTTAAACATAAGTAGTACGAAGGTATTTTGGGATACCTTTCGTTAGAAAGTGATCGAGTTTCACAGCGAAGACTTCCAGTTTTCTCGATGATTCTTTCCTGATAAGCGTCGTTCGAACGTTGTCGATTAATAATTTCTCACGAATCTTCGTATATACGTAGGTACACGGCCATTCTTGCCGTTTATTAGAAACAGAGTTAACTCCGACGCCTATATATGTAGGAATTAATTTTGCCCGACATATTCACTTACATAAGTCTGATAATCTTTTAAAAACGATACGCCATCTTCGCTACAGAGAAGAACGAAATCAGTTCGTGGAATTTCGTCGGAACAAGTTCCTAAGAGAAGCGCATTCTTTCACGCTCTCGAACGTATGTCCTCTCTTAATTGCTTCTCTCCTGAACATACGTCACGAACCATTCGTTAACCCGTTTCAAATTTAATATCCAGACGAATTATGCTAAGAAAGCACGTAATATGAAAATTATATTTTGCCATTTAAAAATTCGATCTTTCGCGGCCGAGCATTCGTGATTCAGCGATCTGTCCGGTTCTTAAAATTCTTTGCTCCGTGTTTCTGACGGTGAGTCACGCCGCGGCGGATTGAGCAACCGATTACTCACTTAAGTATCCGATTTTCTGGATGACGAGGTAGCCGCGGTTGTTCAGCCGACCGCGAATCTCCTTGCACAGCTAGATAACGCGTCGACTTTCCCGTCGATCGAAGTTTGTTTTTCGATCTGATCTGTTTATCACGCCGAGCAACGTGATACTATTGGATTGCTACGCATGTTCTTCCCACTCCGATAAATACATCTTCTACAGATTCAATTTTTTACGCGTAAACAACTCAAGCGTAATTAAAATGCCGATCAAGAGCCGCGCGAGAACGAAAACCGCGATAAATCGATTTTCGTTGATTTTCGGATCTTTGCGTTTCGCAAATCGCCGGTCGTCCGACGACCAGAAGCGTACTTACGTAATTTCCAGCTGTTAAATCGAAAGATACAAAGATTATTTGGAAATAGCTGATAAATCTCTACCGAGTTTCGTAACGAATCGATGGAGAACGCACAGTGTTACGACGATCGGTATTTTTGGAATGTTCGAAAATCAAGCAGAGGTAAAGAGATAAATGCCGATGCGAGAATAGCTCGTTTCGGGGTTGTTTCCCTATAAAACGCGAAAAGTGTCGCTTATCCTGCCGTGGCGTTTAAAGTCGACGATACAAACCGGCACCGACGAACTCGTTATAAATCGTTCCACGCGCATTCCATCGTATCGCACTTCGTGTCTGTCTGTTTATACAGAGATAGAACTTGCAGAGCGATCTGATAGTTAACGTTATTGTTATTATATATAGTTAACATTAACGTTACATCGACGATGTTATCTAAACCATTCGTACGGCCGATAATCGTCTTAGTGCACGAAACTTATCTCGTTTTAATCGTTCTAAACGACGTATTATCGTGGATCGCGGTAACACCGATGATCGTCCCGTCAGTCGGAGAACGTTTGGTCTTTATCAGCGGAGTTTTCGGCTTATGGTCGATGGAAAAAGCTGCTAGTACGTACTCGGTACGCGTTAACACCCCGGCTCTAAATCAATCTGTCGAGCACGTTGGTCGAGTACGAACGTTCGAGCGGCACTCGATCCACGTCGACGCCTGATATTTCCGCGTATCCACGTGACTAATGGACCATTGTGCTGACAAGTACAACGAGAGGGCACCGAGTCAAAATTCACCCACAGAGATTCACGAAACGTCGCGGACAGTTTAAACAAAATCGACCAAGACAAATGGAATTTTCAACGAGCTCCTCCGCGTGCCCTATACCTGTTACACGTAATTGTTTCGCGTCGTTAACTTGGGCAGAAGAGTATACAGAGTATACCGAGAGAATAAAAGATCCGCGCAAGTTGTTCCAGCTCCCACCTTGATTCTTTCCGGTTTCGAAGCTTAATGGTCATCGTCGCGACTCGAGCGAGCAGTCGAGTGGATATTCCGCGACGATTACCGATATCTTGAGCCGCGTACTCGTTACCAAACGTGTTTGCGGGATGCTTAGGAACCTGTTATAATTATTCCACGATTCTCTCGCGAACAGTGCTCGTAACAAATCGACCAACAGTTCTCCAGGTCCACCGACTTATTTCGTACGTATACGGCGACAGGCTGGTCGCAAGACTGCCTCGTAATCTTGGAAAACAGGACTGGCGTTTCCTGAACGTTACTTTTCATCTTGGACTGGATTTTTTAACTCGAGCAAAGGATTTCGCGAATTTCTAGAATCATTGCGGTCTCGAGCGACTGTATCCATCGTTGTATCCAAGTACGGTGTATTCGGATCGGAGCGTAATTTTTCACGAACGTATTCGCCAACCGTTTACAGAGACGACGAATCGTTTACGAATTGTTGGCGAAGCGAAGCCGCGACACGCCTTTATACCGTCGTGATCGTTGTTATTGCGTGCTCCTTCGATCGACTGATTTTTCCAACTCTGTTTCAGGCACACGCAGATGACGCGATGACGCTGCATTGGTGGATGCACTGGTTCTGGGTTACCGCTCAATTTCTCGGTACGTTCTGAATAATCTTTAAAATCAAGGACATCTGGTTACTTTGGTTTTTCACTTCTTTCACGCGTTCCCAGATATTTAGTTCAACTCGTTCAGCAGCTGAGCCGAAATTCAAATTCGCGTACGAATTCTAGTTCAAGTCCGAGCATTTACGATCTAAATAGAGCTGGCGTGAAACGCCGCGCGCATGGAATTACGATAGACGCTTATATCGAGAGAGGAAAGCCGTGCCAACGATTCTTTTCTTATTTTCGATATCGACTTGCTTCTTCCCTTTCATCGAGAAATTCTCCGAACGCGGCAATAATTTTTGACCAACAAATTGCGCTCGTATTATGTAACAGAGTTAGTAGCAATAGCGGTATAAATAATACTAGTAGTAGAAAAACACCAGTATAGATAATAATAGAGTTCGTACGGACTCTTCTCGCTACCTATACTCTTTCGTTCTGCGGTTGAAGTTCAAGTAATTAAATAAAGGGGTGATTCTCGTGTAACAACGGTAGAAGCAAGCGATCTTTGTTAATTTTTTTCTTTTTTTAAGTCTAACTACATGCTGATTATATGGGACTAGAGCCTGGATATAATTTCTTTATTTCAGTTCTACTTATTGTTTATCGCGCATCATCGTAGTCTCGTGAGACCATCCTTGACGATGTAATCATCGTTGGCGTGCAATAATGGCATTTGTCGTCATAACTGTCGGAATACAAAAGTTAAGAAATCTTTCTAAAATTGCAGCGACCTTGAAACCTTCTCCGAACGTGACACTACGATTATTAAACGAATACCTCTATCCTTTAATGCATATTCTTCTGGCTGAAATTCAGACGTTTCCAAAACACTAGAAACTCGCGCCTCTCGCACCATCCGCCGTCGTGATACTTTCTTTCTTTCTTCTTTTAAAATTGCCTACAATCAATTCCGCGTTGGAAATTATAAGTATGTCTCGTGGCTTTGTTTAACGACGTGAAAGCAACCTTATTAGTTGCACTATGTGTGTTGTATATTGCATACAATGTATACGTTGTTCTCTTGAGATCTCAGAACACGAAGAAAGGTACCACGATTCAACCCGTTTATTTTTGTTCTTTTTCTTTTCTCTTTTTTCGTTTTATACAAGATTACGTATCATTCACCGAATCTGGTTTCCAGATTTAGCAGCGCGTACCTTTTTAATCCGTATTTTTAACCTGTTCGGTCGTTTGGTTCGCTGTCGCACGATCTCGAGCTCTGGCAATGCCATATCAGTAGCAGCATTACGAGAAACATCTTCGAGCGTTCCTGTGGCACAGCGGACGACGCAAAAGGCAACGAGTTCGTAGCGTTTTGAAAAAGTCTGCACGCCAGCTACGAGAATATGTGCTAAAAGACGAAGGTATACCGTCACGAAGGAAAAAATGTCAACGCGTTCTTCGCAGAAGGTTTCTAGCTCGTCGCAAGATCAATTACACGAGGGTATAGTGTACATCCCCTTCGCGTATCGCGCAACTTTTGTCCGACACATTTTTTCCTATCGTTCGTGCTTTTCGAGATATTTGAAGATGAAGGTTCGAGATAAACCGGACACATTGTATGTATAACGTACGTATCAAACACGTACTTGTCCCTCGATGAATCTAGATAAATGGAACGCTAAAGGAGCGTTCGGACGATCAACATTATTGTCAATATTTAAGGTTCTCGATACCATCGTGCGTAAAAGACCCTCTAGACGGTCAATATTATATTGCCAGTACAATATTGAGAGCTTTAAATATTGACAATAATATCGATCGTCTGAGCGCTTCTTACTGCACCGTGTTTAATAGAAACGTCTACCAAATTATTCATTTTCCAAGCGAAACAATTACTTCGCGTCTCGTATGTTCAAAGTACGGGTAACTGGATAGTAAAATGTTAGGTTGTCCGAAAAGTTTCTTTCGTTTTGTAATTTTGTTGTATATTATTTTGTCGAATCATGAATGATCGTAATAATAGAAATAGAAGAAAACTGATCGTAGATGATTCGATGAACGAAAAGAGGTTGTGCATCTATTATTCTCTTACGAAAGGAAAGAAACTTTCGGGACAACCTCGTATGTACTACGTATAGCTAAATTAAGTCTGCATGTGACGGGAGAATTTGTCGTTTTCAGTGATCTTAGGGAACCCAGTGCCGTCGAGCACGGCGGAGCCGCGTGGCCAGGTGCAGGATCGCCTGAGCTCAGAACCGACATCCGAAATCGCTTCTATAGAAGCGGAGAGATCGTCCGAGCTTCGACAGAGCTTCCGCGTAGCCAAAGCCATCGGTCTTCATCCTCCCACAAATACAGCCGTAATCTTGGAGAGACAGTCGAGCACGATTTCCACTCCCATGGAGGTCGGTGCGAGCGTTATCGAAACCAGTACCGATCCCATAGACGAGTATCAAGGAGGAAACGCGAGCAACGCTGTCGTCAATCTGGATACGGTGAAAAGTTTCACGCCGCAGCTAATCAGCGACGGTGGTGTAGAAAGGATTCGAAACACTGCAACGAAGAAGGACAGTAAGATTACGTGGATCCTAACGACGAACAAAACAGGCGGTAGATCGAAGTACGAACAGGAAGAGAAAGTCGATGAAAATGGGAATCGGAACGCCAGCACGGACGAAGTGGAGGATCTCACGGTGCTACCTCTTCAGGAAGAGGTGTCTAGAATCAGGCTGGTACTGAATAAAACGAAATCCTCCTCGCTTTTATCTTCCTCGTCCTCCTCTTTTTCGTCGTCCGCTGGTAGTTCCGGCATCAAGACGTTCAATCGATCGGACGACGTCGAAATCAACGGAGAGTTGATAGAGCCACGTGTGTTCGCCACTGCTGCATCCATTCTGGAAGGTAATGTCTATCCCTTCTACTCTCCTCTCTCTCTCTCTCTCTCTCTTTACAAAGTTTTCGGCTCGGATAGATTTTTTACTTATTAAGACGTAGAACGAATAAACACTGTTACGTGGCTGTTACGATATCGGTTAGAATCGTTTCAAACGTCATTTTTATATAATGCGAAGCAAAAAGTCTATCCGGTCGGAGAATTTTCCTGCGTCACTGTATACGTTACTTGCGTATAAAGATTTTCGTAAAGTATCGAAATTCGACTTGCCTGTTGAAAGGGGAACGAGATTGGGACGTAAAAGTTGGAGAATCGCGACAGAATTTAAATAGAAAGCGAGATTTTCTTTGCAGTTGCATCGTACGAATGATAATCCGGTGTGAACGTGTTACAGTCGGAGTGAGCGAATCAACGCGATTGAGCAGAGCGCGGAGCGCATTTCCCAAAGAGTTCCAAAGGGATCAGGTACAGGGAGACCATCTTACCGATTACAATGAAAGCAATAACGAGAAGCAGGAAAGCGGTTCGAGATCAACGGTAGACATCGCCGCTATTACCGGAAGCTGCGTAGCGACTGTAGTTTTACTCAGCACAATGGGTAGCCTTGGATTCATTATGTACAGGTAATTAGCGCGTTACGAACCGAATCTGTTTGCGTATGAGACGAAACGACTTTCAGCGTTTCACAGAAAAATTATCTCGTTACAGACGCAGATACCTGAATCCGCCGCAAACGCTTAATAGCGACAAATGCAGTAACCCCGATAGTTCCGGTTATATCGATGATTCCACGATTCGCGTAAGTATAATAGGAATATTAAAAAGCATCATGGAGCTTATCATGATTGTAGTGGGAGTGTTCGTTTTGGAAGAATGTAACTTTGGATAAATTCGATGATGGATTTCTTATTTGAAATCCGCGACACTGTGTTAAATATATTTACATTTATATCGCGAAACTAATATGTTTCAATGTCATTTGTGCAAATTGCCAAAATCGTCTTCCAAGTGGCGTCGAATGATTCCACAACAAGCACGATAACTCGCGGGACTTTTGAGTGGCAGAAGATCATAGTGGCGAACAAACAGATCGTAGCAATGAACTTCGTTGTTATTAAAAAAGCTAGCGAAAGTATTTCTTAAAATTAAAAGAAAACGTGTTGCAACACGGAATAAGATTGCAATTTGCTTGACCGCCGATTAAACGAATAATTCCGTCAAGTATTGCAAAACGCGAACAACTAATATCTTTTGAACGTTGGCCACTGTGGTACTCGGCTCGTCAAACGATCCTTAATGGTATAATACGCAACGTATGAAAATTAACGTTCATTTGTAGGATAATTCGGAAGAAATGTACAGCTTGGATAACGATTCGTTTTTAAACTCGCTAGAAGCGATGACAATACAGAATTATTGGACGGACAGTGTGAAGCATACGAAACTATGACAAAAGAAGATAATTCAACCCGGAAAGAGGATCGAAACGTTCAGTATTTCCGATGGCGAGGCGCACGAACAAATATCGTTGTTGGAACAATAGCATGTACTTACTCGACGAGTGCCCGGAAAAAAGTGAATATTTGCCGTAGTATAATTGTATAGACACGCAGGAACGTTGTTTTCTTCCGAATGTTTGAACGCAATGGCTGGTTAGCGATTCCGATAAAAATATGAGCGAATAAAATATTTTAAGTCGAAGATTTTCAAAGACTTTTTAGGTAAAAAGAAAACTCCGTCGGTCTTACGATTTCTTAAAGAAAACTTGACGACACATCAAAATTGCATGGTCTGCGCGCATTCCTGTATTCGCGTTATACATGGAACATGCGTGCGAATTTGTGAATATATCGCGTGCGATGTATAACGTGCTATATACGTGTATCACGCACATGCCTGAATTTTGATTTTGTCACTCGTTCCCTCTATTTTTCTACCGTGATAACAATTGGCAATGATCGAGATATTATTAAAGAAGGACAGCGATACCGTCACTTTCGTCGGACTGCAGTGATCGAATAGTGCAATAAAATGTACTTCGTCGATGCGATAATTATAACGAGATAAACTTTTTAGAGCGGTAAGTACAAATAAAACGATTAATGTTTAGCTAAATATTATTACATTAAAGGAGCGAAACGTGATTTAATAAAACTGAATTCCTACGAATCGTCGGAGAACTACTCGTATCACGATACAAACTACTTCCTTACTACTTGTACTATCTTGGATTTCAATTTCTACAAACTGTACCCATGTATATCGTCTCTTAATTTAAGATCCAACTTCAACGTTTCTTACAGTCTTCGAACTTTTATTGAAAGATTAACGCGGTTCTAAATAGAATAACGGGATTTGAATACCTGCTCGCTTGCATACACTGTCAGCTTCGAATATTTGCAAGATGTAGGATCGGGCTAATAAAATATCGGACCAAATACACACCGTAGTTCATAGCTTTATGCCTTTATAACATATCCAGCAAAAGGAAGTAAGGAGATTTCATTCTCGTGTTTTCCACTTAACTTCTAGCTTGTACATATGTACATCTACATGTACTATACAATTAATTACGAATATGTCTATGTATAGATGTGCGAATTTCATGACGGTTCCGAGGAACCTTCGAAATATAGTTTACGTTTTAATAGAAGTTAGCATTTCTTTGTTCGAATATATTTCTATACGAACCTTGAACCGTGAACAGTGAACGAAGAGGAGGATTTATTGTGATAGATCGTAGCGTTTAATAAATGTAAAATTATTATTAATTCGTTTTATGCTAATGATTGTGAATAAATCTACACGTATATTATTATTATTATTATTATTATTATTATTATTATTATTATTATTATTATTATTATTATTATTATTATTATTATTATTATTATTATTATTATTACTATTTCATCATCATCATCATCATCATCATCATCATCATCATCATCATCATCATCATCATCATCATCATCATCATCATCATCATCATCATCATCATTATCATCATCATCACCATCATCATTATTATTATTATTATGATGATGATTATTATTATTATTATTATTATTATTATTATTATTATTATGATTATTATTGTTATTATTATTATTACTACTACTACTACTACTGCTACTACTACTATTATGATAACTTAACATTTTCTTCCTATTTTTGTTATAAAACAGATAAATAAATAAATTCCATTATTAAAATATCGTTTGCGCTCTTTTTAGTTCATTTAGTCGTCGTCAGATGGCGTTCGTTTCCTGTTTTCACGATGGATTATGCACGTACCGTCGTCACCGCTGATGGTCCCGTTACAATTTTTTTTATCATATTGTATATATTTTTGAACCGATAATGTATTGGAATGCTACAAATATACTGATATCAGTAACATGTTAATGAACTTGAATGTGTTAAGTGTACATTATAGAGAAACGAAATAACATACAAGTATTCACGGTTATGTATCGTATGCCACGCGATATCAGCTGAGCTTTCTAATTCGCTTAGTTGAAGTCGGATGATGTTAAAAATATTTTAAAGAAGAATTTGTAAAGATGCAGTGGCCCTCTTTTACCCTTATATTAACGAAACTATTTTTGGTTTATATCGTTTATTCGATTTATAATTTGTCTCTGTTGTTCGTGGCACCGGCTTGTGAAGACGGCAAACCATGCCTGACGTCGTATTTAAGTCAAAAACAGCAACTGCAATTGCGAATTTACAGTTCCGTCGACAAATATCCTACCGAACAGCAGATCGATTTCGTATACGCTAGTGAAAATTTCAATTATACACACGCAAATAGTCTGTGAGTAGATATTCTCTATTTATGCATTTGTGAGAAAATTAAAAACTGCATGAATAAACATGCAGGATACATGTAATATAAGTAAAGTAAAAGTAAATATATAAAATATCCAAAATATAACACTCGTTATAGTGTTTTATGAACAAAATAAATGCTTTGCTTACATTCCATTTCTTCAGATAAAAGTATGAATTTGCATAAATATCCTTTACCGTTTATTTATAATTTCAAATGCACGCACCTCTCTTTGTATGCAAACGTTATATTTTTCTTTCAGTCCATTAACTTTGAATGTTCCACGCAAAACAAGAAATAATGGAACGTTGTTTCTGCATATTATCGTTGCACCGACGCTTCCTTCTAGGAAATATGCAAAAAGTATTACCAATATACAGAAGGTATGAAAGATAATATGAATTACATTCATCAACTTTTATTTTTATTTACAAAATTTTTATGTTATATTTGACAATGTAACTATTGTAGGATCCATATGTATCTTACATTCCTATTAAAATGACCCAATATACCATTCCTGAAGCAGAAGCTTTCAATCTATTAGGCGAGAGAAATTCAAATCCCAAGAAGAAGCAAAATTTTGTAAATCCAGTGACGCATATTAAAAGTCGCGTAACGTTTACGATAATGACCGATGATGTGAAGCTACCTGTACATAATGTACCTTTGGAACTTGTGAATCACTTAAAGTATGTTAGCGTTATTTACATATATTTCAAGCAATAATATTATATAACATTAGTAATAAATTTTCATTATTTCAGAATCATACAAGGCAGAACATTTTTACCTATAATTAACTGTGACTTTTTGCAAACCAGACATCGTGATTTGGTGAAAATCATGCCTCAGAATAATACAGTTAATATCACGTTGCAATATTCTCCAATTTCTATTGGGAAATTAAGGTTGCTGTTGCATGTGGAAGCTACTATGCAAAATTTAAAAAGTCTTGGATTTTCTGATAAAGATGTAGATGAAGTGAAAGGAATTTTTGCAGATACAAACATATATATTCTAGGAGGAACTTTCCTTATTGCAGCCATTCATGTATGTAAACTAAAGGATAACTACAACATAGTTTGAAATATAATTTAATACAACGTTTTATATTTCTGTAGCTGTTATTTGACTTCCTTGCTTTTAAAAATGATGTGAGTTATTGGAGAAGGAAAGATAACCTTGTGGGCCTTAGTAAATGGACTGTTGTATGGCGAGGATTTAGTCAGACTGTTATTTTCCTTTACTTGCTAGACGAAGGTTCGTCCCTACTTGTTCTAATCCCTATTGGAATTGGATCTATTATCGAGGTAATGGTAAAACTGTATATATACAGCTGTTAATATTTTATATATACTTTTCCTTTTTTTCTATAGATGTGGAAATTAAAGAAAGTATTGAGACTTAGGCTTAAAAACAATAATAACAATAATATAGCTGAAGTTAGAACAAGAGAATTCGACGCAGAAAGTATGCATTATTTAAGTTATTTGTTGTATCCTCTTGTTATCGGCGGTGCAATCTATTCCTTACTTTATCAACCACACAAAAGGTATGCAACTGTGTGTACTCGAAATTTATGTATGTATGTAAATATCTGTGCACGTAATGTTTTGAATTTCAGTTGGTACTCGTGGAGCATAAACTCCTTAGTAAACGGTGTTTATGCATTTGGTTTTTTGTTTATGCTTCCGCAACTGTTTGTAAACTACAAATTAAAATCCGTGGCACATCTAC
Organism: Bombus superbus; assembly: GCA_014737385.1. NCBI lineage: Eukaryota > Metazoa > Arthropoda > Insecta > Hymenoptera > Apidae > Bombus > Bombus superbus. The sequence goes on along the minus strand of JACXIK010000019.1, from coordinate 7,880,832 downwards.
CATGGAGAACGTTCATGTATAAAGCATTCAATACATTTATAGATGACGTCTTTGCATTTATCATTTCAACACCAACCGCGCATAGAATAGCGTGTTTTAGAGATGATGCAGTTTTTCTCATTTATCTTTATCAACGATGGTGAGTCAGCAGCTTTTACATTTTATGTAATTGTATGTAGATTTTACTCTGACAAGTGCCGTCATTTATAGGTTGTATCCTGTAGACAAATCTCGTCCAGATGTTGATGTTATTGGCGAGGAAACTGTTAATTCTGAAAACTCAAATAAAAAGACGGACTAAGATGAATATTCAATTTCTAGTATCTCTTTAAATATGTGCATCTGAAATTACTATGTCATTGAATGATGTTTTACTAGTGCATACTGATATGAATGCCTAAATATCGTGGCTTTCGTAATATTTTAGAAGTAATCTCTTGTTATATACGTACTTACATTGCTAAAAGACCAAACTGATATATAACAATCTTTCATTGTGATATATTAGAAAAAGATTGTTAAGGTGTGAAAATATAATGAGAAATATTTCTTTTACTTTCTATCTTAAGAAGTATATTATTTTAAATGTAACAATATGATTTTTACAATGAAATTTTGTAAATAGCATCGTATGTATCATTTGAAGACATTTAAATGGATTTAAATAATGCAATCAATAATTTTTATAACATATAATTAAATAATTAATATAACAAGATTAAGAAGATATAACAAGATAAGAATTTAAAAATTGATTTTTTTTTTCAAATTATCTATAATCAGCTATTACCATATATTTTTTAATCAAAATTATCAGACAAACAGTTATATGCTGTTTGGTAGCATTACGATTGGATTTGTTAGGAAATGTATACTGGTGTTATGTAATTATTTTTCAAGGTCGTCTTTGGAATGTGTCATTCAAGCTATTCGTGGATAGCAATTTGCTGTCATTACATATACATCTATATACACATATATATTTGTGTTCAGATACATTTCATGTTTGCAATTGATTGAGATGTTATTTATATGGTTGCAAGATAAGATTGCGTATCTGCGCGGAGAATATTTAAATTGAAAAATTTATAAAAGTTTAATGATGATTGTTAAAATGTACGTTTTTACGCGCGCGATCAGTATTTATCAATCAAGTAACGATAAGTGATAGATAATCAATCAAGATTATAGAAACCAGCGATATCGTGAAAACAATAATACAGATAAACTTTTTATTTAATTACATTGCTTCTACTTACTTTAACGGCGGAAGTGTATAATAAAATAACATTCTCACTAACGATCAGGAAACAGTCCATTAAAAAGCAACTAATTCGCAATGATAAGTATCCCATTTGTTTTTCAAATTTTACTCTCTATCTTTTTACCATTGTGGCTATATTTTTGGATTGGTAGAACAGTTAAGAAGTATAATACATCATGTTTGGACTTGAAGCAAAATATTCCAAGTAAGTATTTTTTATTAATTCGTGTAGATAAAATAGGTATGCACATACATTAGTAAAAATTACTTTTAGGCACTTATTTCTTATTAAAATATTGGTGGGCAGAGTATTGTATTAATAGGATGAAAAAGAAAGAAAGACATTTAGATTATGAAAAGAGTCACTTAGAAAATTCAAAAATCAAAGATAAAAATGTAAGTATTTTTTCTTTTATTAAGTTAGGAAGTGTTATTAAATTTAATCAGAATGATTTTTATTTGTCTAGAGTGCCAACAGCATATTTTTTTACGGTGCAGATCAGAAAGGGAATTCTTTAGTAATTAAATTTACCCGTAGAGCATTCAAAATAGCAGAAATATCATTGCAACTTGTCACATCTGATGGTCATCTATATGTCTTGCCTGGTATAAAAATGTTCATGATGTATCATGAATTTCTTTTTTTCTTAGTAACTAAGAGTATAAAATAATTTAAAAATTCTTTTCGCAGAATATCCTGATACAACTTTAACAAGTAGTTTAACTCAGGAATGGACAGCGGGTGGTCTAAGAATTGAATTTTTAAATTTTCAACAACGTTGGAGGATAATTTACAATGGAATGCTTAGAAACTTAACTCAGGGTGATGAATGCAATGATGATAATGTTGAACACGTTCGCTTCAATTTCATGTAATAAATAGCATCGATTAATTAATAATTAGATCAGTTAAGTTTTGAGAACTATATTGATAATTTTTTTAATTAGATTTATTGCGAACTCTCGACCATTAAGATGGCCAGAAGATTGGAGTTCAAAATTACATGCAGAAGCATTAGCTTGTGAACCTTGGAAGAATCCTGACTGGATAAATAAAATGTAGTTTTCAATGATTATAAAAATGCTATTGTACATTATTGTTCTATTCACGTAAATAATTCATCTCTGATTTTTACAGAAAGTTATTTGAGTACACAGGTTTTGATCAATGGGGATCTATGCTAGGTCAAATAACATATAAAGATGGATCTGTCTCTTCATTGTATCTGCGCGGACTTCATCAACATCGCTGGGGGAAGCATGAATCTTGTGAATTTTATGAATCAGTTACTTTATTTGGAGTAATGTTATATGGCGCTATGTATTATCTTAATATGAGTAGTACAAGATGTAGTTTTCCACAGTAAGTTGAATAACATATTATGATTAAAATTGCTATATTGAATGAAAATTCTTAATTTCAGAATACAGTTTGGTCAATATAGAACAAATAATGAAAGTACAGCAGAGATTAGCAAGATAGGACTCAAATTATCCGATTTTAAACAAAGAAAGCTTAATAATAATTTAGAATATAAAACATGGTTCATAGGTAAATTGAAATTGATTGAAAATATTTGTTATAAAACTTGTAGATAATTGTTGTACATTTAATTTCAGCTGAAAACAAAAAGTACGATATTATCATAAAACCTAATAAGACAGTAACTCTATATTATGGCCAACCATGGAATTCGCTAAACAAAATTTTTACTGTGAAATTAGAAATGAATGGAAAATCAGGTGTTGGATTAATGCAATTATGGTCTCTCTGCAATGGATTATATAAAGCAAAAACGCATCCACCTTTACAATTGTTAAAACAACCTATTATTTCTGTGCAAAAATACGATTATGTTATATATTTTAATGATGGAAAATGCCAAAATGAAAATATTGTCGGTGGAAAGGGATTTTCTCTTGCAATGTTAACTAATGTTATAGATGCAGATGTGAGTCGTGATACAGATTTTATTGTTTTATTCTAAGCTCTTAAAATATTCTAACATGCAGCAACTTTTATAGTTTGTTGTGCCGAAAGGATTTTGTGTGACTGTTTTTGCTCTTGAATTGCAATTACACAGACATAAAGAATTGCAAGAAATAATTAATGATATTGAGAATGTTAGTGTTGGGAAAAAGGATGGTGATCTCCAAAAATATTGTGACGAGTAAATTATCTTACTTAATACTATTATAGAATATTGAATATTTTGTTACTATATAAATGATATTTATTATTTTTTATTTTCAGAGCCATGCGTATCATCGAATCGACTCCTATTATTGACGAAGTAAAAGATGCAATTATAAAAGCAATAAAGAACTTAGAATCAGAAGACAATAATGATAAACCATTTAGGTATGCGATAAGATCTAGTGCTGTAGGTGAAGATAGCGATGAAACTTCGGCTGCTGGCCAAAATTCAACTTATTTAAGTATCCAAGGTGAAGATAATGTCATCAAGAGCGTAGCTAAGTGTTGGGCGAGTTTGTTTTCGTATCAGAGTGTCAACTACAGGTAACATGATAATATAATTAGCTTTCATAATATTTTTAATACTTATGTATTAAATAACTTGTATATTAGAAAACAACATGGGATGTTTGTAAAAACATCTATGGGCGTATGCGTACAAAAGATGGTAAATGCTAATGCTGCAGGTGTTATGTTCACCAGACATCCGACTACTGGAGACCCGTCAAATATTCTTATTACAGCTAATTATGGATTAGGAGAGGTAGGATTAAAGTAACAATTATAATATAAGACACAAAAATAATATATAAAAAAGCAACTAATGGACTTTCTATCTTTTTAGTCTGTTGTTTCAGCAACAGTTGAGCCAGATACAATAATTGTTCATAAAAGTTGGGATAATGAATTGACTGTAACAAGTTCAATAGCAGGGAATAAGCATCAAAAGATGCTAGCAAGTGAAAATGGAGTTGTTACAATTGAACTCAATGACCAAGAAAACAAAACAATATGTTTGTCAGAAAAGATTGCTCTGCGATTAGCTACTATAGGGGTAGATTTAGAAATGTTATTTGGTAGTGCCAGAGATATAGAATGGGCAGTAGTCGATGAAAATATTTATTTACTTCAAGCTCGACCTATCACCACCTTATATACGTGGACAGATTTTGAGTTAATGCACGAACTGGATTCAGGCGTCCCAAGCGATATTGACATACTTACATTTGCTAATGTAGGCGAAGTATTTCCATATCCAATATCACCTTTATCAATTTCTATGACTAACAAAATACTTAATACGTCAACGGCTGCTACACTTCAATCTCTAGATCGTATTTTCTTTCATATCGTTACTATGAAATGCTGCGTGAACTATTATAATGTAAGTAGTATTATGAATTTAATAAAAAAGCATACATCTAAGAAACGTTCATTATGATCGTAGATGTTTTTACGAAAACCTAGTGAAACTATAACACTTTTGAACAAAGTCGCAGATATAGCTTTTAGCGGAGCTGTTTTAATAACACCAGAAACGTTAAAAGTTGCTTGTGATAGAAACGGTTTATCTAGTCGCCTAGATCGAATTTTGCTCCTATGTGACATGGTAAAGGATGCAATGAAAAATAGCGAAAAAGAAAAAACTGCACAAAAGATTCGTCAAAATTTAAATTTGAATGCAGAAGATTTTCATACCGCTTACAGTTTATATAATAAAATTAATCAACATAAAGATGAATATTCAATGGTGAGTATATTTAGATACTGGAGAATTTTCGATGGACTCTGTAATTTCGCAAAACTTTTAGGCAGGAGAATGTCATTTGCACACATCAAGAGTTAGTGTTATTTATCAAATTTTTGCGATGGGTTTACTAACAAGTGGCTACAAGGACCTTGTGCAAGAACACTTTTCAGATATCGCAATTTTGTTAGGTTCTTGTAGCGATATTATTAGTGGTGAAGTGGTAACAGGACTTAATAAAGTAGCGCATTATATTAAGGCGAATGAAAAAGACGAAGAATTTAAAAAAATTGATCCTACTAAGGGTATTGATTGGTTAAAAATTAATTGTCCACAAGCTGCAAAGGAATTGGATAATCTTCTTAAAGAGCATGGATATAGATGCATTCAAGAAATGGATTTTATATCAGAACCATGGTCTCTTAGACCTCAAGATCTTATTAGTACACTTCAGGTAAGCTGAATCATTGGAATATGCAATATCATTGGGATAAATAACTAATGTTATTATAAAAAAAATTAATTATTTTGCTAGATCATGATGGCGGCTCTAAAACAGAACAAGTCAAATAAATCGCTTAATCCAGAGGAGACAGTGACGCAATTGAAAACACCAAAATCGAAACATACTAAATGGATTTTGAAAAAGCTTGTACCCCTATGTAGACAAGCTGTCGTTCGTCGAGAAATGACGAAATCAATATTTGTATATGTTATACATATATTTAGGCTAGCTTATAGAAGACTAGGAAAATTGATGGTTTTAGAAGGATATTTACCTAGCGAAGACTTAATATTCTTTTTAACAAACGAAGAAATAGGAAAATTATTGAGCAATCACGATACAGCATTAGTACAAAAGTAATAAAATCATTAACTAAAATTTTATTTTCCCCTTGAATTATTATATTGATATACTTCTTACAATTTTTTAGAGCCTCCCGTAGGAAAAGAATTTTTCCTCGGTTAAAAGAAATGGAATATCCAGAAGTTAATATTGGAATGCCAATTCCTATGAAGGTAGATTGATATATTATTTTTTGTATGAATACCATTTATATATAAAAATTATAAAACTGTTTCTATATTGCAGAGTAATGTAGATATGGTGGTAGATGAAAAATCTGAAAAAATTCAAGGAATGTCGGTATGCGGAGGCTCTGTTCTTAACAGAGCATGTGTAATCACGGATTTATCAGAGGCACATACGATACAACAGGGTGATATTTTAATTACTCATGCTACTGATATTGCTTGGAGCCCATACTTCCCCTTATTGAGCGGTATAGTTACAGAATTAGGAGGACTTATAAGTCATGGAGCTGTAGTAGCTAGAGAATACGGCCTACCATGCATAGTTGGAGCTAAGAAAGCTACACAAATATTTCGAACAGGTAACATATTGTTGTTTCTGAAGAGAAATGAAAAAAAGAACAAACGCTAAAATATAAATAAATTTGTAGGAGACACTGTGCTATTAACCGCAGATACTGGTGTTTTGCAGTTGGTGAAGAAACATGATTAAAAAGGTTACAATTTTTATTTTCTCTTGTATCATATGTATTTATATAATTTAACAATTCAAGGTGAAATTTGTTTCATTTATTCACATTAATAGCGGTGAATGTGCAAACTGCAACAAAGGAATATACTGTAATAATATTTTTAAAAAATGATAATACAAATACAATAAATACTTACTTAGATTCTTAAATTATTATTAAAGCTATACAGTAGTGACGCGATTAGGATCGGCAATCAATGTAGGAGTATTATTGGTTGCATCATTGGCAAGACATGATAGTTGCAAATGCATAGACGTTTTTACTTTTACGAACAACATGTCGATTCGCGCATAGTCGTCTTTGTGGACTGGTTTCGGTATTGCAACTAGTGCTTCTTCAAAAAAATCTCTACAGATCAAAAATTAAAATATTAGTATCCCCTATATTTGTATAACTAAAAAAAAGAAATACCAAATAGATTATTACTTTGCTCTCGGTGTACTGTAAGACTGTAAGGCACTCCGCAGGAGTGTAATATCCGTACGTGCTTGCACAATTCCAGCCGGTCCGAATTGGGTAACACACGACATGAGTCTTGCAAGTTCTTCTGCTACTGTCTCAACTATGTGAGAGAGTACTCGATATAGTAAAGCTGGTGCGACACGGCGCACCTATAAAAAAACAAATTCTAATCACGAAAATTATATTAAACGATTAAAAGTTGCTTACGAACGTAAAACTATAGATACCTCTGCGTGAACTGCAATTAAATTTGCTAGAATTTCTTGCGCATATGGTCTCACATGAGTAGGTTCAGTCTCAAAATCCCATTCTAATCCACCCAGATACATACTTGGTTCAATTGTACCAACTAATGGGTCGCAACGGCGTTCCAAATATGCATCCAGAACAGCCGTGTCCAATGTACTCAGTTGCGTCCAATCGGAACTCCATCCAATCGCATTTGACAAACTCGGATAACCCTGATCCTTCAATGCGTCTCCAATTCTTGGTAGGATGGTGTTCAGTGTATAACGAATATTACTTAATGAGATTAAGAGGTATTGTTCCCACGTCTGATAAAAAATTCAGAAGTAATGCTAAAATATAGCACTGACTTCAAAAGATGCTACAAATTTTTGTACTTTTTTCTAACGACAATTAATATATAGACTATCTTCCCTGAAATAAATGGTCTTCTCTATAAACATACCACGCTGTAAGTATGCTGTAAAACTTACTGGGCCTTGATGCTTGTTATTCTTGCTCTTATAGCCAGAAGGAGAACCAACTAATTGAGATACAGACGATTCGTCAACATCTAGAGCTTCCTCGCAACCACTGAATGCCAATCGCTGTAGGCAAAATCGTGTGAACGTTGTAAACATTGCCTCAATAGAATGATAGTATAGAAGTTGATGAGCAGAATTAGCAAATAAAGGTTCTTCTCGAGGGCCACAAGCAACTACTGTATCACGCGCCCGCTTTGCGACTTCTATAACCATTTCTTCAAACAGATATGGCTATAAAGACAAAAATGAACAAATTTAACAAAACAATATATATACATATAGTATTCTTATAAACAAGATCAAATTATTACCACTTTCGTAACGCCACCGTCTTCGTTTAAATATTCAATTTGCCAAGTTTCTTTTTTGTATAAGGTTGCTATGTTTTCTTGCGTTTGTTTAAATAGAGTACGAAAGCACCGCAGTCTAATAATTTGAAAAATTTATTATATGACAAAACTAAAAAATATTAACAAAATAGTAATAGTATTTTGTACCTCAAGTCAAGTATAAATTTTCCGAAAATATCTAATGCCTCGTTCGGTAAATCCAAATGAATCAATGAAGCGTACATTTGTCTAATCCTACGCAAGATATGTAAAAGCCATACAGCATCCAAATCATTGCTACATGTATTTTTCAAACCCTCCATCGCATGCTGCATGCTTGACAATACTAGGTTCTGTGTCGAAATAATTAATTTTTTGTGACAGAGTTGAATTTTTTTACGATATTCGCTTGATAAACAATTTGATGTACCTTGAAAGGTGTCTGTTTTTCTGCATCCACTGCGACATGTAACTGTCCTGTAAAGTAACTCTGACCCAATCTCCATAAGTCTGGTAGTTGCTCGACAATTATATCACAAATTGTTTCAATACATGATATTTGTGGGGGAATATTAGTCCCATCATTTTTGTTCGATTTTGATTGTTTACTGTTCTGTATTGACTTTGCTTTGTTCGAATCCTCTCCATTTGAATTATCCACTTCCAAATGTTCTTGTATACAATTGGTAATACTTTTTTTCAAGTAATTCGAGTGTGAAACTGGAAAAGGTAATTATTAGCTTTAGCAAACGTATCATATACAATATTACAGACAAATACCTATTGCATCCCAAGCTGGATCTCCTTCAGCTTCCAAATTAACAAGGTTTCTAATTATCTTCTTATGTTCCTCCAGACTGAAGGGCATTTCTTCAAGTTTATTTCTTAAATGTGCTTTTAACATGACAATTCTGTTATCGATTTCATTCAGTACTTTTTTAAAAACTTCGATTTCTGTATTTTTAAATAAGTTTTTTACTCTCGTGTAATCGTTAATTACAAGATCATAATTGCCCCGTTTTATGTTCTTTTCTATATTAATTGGCATACAAAAAAGGAACTTGTATCTCTGCATTACAGACAATGCATTTCTCGTTGCATCTGCTCTGTCTCTTCTTGCTAGCACATCGTCGAATAATTTATTAGCCTCTGACATGGACTGTTTAATAGCTTTTTCTAACTTTTCAGTTGGGTCACTGCCATATGTTTTTATATCTGTTTCAAATTGTTCTTTTAATAATGTTATTGTATCTAATTGTTCCATTACAGATCCTACATTAGCCTACAAAAAAATAAACAAGATACTAAGTAAAGATATAAATATTAACTTTTCCCCTTAATCTAACAATCACCTTTAAAAATGATAATTGACCCTCTTTTTGGGAATTCACTTTTCTTTTGAGGAAAGCCAATCCAGCCTTTAAATCTTCAAAAGTAGTAGCATGGTGATGTTGCAATAAGAACCAACCAGGGTGAAATTTTTCACTAGTAAGATCTCCACTACCTTCCCCAAAAAGCTCCATTAATTCATCTTCAGGGAACTTCTTACTACAAAGTGATACATTGAAGGATTTCTGTTAACTCAAAGAAATTGGATAAACATACTCATTGCCTTCTACGCTTAAACCTAAAGGGTCTTCTTGTTGATAATTCGTCGGGGAAAGCGTTCTTCTCCCCCAGACAAAACTCTGCATAGGAGCTTCTTCCACCCATACTGCAGATTCTTTCATAGGACCTATCGTTTCATGATAACCGCGAAATTGTACCGTTGATGTTCCTGGTCCTCCACTGCGTGTAGTTACTATAATATCACCCCGACCTTTACAAGGTCCTGATCTGGCAATGATCTTGTTTGAAGATTTCCATTCTGCTGATAAGAAGCAATCGCATCCGCATATTGTCAGACCTAGATACATTAAAATTTCCATTGATGAAAAAGTTTCTTTATCATTAACAATATAAGTGAGTAACTTAAAAAGTGAAATTAACCTATGAGATCTTGAGCTTTGTTACCCAAAAATTCACCGCGAACAATTACGCGGGTACCTGGAGGTCCTTCCTTAGGAGATACTCCCGTTACCACTGGCGGTGGACCCATCTCATTAATTTTATACTTTAATCCAAAATTCTACTACCTTCGCGTAAATAAATATTGATTACACATAATTCTAATTTTAATAATCAAACAGGTTTGAAATCCTGCCTTCAGTCCGATAGACAACGATTACCATTTTTCTATAAACTTCTCTGGAATCTTATCTTCTATACTAATTCATGAAGAGACAAGTAGGTTAGAGGGAAGGAAGATCACTGTCAAAGCGAATGACGGCCGATAACCCAGTGACAAACGTGATTGTCGATGCGATAGAGTGGGAGGTAGACAAATTTTATAAAACACATCGAAACTGAATACATATTCACGATAAAGTCATTATACCCCAACGATATTGAAAATGATTTAAAACAACTTTGAATTAACTTTATCGATAAAAGATATTCATTTCCATGTAAATTACGGCCGTGCTACGCCTTTTGATTAGTTATCTATAGCTGTCTGTAGGCATCTACATCATCGCTAGAGCGATTATTTCACTATACATATCTTTAGATTTTTATATTTAATTTTATTAGAATAGTATACAACTTCGGAATTTGTGTCTATATTTTAAATAGAATTAATAGAAAATTGTTATGTAAGCTAAAAAATATTATATTAATAATACTATAAGCAACTAATAATTTCTATAGATCTTAATTAAAATATAATAATCGGAACGTAATGTTGTACAATATTTAAGGAAACACGTTTATTTTTTATTAAAATTCGTATAGTCGTACATAATAATGTAAGTCTAAAATATACATATATATATATATATATATAATAAATCATAATAAACAAAGGGTTTTGCGCATGCTTATCCGAAAGGATAGAATATATAGAAAGGTGTAGGCGGCATCAATATCCGTATCGATAACCCGAGATTGACTGAAAGTAGACAGGCATCGTTCAATGAAAATTCTTCTTTATTCGTAATCGATTGATGCGCCATCTCCGGTATACGAGGGAGCAATTCTAGTTTTAGTTAGTGCGCATTAGTGTGTCTGTCGATCACAGAGTATAAGTTGAGTTTACCTGCCAAACGTGTATCTATGATTGCTCAAGTTTGTATACTCGTGCCATTCTCGGTGTTGTATTTCGACAATTTTCCTGGAATATTCCGGCTAGACAGGGACACTAAGTATCCACATAGTGTGTGCAAGTGCGCATTAAAGGAGTTATGGGAGACGCAGCGATGAACGTCGCAGCGTCCGGTGGCGGCGGTCAGCGTGTCGTTAAGGAAGGCTGGCTGCAAAAACGCGGTACTACAGAGCAGTTTCATAATATTTATGTTTACTTCCTTCCTTCATTTCGATCAGGCCGAGTCCAAATTCAAGCAACCTATTCTCATTTTCTCAAATCTTCTCCTCCTTTATTGTATCCCTCCCTTTAATAATTAAACGTCAAGATTAAAAGTAATTTTTTCACGAAAATTTTAGAAAGCAGAATTACTATAATATTAAAGTATTAGACTGTTCGTTTGAACTTTGGTCATTATCTTGTACTAAATAGATATTGTTTACATATTTTGTAAAGGATAAACAAAATGCTTGATATTTATAGAGGTGATAAATTAAAGATGATTTTTTATTTGTTATGCGCAGGAGAGCATATAAAGAATTGGAGGTCAAGGTATTTTGTTTTACGGGACGATGGTACTTTAGTTGGGTTTAAAGCTAAACCTGATCAACAAATGGCAGCTGCTGCACAGCCACTGAACAATTTTACCGTTCGTGGTTGTCAAATCATGTCTGTAGATAGACCTAAGCCTTATACTTTTGTCATAAGAGGTTTGCAATGGGCTGCTGTAATTGAGAGGACGTTCCATGTAGAAACAGAGCAAGAAAGAGAAGATTGGGTTGCAGCAATAAGGTTTTGAATTAGACAAAATAACATACTTCGCAAGCCTATAGATTTCTGAAATTATGTAAATATTTCTGTCCTCTTTTATTTTCTTTTATAGGTATGTAGCTGCTAGGTTAGCAAGCGAGAAACAAAGTCAACAACAGCCTACGCAGATGCAACATTCGTCCTCGTCTGAGGATGTCGATATGGAATCTTCTGGAGGTGGTAGATCAGACTCTTGTGGATCTGTCGGAGTAGTGTCTTCGGATGTAGATGGTGGCAGTATTGATGAACTATCTGCAAAATTTAGTGTTCAAGGAACATCGAATAGTAAAAGTACAGGGAAAAAAAAAGTAGTATGTACACAATTGGTGTTGTTCTCTACACATATCAGTCGCAATCTAGATATTTTGCATTTAATAATACATATTCTGATCTTCCATTTCAGACTCTTGAAAATTTTGAATTTTTGAAAGTTCTGGGAAAGGGTACATTTGGGAAAGTAATCCTTTGCAGAGAAAAGGCAACGGGCCATTTATACGCTATTAAAATATTACGAAAAGAAGTTATTATTCGTAAGGACGAAGTCGCGCATACACTTACTGAAAATAGAGTACTGCGAACTACGAATCATCCGTTCCTAATTGTATGTGGTTTATATATTGTTACATCGTCCTTGTGCGTATAAGGTTAATTAATGTTTTTTTTAATTTGCAGTCTCTGAAGTATAGCTTTCAAACAGCGGACAGGCTGTGCTTTGTAATGGAATATGTAAATGGCGGAGAGTTGTTCTTTCATTTAAGACGTTCTCGTGTGTTTGGCGAAGATCGTACCCGATTTTACGGTGCTGAAATAATTTCAGCATTAGGTTACCTTCATTCGCAGGGTATTATTTATCGTGATCTCAAATTGGAGAATCTTCTCTTAGACAAGGATGGACATATTAAAATAGCTGACTTTGGATTATGTAAAGAAGATATAACGTATGGTAAATAGCTTGTGCATACTCAAATATGAATTTGTGGATTTAAAAATGGTAAAAAATACCGGTAACATTTCAAATACTCAGGGAGAACGACAAAAACATTCTGCGGAACTCCTGAATATCTTGCACCAGAAGTGTTAGAAGATAACGATTACGGACGAGCTGTAGATTGGTGGGGAGTCGGTGTTGTTATGTATGAAATGATTTGTGGTCGATTACCTTTTTATAATAAGGACCATGAGAAGCTTTTCACGCTTATCGTAATGGAAGAAGTAAGATTTCCTAGAACAATTAGTAACGAAGCAAAGGACATGCTTGGTGGTAAGTAGGTGGTGATAAATTGATTTGGAAATTCCAAATCTCGAATGAAAATTAATCTTGCGAAATTGATGGATTTTGTTATGCTTTTAATTTGTTTTCAGGATTACTTATAAAAGATCCAAGTAAAAGATTAGGTGGTGGACCTAACGATGCGAAGGAAATTATGGATCATGCATTTTTTTCGTCGATTGATTGGTCGGATCTTGTACAGAAAAAAATTCCTCCCCCTTTTAAACCTCAAGTAACGTCTGACACAGACACCCGATATTTTGATAGTGAATTTACGGGTGAAAGCGTCGAACTTACGCCGCCTGATCAAGGGTTTTTAGGTAGTGGAGGTGGTTTGAATTCGATAGCCGAAGAACAAGAGCATTTTCCCCAATTTTCCTATCAGGAAAGTCACTCAGCAGCAACATCTTCCATCGTTTCCATTAATCACTGACAGTATCAAGCTTTTCCTTTGTTTACATATTGAGATGTATGGCTACATGCATGAGAAAGTCAGACATTCGATTACGACGAATATTTGCAGTTTGTCTACCGATTTGGAAGAATTTTTTTAACGCAGATAAATCGAAATATCAGTTATTTTCGCTAATTTATGATGCTTTTTTGTGCATCTTTATAAGGTTTTAACACATATCTCCAATGGCAGATTCGTGTGTATGCGTGTAAGTATATGCGCATACATGCACATACTCATTGAAATTGTACATGAAAAAGTTATGTACTATAGGATCCAATTAAATTAATATTTATACCTGCTGAGTAGGTTCGCGGTGATATAACGGGGGATTGAATGTTTTGTTAAACCGAAGGCAGAATAAGAAAGATAAGAAGCTTATCCCACAAACTGTGTTACGTTATAAAGAGTGGCATGCTTCTTCCATACGGAAGAACGATATTTGATAGTCGTAGCTACAGTTTCGTTTTTTAATGAAGATGATATTCGATATTTTCTGGCTTCGTTGTCAATTCTATCGCAATAATTTATAGAAGAGCAGTTCCTGGTTATTTTTTTAAATTCATTAGTCAAATATTATAGCAGAAGCCAAAATAGCAAATTACAGTTGGCAAAGAGCCAGTCAACGGGCAAATGGATTTTCCATTTTAAAAGTAGCAGCATAGAAACATTAATAGCTTTAATTGAATTAGTATATAAATCTGAAATCAATTTCTAGCATCAAAACAAAGCGTTTCTTTGTTATACTACTACTACTGAATTTGGAAGTGTTCTTTTTTTCTTAGTACGAATCACACTATTCATCATGTATCATTGACAAATATTGATTTACTGTGAGAATCAGATGGAAATATGAAATGCTATCCTAATATTATATTATTAATATTATATGCTACAATGATTATATATATACATATATTTATATTTTAACAATTAAAGGATTATATTGTATGTATGCATTATTAATAATTTCCATCTCATTTGTAATTAGCAAATTTTTGTAGTTTATCCGTTTTTACGCAAGAAGGAATGGGAGAAATTTTTTACAATAGAATTAAAAACCAATTGTTTGAAGTTGGTAGATACGCAGTTTTGCTATTTACCAAAAAAGAGCATGATACATTGTCGAAAAAGATAAACGATAAAAGTTATGTCTGTATATCGTTTCAATTACTTTGCCCTAAATTATATCTTATGTTCCACGTTTTATATTTCATTTGCAAGAAGATCCATATCGTACGACGGTAAGATATCGTCCTTTATGAGCCAAACATGATCCAAAACTGCTCCTTCTTTGTCATCGGATACCTATTACCGATATATCGTTAAATAATAGTAACAAACATTCCTTTCCCATTTGTTTTTCCCATAGTATATAATACCTGTTCGAGATAAAGATGAGTCTGATTATACGCTTTCATCCTAGTATATCCATAATCGGAGCTACGGTACGCAGACCATTCTGGTTTATGCGGGATGAACTTTTCGCGACCTTCTTTACATCCTGCTGATCCAGTTACGATATGCACAGGTGCCTTGTAGTTTTTGTACGGATTTTCATAACTACCATTTTGTACCTAAAAATTATTTCACTTTCGTTATTTTGAACGAATTTAAAATGATAATATTTTCATGACGATAGAATACCTTAAAATTGTACATGGGCCACAAACGTTCATAACTATGTTCATGAGCCCATAATAATAAGTCTACTTTGTACTTGTAAAAAAGATTCTCGAGACCAAACCAATTTACAATTGGTAATCCAACTCTTATTAAACTTTGATGATTGGTGCAGTCATCGGCATTAGCATTGCTGCAATACATTGGTCTGTGACCGAATACAACTATCCATGGCCTTTGTGCCCTATAAAATGTCGTTAGTAATTTCTGTTGTATCGCGATAGAAAAACATACAATCTTACCTATTCTTTGGCATGTTTGCCTCTGTTAAATCTTTTTCTAACCAGTCGTACTGTTTAACAAGTTGCTTTATACCATAATTCATAAAGTAATAAGCTTCTGTCTCTATCGCTATGAAGTGAACTGGTCCTACATTAAAGCTATACCATAAACCTTGAGAATCGCCAGGCATTGTAAAACGAGACCTAATAGCAGCATATTTATTTATTTTAACAACGAAGAAATGATAAATGAACGAATTGATAATCTTAAGCTTAAAATATATCCTGACCTGTAATTACTAAAGTTATATTTCTCTTCGTGATTACCAGGCACCGTCATATATGGTAAATACGCAGCCACTTCTTGTATTTGTTTCATAAATTCATCTCCAACGCGTGCATTATCCGTATTCATGTCGTATGCAAAATCTCCAATATGAATTGCTGCATCATATAGTCCACGTTGCGCTTCTTCTTGCAATCTAGGTAAACTTTGAGCATTTTCATTACCCATATCGCCAAAGATAACAACGCGAGGTGACCATTTTGCAGATACCTCGGGGGCAGTTTTTAGATAAAATATATCGGACCATCCGTATTTGCTACCACAGTGATAAACTATTTGAGAAATTCATATACATACGTATATAGCTGATACAAGATCCGATAAATACGTAGAAAGTTATTTTACTTACGGTAATTAGAATTAGGTTCTAAATTTTTTAACCATACTCTATGAACATATTGCTCTTGTTTTTCATTCCCACCATCGATAAATAAAGTGGAATTTCCTCGAGCCGTAAGGATTAGTCCTCCTATTCCATATTCAACGATCGATTCATCGGTATCGTTTCTCGTGGTCCATGTTACAACAATGTCATGAATATTATCTAGAAATTATAATAGTAATAACTCATTACAGAAGTCCTTTAAGGAAGCAGTATAGTAGAAACATAAGTAATTTGGAATACGTTTCACCTCCGTAGGATAAATGTACAGCTTCAGGTTGGTAGCGAATAACATTGCCTATCGTGATAGAAAACAAAGATAAAACAACCAATCCAATTGTCAAATCCATTTCTCAATAATTCACCAAGGACTGAAGTCACGTTGATGTATATCAGTCACGATGATACTCGTTCAATTTATTTCTTCACTTGAGAATATGTGAGAACGTTGACGTTTGCGGAAATTTTAAAATTCAGGCAACGAGGTCTTGAACTGTGTTCGATCGAATACAAAGAAATACTGCATCTATAGGCCGTGTAACAAACATTCAACGCTTAGACTCCAATCGCCTAAGATCGTGTATCGGCAATGAGTCAGGCATTATCAATCAAACTCCTATCAGCTGTCTAGCTTCTATCGGCACTCTATATTACCGCATATTAAACATACTCCTAATTGCAAGGTTTTTATCGAATTCCAGCATTATTTCAGTCGAAAACAAGATTCAACACTCCGACAAATTACCTGAAACGTTCAAGATCAGAACTCACGTGATAGCGCCATCTCGACTATAATGACTCCAACGTGTTATTATCTATATTGCATAATGCATTTACGTCAGAGTATTCAAAAGACACGATAATTAGTAGTAGGTCATATTCAATTACAAATTACCATTCATTGAATTCAAACGTCACATTCGAAGAATTACTGTAATCGTTCAAACGCGACTGAAAGGAAAAATTTGGGGACCGCGATCGATATTTTTCACTTCTTCCTAAACATTGATAAGAGATGTGTATTGCTAAATTAATCGAGTTAATGTTAGTCGTACGCGATAGAAGCTGGCAGAAAGTAACGCCAAAAGCAGAGAGTGTAATTATGAAGTTAGCATTCCTTATATTGATCACGCGCTCTGCCAGTTCGTCTTCTCTTTTCTTCCCAAAGAGCTCTCCTATTCTATTGCTCTTGCGCGGGTACGTTTTTACACGTCCGGTATACAAGAACGGCCGTGTATAAATGAACTCGTCGAACATCATCCGAAACGCAAGTTTTAACCTAGATCACATATGTGATATCTCTCTTACGTATTATTTATCACTTTTCAACAGTAATAACAGCAATAGCTCCTTATCTCGAATAGTTTAGAACGTACAATCGAATTGCATTGAATCGAATTGATTCGACACATATACGTAATTAAATAATCTCCCATTTATATAGTCCTATAAACAATATAGAATATTTATATTATAGAATATTTTATTAGTGTTTGAACGCGCATTTTCAAGAGCGGAATTGGCGCAGGCGATCGATCCTGTAATAGTAAATTTGATACAGAAGAATGTACTTAGGTTGCTGACACGGATCACGGTGCAATTTGAATAAAAAACGGGAAGAATGTTTTCTGAAAATTGATAGAGTAAAAGGTAAAATGGACGAATCGGTAGGATAAGTCGAAGATGGAGGGGTTGCCGCCACGAGAACGACGACGGCGCGGTGGCGGCCGCCACTGCCGCCGCTTCGCGGCGAGGGATGAAGATGAGCGGACGACGAGCGATGTCAGGGCTGCTGCCGCCGTCGGTTAACACGCACAGGTTCACACCCATCCTCGACAATACAGTTTAGAGCTCCTGTGTCGCGGGAAACCGATAGGACGATCTTCTTCAGGAATCAGTTGCACAGTGTAGTGAACCGATGCGACTGACTCGTGCCTCGGAATCGTTGGAAATAATCGAACAGAACGAAAAGTAATGTGCTTCTGGAACTGAATAGGGTGGCCGAATTTGTTTCTGACTCGCGAGATCGTACAGTGAAACGTAAAGGACGAAAGATACGCTGACCATTAGAGGACGGCAGAGATTTGCGAGCGTTCATCGAGAATACAGGTTGATCGTTTCACGGTGAAATCCTCTTTTGATCCTGCGTGGTCGAGATGTCGCAAGTATCCTCCGCCGTGGGAGGCATAGAATGAAGATTATGTAGACAACAAAGGAGAGGCGAGAGGCAGAATCACGTAGAAACGACGGCCTGTAAAGCAACAGTGCTCTATTGTGTAATGAAATTGCATCGTAGGACGTGCGTTTGATCGGAACCTACCGTCGACGAAAGCGAGGCGAAGTTAGCATGAGGATAGCCCGTGCTAGTCCGGTCTCGACGAATCGTGGCTCCTTCGCGGTTGCCGAATGCCACCCGAACAGACCCATGCAGTTAAGGATGCAAGCAGTCAGGATGAGCGAAGCGTGCGAGGAGTCGCGTTCAGTGAAAGCTCTGATCAATAAGCTAGGACTCGAGGGATTCTGAATTTGTTGATCGTTCGAGAAGCGAGTCTTCGTTGCAAGGATGTAGGGGGGCCCATACTCGGGGCCCCGGTGAGGGTTTCCTCCAAGGACTCGTCCGAATCTCTCGTATTAACGAGAACTAAAACGAACGTTGATAAGAAGCTTCGTTACGAATGCCTCGTACTCGTGTTAAAACATAGAAAGAGAAATATACAAAAAAGAACGATATTATTGCTCCTGTGATTTTTCGAGTGATTTGCAGCAGAAGACCCTGCCGAAAGTATATTACCAACGTTCTTAATCCAGAGGAACGATCGGATAACGCTACGTGTTCGTTAGCAACGTTTTTTTAAGGAATATCCGCCGCTAGTTCTCTTGTCGTTTTAGTCGTTTAATCGGTGTACGTAAATATAACAGCCTTAGGTAATTGTTAGTGAAGTTGAAAGTTCCCGGGGCGGCTCGACAATTCCATCGGTACGAATCAGCCGAGCGAAAACTGTGTCAAACCCGTCGTCGAAAAATCTTGACTCCGAAAGGTCTTTCAGAACCTGAAAAACAGAGAAAAGTAGAGAGACAAAGAAGAAAAAGGGGAAATAGAATCGAAAGGGAGGAAGAAGAAGGATAGAATGCGCTTACGTCTATGAAAACGTGGCTGTTGTTAGTAGTATATGTAGATCGTGATATATCGATGGATATGTAAAATGAGATGCGAAGATGCAAGAGGAAACGGAAAGAATGGAACGCGGTAACGACGTTGATATCGGCGAATCGTTTTTTTCGGTGATGATGGGGCGGCTGCGCCTATCATCGACTTTAATCGTGCACGTCGTGTCAAGATTCGCCTGAAGCATCGTTCTCTTCTTGTAATCGAGTAGACCAGCGTCTATCATCGAAGCCAGGAAAAATGGTCGATCTAGGGGGATATATTATCATATTGATCAACCACAATGACAAGATCAAACTGTACGGTGAGCATCGACGAGCAGCGTCATTAACAAACTTCTGCTGTTTAGTTATTTATTAAAGTTAAAAAACATTTTCTTTTTCTTTTATTTTCCTTTCCTTTCTCTCTCTCTCTCTCTCTCTCTCTCTCTTCCTTTTTTAATTAACACCAGCTACATGCAGTTTAATGAGCGTCAGCAAAGCTGCTTGTCAAGCACGTAGGCGTGAACTGTAAAACCCTTTCTCTCTTTTGTTTCTCGTGTCTTTTTCTCGAGGATGCTATCATGTGTAATCATTGACATACAAACGAATTGGCTAGTCCGTTCGCCCTGTATAGTTTGTATCCACTGTCTGTTCGTGTATCATCTTTTTCCACTTAGTTCCACTCGTTCTTTTATATCAGACTTTTCTCTCTTTCTCTCTCTCTCTCTCTCTCTCTCTCTCTCTCTCTCTACTCGTATTCAACTACCGATACACTATAGTCGTAGCGTACGTATATGCACTGTAACACACATAGTTTTATACACATATACAATTCGTAAATGTTCGACGATTAAATTACTCTGACTATTATTTCTTCGAGTACTTACTTACAGTTTTTTTACAGAATTGTTCGAAATGTATTGCAGGTTCTCCGGCCGACAACGCGGACACGTTGGAAGTGGCCGACGAAATTTTACAAGTTAACGGTAGCACGCTGGAAAATGCCAGTCAATCGGAAGTCATTCAATATATATATCAGGTATTCAACGTTCATTTATAGGATTTTTAGCGTATCATTAAACAATATGCACACGCACTGTTACTTTTGGTACCTTTCTTCTATTTTCTTAGTTAATTTTTTAGGCTTCCGGAGTGTACTTAATTTCCTACTATGAGAAAATAATATTTCGTGAATACATTACAGAATATAAGTAAAATGAAATACGAAATGAAGAATTATCGATATATGAATCATTTGAACATTTATAACCTATTCTTTATCGAAATACGTATAGTCTCTGTTTTTTTACTAGGAAACGACGTTCTCTCTATTAATCGGATCTAGATTTTTCTTTTTAATCGAGGCGTTAGATCGATTCGACGTTTCAGCGCAAGTAATATTTGTCAAGCAGTACTTTGCAAAAGTACGAAATAAAATGTTTTCGTGAAATTTGTCGAATATCCTTACGAATACTACATTTCGTGTATTAACGTATATACTATTTGCCATTTACCTTATTACACACTATATGTAAATTATAGCTAATACCGTATAGCTTTTTACTACAAATATTAAAAATTACGTTCCCGTCATAAAGTTAGGGTATATTTTCAAGTGTGTTTCGATATAGTTAAGGATACGCAAAGTAAATATCAATTTGCTTATCGATTAATCGATCTATTTATTTCCCTAGTGTATCGAGTCACGAACGATATGTCTGCGAGTGCGGAGGAGAAGCGGAAACAAGATGGGTGAGTACGTTTTAAGAATATTTATTGTAATTTTAATTTGTGGGAACTTTAATAGATAGCGAAATTTATAAATAAAATATGAGGAGGTTAAACGATTTTATCGTGCAATGATTAGATGGCAGATTTTTATACATTTATAGGTTAAAGATACATAAAATATCCAAAGTACATCGCTGATTACGGTGTTTAGTAAAACAAATCTCTATGTTGATTTGATTTCTCTGGTCATGTTCAGGAAAATATTTGAATTTGAAAATTCAGAGAAGTATTTGAATATTTTGAACGACAGTGCGGTACCATAGAATCTATGGGGTAAATGCCGTAGATTATCGATCGACTGTTTGGTACATCATGTCGATTTTCGATATTGCGATTATCGGAATTGTTTCAAAAGTTCGTTAGTCTTTTCGCGTTTCTGAAAGGTGAAACGTGTCTCCTCGTCGAAGCGAATTCTGTTGCTCCTTGGAAAGATATATTTCTTCGGAACGTTCGTCCTCGGTAAGGAGCATTTTGTCTATCTGTTTCATTGGTATCGTTGAATATTCCAATATTTTTCTGCAAACATCGGATTGTTAAAAAAGTTTGCAGCTTGTTTGGTAGTGGATGCAACTGTCGTATCTTATATGTAATGGATGAAAAATGGGAAAAGTATGATGAAATAAAACGCTAGATTCTGTCCAGAATTCCTTAGCGACGAAGTTTTCGTTTTTCAACGAGATAACGAGACGAAGAGCAGGCAAAAAGTACCGGGAATCTTAACTTTTTGAAAAAGTTCTTTAATTACGAGAAAATGGATACCGATAGAATCATCGATACCGATGCGAAAGTGGATACCGATGCGAAAGTGGATACCGATAGATAGGATTATCGACAACTCGGACAAGTTTCTTCGCGTTATCGTCAGCTCCCTTCAATCCCTTCGAATCGTTTGCCAGAAACAATTTTCCAAGTCTAACCTCCCGAGAATACGAAAGATTCAAACGTCGGGCCTTACGTAAAATTGTCGGCCGATTTCGTGTTGCCTCGTGCGATTCCGGCGTTCGCCAGGTAAATGTTCAGGTCGCCGCCAGCGTGTAACGGAGACGAATAGAGGGGAGAAAAGAGACAGAGAGGAGAACTCGGCGAGAGGCACAAACAGTGCACACGAACGGAGGGAATCTAACCTTCGAACGTATCCGCTGT
This sequence comes from Bombus superbus, assembly GCA_014737385.1. NCBI lineage: Eukaryota > Metazoa > Arthropoda > Insecta > Hymenoptera > Apidae > Bombus > Bombus superbus. The sequence goes on along the minus strand of JACXIK010000019.1, from coordinate 7,858,289 downwards.
CACGTTCAGGTCCTCGCTAGTACGGAACCGTACATACGTGCCAGCGGTTCCGCGGTATTCCGCGCGCTCTTATCGTCCTCCTAACCTTCCATTTCTAGTTTCGCGTACACTTGGTCGCGTGATTTCGTTTAGTTTCTCATTTCGCGTGCTTAGACGTCGTGGCTCGTCCCGAACACCTACTATCTGTCTACTTTTATCTCATCTTCGCGCGGATACGTTCGACTCTGTGTTTATTCGTTCGATGATTATTATTGGTGTCTCTGTGCACTCGTGTTCTCCCTCTCTGTTTTTGTGTATGTGCCTGTTGTGATTGTCGTTGCCGGTTCTCTTACCGGTGGAGGGAAATCGAGACAAAGAGGAGCCAGATGGCAGCTGGGTTTGTCCTCGAATCATCCAGGATCTCGAGGGTATTCGATTATCGAGTCCCGAAATCGCAGTAAGCTGGTTACCGTTAATCGTCGATCGCTCGTCGCTGGATCTGTCGATACGGAAGGTGATTGCTCCTCTCTTATACTCTTCTCTTTTCTTCTTTTTTTAACCATCCTTTTTTCCTTCGTCGAACCACGGTGACGTTGCTTTTTAAAGCCATCTTTCGCTCGTCCTCTCCGTTCGATTGTTGCGCAATCACGGTTTTATTCTTCGGCCGTTATATCGGCTCTATCTCACGGGACCCGAGCAGAAATGAGTTTTCATTCGATCGCTCGTTTCGATTCGTTCGCACGGGTTATGTGTCATCGGTTACGTGACACGCTAATACCGTTTTCTGTCGCGAAAATCGAGACTAAGAATCCGTCGCGGTTGCAGTTTCTGGGTTAGACAGGCAACCTACAGCGGCTCGCCAAAGTATTCGATCGCTTACCTTACCGAATATCGCTCGATACGTTTCGCAGTTTGCAGTTTTAGTTGTAACGAGACACGACTGTCACCGTCGCGATGCTAAAATTTTTTACTCGTCCGCGAACACGTACGCGAACGATGGTTACGTTGTACGTAGTACATAGAACGCATCGCGTATCGACGTATTAAGACGAATCGCCTATCGCGCGTATATTGTACGCGGCGTACGAAACATTTTGCCATTTCGTCGATTTAATTTCGTTAATTTCATTAACGCGATCAGTCGCCACTGTCGTCGTCGTATCCCAGACCAATCTAAAGTCCAGAAACGCGTCTATGCATTCGACGACTACGCTTGCGAATATATCGCGTATATACGTAATCGCGTTAGCAGAAAGAAAGCCGAGAATCGCCTCGAGTTTGTCTATTAAATCTACGTATACGAGCGTACGTAAATGCGACGCGGGACAAGTTTATCGCGTTGTCCAAATATATTTGCCATTTTTCTTTTTTTCATTTGAAAGAAATTCTTCTCACCCCCCCCCACACACACACATACACACGATAAATTTTATCGATAAATTGATAAATTTCCAACCATTGCATCGAGAGGCGATATTTCGTTTGACACGATAATTAACCGAGTATCCTCAAAGCGAATAATCTTTAACGGTGGAGCGAGTTTCGCAAAGGGTGGAAAAGTGCGTCCATTAGCAAGCGGCGCGGATGGCGCTCGAGAGTGCATTTCAATGAAGCTTTTAATCGTCGGGCCTGAATTTCTCCAGGCTGGAGATCGATAACATAAACGGTCAAGCGATCCGTGTCGCCGATGTTAACGCGCGTTTTCACAGGAAAAATCGCCGAGCGCTGCCGTAGCGGTAACGCGCGCTGGTTGCCAGCCCGATAATAGTGCGCGCGCACGCGCTTCCTCGTATTTGCCTATCGCGAATAACGCGAATGTTTTGCCGACAGAGAAGCAACAATCGGTCGGGGTGCAGCGCGCGTGTCAGCATTGCCGTGCGTTCCAACCATTTTTCTTTTCCTCTTTTTTTCCACGGACACTTTGTTCCAACGTTTCCGCGAATTCCACCGACATTTCCTGCTTCTTAATTTCGTTCGCGAGACTTTGGCGCGAACGGCAAATCTCTCCTCGGACTCTGCGCGCTCGGTCCGTCAGCCGTGACAATCCATTCGACTGGGAAAATTCCGATTTTCGAACTCGACCGGTTTCAAAATTTCGTTGCAACTGGTACATTTGTCGTTACTTGCCTTGCTTGTTCGTCCAACTTTACGCAAGTTCTTACGTTATCCGATCAATCGGTTCCTCGGCTCTCGTTAACATATAAGAGTTCGATTACGTAGGATTTTCGATGAAATTGAAATGAAATTTTGAAACCGGTCGTTCGACCGGGCCTGGTAACGTTGGCGCCAATTGCGAAGAGGAGATGTTTCTTTCTTGTTATCTACGACCTGAAACGCGCGCGTTTCGCGTGTATTTTAAGTTGCCCGTTCTTTCGCACTTTGAGCAATTTTTCATCCACGCGATTGACTGCTACGCGACGCAATTTCAAACGAAGAATACTTAAGCCTGCATCGCGGTCTGCGTAACATCTTGTTTCTTTCGCAGTTTGGTTTCCGTGCGTTTAAAGCAGCGTTCGGACGATCGATATTGCGGTCGATATTTATCGTCTCGACGTTTGGTCGGCGATATATCGTACATACGCTGGAAAGGTAACGTCTTATTGAGAAAAATACCTCGTAACTAAGGAACTACGTTGTACGTCGAACTCGCGCTTATCGAAGACTTTGTTTGCCCGTGTTTGACGAGCACTGTACGTTCGCGAAGCTTTTGCCCGATTCTTTGCACACCCTGTATATTGGTCGTTTTTTACGCACGTCGTAGCGTGGAGAACGTTAAATATCTATCGTCTGAAAACGAACGTAAAATTTCAATGTCCTTCCGCCGAGAGCAGGGTGCAACAAACTAAAAGTGCATTTTCCTATAGTTGGCGCGTTGTCTGTATCACGCACGAACCGAACGTTCAAAGGCTTACGAAACAAAAGTTTCCTCGTGATATTGTTCGAACGACGCGATACGATGCCCGTTTCAGCGACTCTTTGCACGTCGTGCGAAAGAACGAAGTTTACGCGATTCGTTCATCGGAAAGCACCGAATTAATTTCTATATTCCTGATAGACGGCGTAAATCACGAGCGGGTAAACCGGTTTCCCGGTTTCGTCGCCGATCGCGATACGGATCCATCTTAATACGTTGTAGTTTCGCCGAAACGACGTACGCTTAATAGCACGCAAATTACGACCCACTTTTCCATGTATTCCCAAGTGAAATGTTGCGAAATTCCATGTATATTCATATATATATATATATATATATATATATATACGCATTACACGTTATGTATAATACAATATATATACATTATGTCGTACAATATATACACCTGATATCGCTTGTATATATAAGTGATCGTCATAGCGAGATAGAAAGCGTCCCATCCCTTTTGGTACTTGCGCATAGGTACATGCACGCAGTGGGATGTTTCTCGTGCTTTACGTTCCCGCAAACATTAAGAGATTAAAATAACTCGAAACAGGGTTACCGATTTCGGACGTAGCTAATACGCGTTGAACGCGACGCGCGGTAAAAGGACGCGTATCGTTGTAATTTGGTCCGTAGGTGCGAGTTCGCGACTGACTTAGAGCGGTCGCGTGGATGGGAATCGGATTTCTGTGCGATTATCCCGGCGATTTTCAGTTTGTCGCAGGTACGATTAACACGCGCGGTAAAACGACGCGCTGCTACTGATAATACCGCTAAAAAACAGTATCGTCGTCGTGTGAACGCCAGTACGTACGTGTTCGTAACAGCGAAGTTACGTTCGGACCGGTCGCAATTTGAAACGAAATTTCCGTGCCACCAGAGTCTTCCTCCCGAAACCTGCTCTTCTTCTAAAACCCGTACGCTGGAAAATCGACGATCGTCAATGGGAATACGCGTCCGCTATGCGTCAACTTTCGCCGAGTTTCTGCTGCCTCTTTTTCGCTGGCCCGCGATCGATACGACGGAACCAGGGCATACGTGCAAGTAGGAAACGATCGAGAAACGATTAATATAGCGTAGGTAAGAGGGTATAGCGAATTCGAGGGTACGTGGTTCGTTGGCGGTATACGTTCGGCCTCGAGCGAGTAGTTGCATAGAAAACAGGGAAGAGTTGCACGCATCGCGAGCACGGGACAATTACTGGATAGCGTTGCGAACGGTCGGTCGGCAGAGAGGAAGTAGAAAAAGAGCCGATAGTACCGGTGGAGGAACACAGCTGTGTTGTGTATACACTGGCGTTCGTAACTGTTACGACACCTCCTGCTTTCCTGCGATACAATAAAATCTGGCGATTTTAGGTTTTTCGTTTTCACCTTCGTTTTCAATTCATTTTCGATTCGTTTGAATTTCGCGTTTCACGCGTTTTCCGTTACTACGGATTTCGTTTGTTCGTCGGGGTTCGGGCCTGACCCGAAACGGTAATTACAACGATAGGAGGTTCTGGTCGAAAGTTTCGCAAACGTATTCCAGTTGGTTGTTTCGGCGCAGGCTGCGTTCGGGTCTAGCCCGAAACAGCTTCAAAGAACTATGCAGCGACAGAACGTTTCGATGGCAACGTTTCGCGAACGTCGCGGTTCGCTTTTTCAGTAGCAGATCGGATTCGGGCGAGAGCGTGAAACTGTTTCGAATAATCGCAATAACGATAGTATATTTTGGTCTGTAGTTTCAGCGACGCAAGACGCTTCGCTTCTTCGCGGTAGATGCGAAACCGTATCGATCGTTTTCAATCGTATCAAACGCTTTCCACGAGTTGTCTGATACTTAGGAACGGGGCTGTACATGTGCGATATACGCGTGTGTAGGTGTGTTACGTACGGCCGTGACGGCGAAGGGTGAGAGAGAAAAAAATAGATCGGCGGAAAATATTTATGCCTGTCGTGCGCATCGGCCTAGCTCGTTCGATCATCAGGTCATCCTCGTAAGCGATACGAATTTTTCCCCGTATTTTTAGAAAACTAGGCACCGCAGTTTTCTTTCGCCGGCTTACGGGACGCGGTTGAACGTGCCGTTTCTTCCTTAACGCCGGACCTACGTTCGCCAACGAGTTTCGGTCCGTCCTTTCGATTTCGCTAAAAAATTTCCCGTTAACGCGTTTCTCCTTGAAGCTTTTCAGCGCTGACTGCGTAAACACCGAGTTAGGACGGATATTTTGAGATGTATATATATATATATATATATTAATCTCTCTTCTTTGCTTCGTTAGATGCTGCTTTTGTATGGAACGGCAGGATCGTGAGATATCTGGCTCTTGCAAAAGGGGTTTGCGACCGAGGAAAGAGTAGAGAACACGGCCGTGGAACTACACTGCGGATGCTCGATCGTACAAACGTCGAGAACGTACGAATTAAGATTGTACAAATGTTGGAGTCGTATCTCGAGACACGTATATCCAACGCGTCCGCTTTTGTTTTATTGCAATTGTCTTTTTAAATGGAGAGGACCGTATCGTAGTTCGACTATTATAAAAACGACTGGCGCGTCGAAAAGCGTTAAGAAACGCGCGTCCATCGCGGTATTCGGATCGAACGTGCGTGCAAAATTTTACTCCACCGACCGATCTTCTACTCGACCGATCAACTGCTGGAACGTAGGTGATTTTCGCCTCGCGCATTACCGAATTCCACCGCATTTGCAAAGTTCGATAACTTCGTACACCTGCAAAGTAGAGAGCCAGAGCTAACGAATAATTAGAGGAACGTATAAATAGATAAATGACGCAGCCACGTTACGCGTTGGTACGGTAATTAAGATTCGCGCGACGCTGGTATCGTTTCATCGATCGTCGTATAACATTAATGGCGCAGCGGTAGCAAAAACCTGGAAAGTTTCTAGCGAATCGAACGATTGACGAACTTGGCGCGACAAGACAGCCAACAGGGTCGTAGGTCGGTCGATGTTGTACGAGGTTCTCCGGTGAATTACGGCCGTTCCCCTAAGTGCTTCGCACATATTAGCGCGGTGCAATTTAGGCTACGCGCTTTCCGGTGCTAATGGTTCGATCTTATAGCGGCGTGAATCGAATTTCGCCCCGTAACAGAGTGGAAAGTGGCCGCCGTTGATCGAATTTACTTTCACGCGGCGAGGAAGAGGAACGCCCGCGTTCCACGCTGCAGCGGAGGAAACGGAACGATTCCAGGAATTTCCACGTAACCGCGTGAAAGAGCGAGCCGAACGTTCCGCGCGGAGTAGTACGCGTTCTGCTTAATAAAACCGCGCGCCGTTCTATATCTCGAACGAGCAATTTCTAACGAAACGCGTTCCTAGGGAATTCTTTTCTCTCGGCAAAATCCGCCTATAGTTAACGCCCTATTTCTAGCCTGCTGGCTTTCGGGTAGGTCAAAGGCATTCGAGAGAGGCGAGCCGCGGATATTTGCGCGAAATTTTTGTATTTCCGCGAGCGCAAATACAGTAGCTCGCGAAAGTATTCCGAACATTTGCTATGGAATACTTTCGCGCGTGTATTGTACGCGTTATATAAAACATTTTAACGAGACGGCTATGACTATAACGGTAAAATTCGAAACTGATACGAAAACGCACACGAAAGTTGCAAAAGAATTTGTTGCGAGCGTACCGTTGCCAGGGATCGTGGTAATGTTTAAACGCTCGATTATTCGCCCTGCGAAACGTTTGGAAGTTTCATCGGCGTCGTAACGAGATAGGATCGACGTGATTGTAATGGTCAAATTTAATAGCCATCCGATAATGGATATACCGTATGTATTACACGAAACGTATTGGTACCTATCGATGCGTTAACAGGAATTCTATATCGCGTATATATCGTACGCGGTATACGAAACATTTTGGAATTTCGGCGTTGTAACGAGACAGGATTGCCGCGACTAATAATGGTTAGATTCGAAAGCAATTGGAAAATGCACGTAGCAGTTGCGAGACGTTCGTCGCGAGTATACTCGTGCCAGAGACACGACCGCCGTCGTCGCAGCGGTCGAATTCGAAACCAATTCGGAAATGTACGTAAAAGTTGCAAGATATCGTTTGTCTCTTGCCAGAGATCGGTATTTAAACGGTCGATTATTCGCTCGTCGTAACGAAACCGTCGCGACCGTCGGATCGGTTCGAAACCAGTTGGAAAATACGACGCGTTCGGTCGCAGCAGTCCGCATCTATCGAAGCTTCTGTATCCTTATACTTGCCTCTGCATATGCTTATACTAAAACGACTAAACTAAGATCGCTTATACGTACGCAGAACGATGCGAGTATCGTTAACGCGTTCTTAAGAGGAATTTACGAAATCAAGGTACATTCGTCTGGGAAAATTCTTCGGCCAAAATTCCATTGGAAATCGCGAAACCTTTCGAGTTTCGGTGAACGTCGAGCTTCGAGACGTTTCGAAGCTCGTCTCGCGCTTGTTTCTTCCCTTGTCCTAAGAACGAAAGGACGACGGATGGATGCGTTTCTTCGTCGCGCGGATCGTCACGGTGACCACCGGCGTTACTACGTTTCGCTAAGTTTTCCAGAACGACCAGAATAATATAGATTTCACTGGACTGGAAAGATACGAACGACTCGGGTAACGTCGTCGGCGAAGAGCGCGCAAAATACGGTACGACACTTTGCGTAAATCAAGCGTTGCGAATTACGACGGTGTAGCGTGTTTCGACGCGTCGCGGTTTCCAAGGCAAAGTATATAAAATTCGCGTGGAAGTCGTAGACTTTCGCGAGATCTATTGCTCGAGACATCGCGAGCCGCGTAAGCAAAAGTCCGAGGGTCGTCGCGATGCCGACACGCGCGCGTATCTCGCGCGAATGCAGCGGATGCTGTACGGTACACGAGAATGGCAAGACTTGCACGATGCTCGATTCATATACCGTGCTTGACGCACGGTTAGGCGAAAACCAGTTTTCTAACTGTATACGCGTTCCCATAGTCGTCGTACGAGCGCGCGCGCGCGTAGCCTTTACAATCAAATGGCACAAATCGCTCGTTGCACGACGGTCTCGTAACCGTTCGCGCGACACCCACGTTACGTATTAGTTATTTTTTCGCATGGCGTTACGATGGCGATATCGTTGCTATTACATCGATGCGCGTACCGTGCCGATGAAAGTGCCGTGGCTTTCCTTCGGATCGCGGATCGCTGCGCGTTTATGCGCCATTCGAAGACGCAGAATGCGTATAACGCGAAAAATTGCACGACGACGTACGAGGATCATAGGAAAAGAACGTGAAATTGTTCGCTATCGCGTTCCGTTATCAACGAACAACGCGAAATCGACGTACTCCTTGGATTACTTGTTCTTCGCCGTTTCAGAACTACCCCTTTCTATCCAAAGTTCTTCCGTGCCCCGCGTATTCTTCCGAATCAGCGAACAACCTAAATACCGAAATCGCTGATATCCACGATATCTAATTATTCGAGATATTAATATTTCAGCTATCATGGATGTAAAATATCGATGTTAATAGCCACGCGCGATAGCTAGAACGTTAATAGCTGTAACGCGTAAAGTAGCAATACCTGTAACGTCCGAAACGCTTGGTATTTATCCATTTATTTAAAACGTTGGTAATTTAGATGGTATTATAGATAGAGAATGTCGATATCGACAGCCACGATGCCTAAAGTAATGGCGATACCTGCGATACCTACGATACCGATAATACTAATAACAGCAGCGTCTATCAGCGAAGAATACCGACCAACTCTTTCGATCATCCTACCTACGCTACGATTAGAACGTGCTCGTCACGGCACCGTTTTGCTCGACCCGAATTCGACGAAATCGGCATCGACGCACGCTCGAGCGTGACTGCGCGTAATTTTCCGCGAGATTTACTTTAGAGAGCCTTCGTCGTGGCAGAAAATGTTAATCGTTTCGCTCGTTAAGCGAAGGCTACTCTCGTCGCGTTATCTGCATTTTCTAATCTCCTCCAACGGGCAACGAATTTTCAAACTCCGCGGCGAACTCGCGACTCGTCCCTTCGTGGCAGGACTCTCCTCCGACAATTTCTCCTCGGAATTTCGCGTTTCCCTCGTTTTCACGGTGCTTCGTGGCGAGCATGGCGAGCGCCGCGTGGCAAAGGTCGCTAGTCGTTTGACCCAGATTCGGCGGATTTTTTGATCGGGCTACGCGGACATAGCGTGGAACAGCGCGCGAACGATCTCCGTTCGTTCGTTTCGCGTTAACCTTCGAAGCCTGCCATTACTCTGGAAAATTTCTGCCGTCCTGGCTGGCGTTTCGGTTTAACACGTTCGTTTTTGTCTTAGATACGAGCCAAGTGATATTACCGTAACGCGCGGACTTGGAAACGCAAAGGCGCGTGGTATATTCGCGTAACGTAGGGGAATATGTAAATGTACGGTAAAATATTGCAAAGTGGAATACCTGTCATAAGCCGTGCTGGACAAAACGCATTACGTAGGTCGCGTTTCTTTTAGCTCTCGTTAGAAAAATATGAAATTGCGCAACGATCCGCGATCCAATTATCCGTTCGCAGCTCGACGTTACCGTGACCATATCAGGCGCCTGTACTATTTACCGAAACGTTTTACCGCTATTCGGTATCGCCGTTCGCTATTAAACGAGGTATGGAATCGTTTATCGTTGGCGACGATCAGAAACGAAGGATCCACGGCCGAAAGAGGGAACGTCGGGTTTCAGCGATTCCCTGAAAACGAAGATCGACTCGTTTGTCTTATTCCTGTAGCGCAACGTCGCGACTTTGTGCGCAACTCTGCCGCGTATCGAGAGGAAACGTCGTTCTCAACCTCTGCTTAGAGTTTCACCACGCGCCAAGCTCGAGAAACGAAAGACGAAAGGTACTCGCTTTTTCGCTGTACGCCTCGGTTTCTGCCGACTGTCGCGAAACTCGGAAACTGATTCGATGATTTTTCTAATTCGCAACGCGCCAGCGACAAAAGAGCGCGCGCAGGAGCGGAAACGCGACGGTCAAAGTTCGTGGAAATGGACGTTCTCGATCTCCTTGAAATCGCGATATTAACGAGGAAATTCACGCCGCTGTGAAATTTCATTTACTCGATAGCCTTTAAGAGCCATAAGTTTCCACAAGCACTTTCCGTCGTTTCAAATTCTTCGTCGATCGACGATCGTCGGGATAACGAGAGGCTCGTTAACCGGATTTCCCAAGAAAACGATCTTTATCGGCGACGTTTCGAAAGTCGTTTTCACGATCGTGCCCTCGCCCGCGGTGTTTGCGAACGGTTCGTCGCCTGTTTGCCGTCTATTTGCACGTTGGCGAACGCGTTCGCGAGACGCAGCTCTCCGAGACAAAGTTCTAGCAAACACGGTGACGCATAGACAAGCGTGGGTGCTCGTTTCGAAGCTTCGCCTCGCTATTGTCGGTGTTCGTCAAACGATAAATTATAGTTCAAACACACGCTCGAGTTACCTCGTTCGGCGTATCTCGCGACGCTTGATAAATTATCGCTAATAAGAGCACGTGGTCGAACGAACAAATAGTTTTCGCTTTTTCGCGATCGACGATTCGACCGCGACATCCCTAAACACTGGCTCGTTGAAGCTGATCCACGCTCTCGATCGATTCTTCGACGTAAATCGTCGATAACTTGAAAAATGCGACCTACCCTAGAACGTCCTCGTATTTCGAATCTGCTCTATACGTTTGATTATACCGTATACGTTTGATTATACCGTATACGTTTGATTGTCCCGAGACATTCAGAACGCTGTGTTTGTCAACAAACGGGTCTATTATGCTCGTAATCCAAGGCGAGACGGAGCGGCTTACTTTATCGTGGAAAAAGAGAAGCGTACGTGGGCATCCGAAGGTCGGATAATCCGGCAAGAAGCATCGACGAAGCTCGATGGAAAAAAGGTGCGCGCGGTCGGTCGATCTATTATCCTTCTCTCTGCGGCGGAAGGCAATCAAGTAGAGTAGCCGAAGATCGCGATACGCAAGCTCGTAGAGTTAACGCGCGAATTTATCCGCTCGGTGCGCACGAACCCTCGTCCCAAGGCCGATGCATTCGCCAAGAAAATTCGCCGCAGTTCCTCCCCAGCCCCGTCCAACTCCGTGCAGCGATGGGATCAACTTCAACGTGCACCTACGAGTCCGAATCAAACGCAACGTCGACGACGGTTAGGTAATTTCTCGCGCAGAAGCGCGAATAAGATGCGCTGGAATAATAAAATTCGTTGGTTCCGAGTCTCGAGCATCGGGGAAGCCGAGTTCGAGCGTATCGGCACTTGGCTAATTGCCGGTTAGCTTCACGAGTAAACGGCTGGCAGCTGGCGATTCTACGGGCCAACGTTTCGCGTTGAATTGGAAATTCTAACGTAAAATTTGACGCGCGAGAGACGCGCGATGGGATTTGTCCGCTCGAGGCTTCGTTCTCGAGAAAACGAGGCTCGAACGTGTTCAAAAATCGGCACGGCGAACGCGAAAACGGAATAACCCGCTGCCGCTCGTTCGCCGTTGTCCAATCTGGAATTAGTCGCGTCCAAGTGCAGTAGATAAATACGTCGAAGCTCGATTTTCTCTCTTCTCTTTCGAAAGGGTTTCGTTGCGTTTATTCCTTCGTAAGAAACGATCTCGCGTACGCGTTCTTCGACCGCACCCTGTCTAACGTGTTTCGTTCGCCGTACTTGAGAGATCTTCGGCCTTGCCAAGCTGTTCCCGATCGTCGGAACGAACGTACCCGCGAGTTTCGAAAATCGACTCGCAACTACCTCGACGTCGGAATAAATCGATGCTCTTGCGTACAAGTGCACGGTGATCGAGTCACGAGAGCGAGAAAACGCTATATATTCTATTTGCGTGCTTGCGAGACGGAGCGATCGATCGTTATCAGCGTAGAATTAGATCGTGCACGAAAATGACGATAAAACGGCGAGATTTCAGCGAGATGACCAGAACAAGATGGAAAAAGAAGAAAGAAGAGAGAAATTGATCTTGGAAGACGGGAAAATGGTTACTTGGGACTATCTTTTTCGTTTTCGAAAATACTCAAAGAGAGTTGGAATCTGTCGCGTTTAACCGAGGAATCTGCCGGAAAGTATCGTTTCTTCTTGACGAAATACGCGTAGAAAGTTGGAATTTAGTCGATCGATCCTCGAACTTAGTCGCGACGTATTGGACAAGTTACTCGAGCCCATCAGCACCGCGGCGTGTCTCCTCCCTTTTTCGAGCGAACTTGGCGCCGGGCCAGGACGTGCCAGAACGTGCTCGAACGCCGGTCCACGATTCGGAGAAAGTGCAACCTCTTCTCGCTTCGTGTCTCGTCGAGACTATTTTTCAAGGGCGAGTCGCGCCGTCCACGCGGCTACCGATACTACATACACACGTATATATTTGCCACTGTTCTCCAGAGTTTTCCTGAAATCTATCTACCTGCCGTTAAGTCGCGTATTCCCTAGCAACGTCGACGCAAGATGTTCGCAAACAGATGGCGACTATTCCAGGATTCTCCGTTTCTCGGTTTGTACGTTGACCGAAACTTTCACAGCGCAATTTCACGAGACGTTAAAGTTTCTCGGCGAATATATTTGGTTCGCAGTTTTCGCAGCGTCGAAAGTCTTTCGAGACCGTATTTCGCGATAGCAGCGGGAGATCTGTCTTATCAATCGGCGATAATGGTAAAACGATGATAGATGGAATGCTAACGGTACGAGGAAGAACGTTTTTTAAAGAAAGTTTTTCGCGAGATTCGACGTTTGCGCGAATCTGACGAACGATAAAACGCACGAGAAAATTTGACAGACCGCGTTTCCGGGAATTTCGAAATGTCGAGTCTTCTTCCGAGACTGATCTTTTCGGCTGGCAGCGGCAGATTTATTTTATCGATTAGCGACAATAGCGGAACGACGATGGACGAACGGGTATCGGCGCAAGAAGGACAACTTTTTTAAAGAAAGATTTTCGCAAAATTGAAAATAACGTTGCGTCTTCGAAGATTGATTTTGTCTTCCATTTCATCGATCAAACGGCACGATGAAAGAGACGATACGGCAACCGCTGTTTCCGCGACTCGATGCTGTATTTATGGCGTTGACGGAGGCACGCTGCGCGGCTTTGTCTCTGGACGCGCGAACGACGACATCGTTCTTTGTTGCAAACGAACGCGCCTGCAAATCTTCGCGCGCAAATAGCACGTGGATTCCGCGCGTGCGGCAACGTCCGCCTTGTTGAGAGGCGTTCGTTCCTGAAAACGACGAGCGCGTCAGCCCGCCGCGAATTAAACAGCGAATTTAACGCTAGAACCGCCGATCTACGATACTTGTCTAGACGTTCAACGCGTAACAAGTTGTCGCGATATCGAACGATAATAATTAGAACAACGACTAATCAAACTACGCGATCGCGTTTCTACGTGAACTTTGGTCTCTGGGAGGGCGATCTTCCCGTTCGGAAGTTATTGCGCGAGGAAGCTTGCAAAATTCGACGCGGCTTCCTTTTCGTTTTACGCGTGCTGGATAGATCGTTCGTCTTTGTCGATGCTATCGGCGTAATCGAATACCGTACTAGCATCCCCAAATTGCGGATTTTTACGAGAAACAAACTGTGTCCGTTCGTCGACGATTCGTTCGACCGGACGGACAAATTTTCGTTTGTCCATTCTTCGGAACGACGTTACGACCAAAAGAAAAGACTTGAAAAGATCGATAACGTTTCTTTTTTTTTTTTTTCTTCGAAGCGTGGACGATCGAAGGTTCAGGCTGGACGAACGCGTACAAATCGTGGACGATCGTATTCCACTTGAGAATTAACGAAAAAGTTGGCTGCCGGGGAATTTTTGTTTAATTCTCGTTTCGCGATAAAGCCCCTTTGAACGGTAGACAAACGAAAATTCTGTTTGAACGAACGTGGACGAATCGCCGGCCAGCCACCACCGTTCTCTTCGTTTTTCCTACGAAATTCGCATTTCGCCGCGCCAACTTTATCGAATCGGGCTACCTATTTCTTCTCGCCAACTCTTATGAAAAAACGTTTTGTTCGACGCATCGATTCGTACGTCGTATTTTCATCTGCCGTAACAAAGCCGTGTTGCGCTACCTCGAGCACAGTGTCTCGCACACTCGTGCCAAACTTGTTTCTCTCGTTTCGCAAGGAGATAATAGACGCGCGACGCTTTTTCTTTCGTGTCGCTTTGTCGAATCACTCGCGATGCGTGCGTTCCATTGGAACGAAATGGACCGTGATTGAACGAGGCTGGAAGCTAATACGTTTTATCGGGACAAAATGGATCGCGATTCAACGAAATGTACAACGTAAAACGCTCTTGGCTCTTGAAAGATAAGACGCAGGACGAGATAAGGGAAGGAACGATAGGTGTTTTTATTTTGTCGTCTCTCGTCAGCGTGGTCGAGATTACGGGAAGATCGAAACGGAGAGCCGACGAAGGATAATACGATAATAGGACGACTATAGCGATGTATTTCTTGCGACGTGGATTAATTCTGCGGACGAATTAATTATGGAAAGCGGGTTTAGTTTCTCGGTTTGTCTCGAAACCGTGGCAGGCACGGCTCGATCGTTTGGAAGATAAGACACGGTGGTGGTAATTCGGCCGATGTATCGCGGCGAATTTAATACCAGCGATTCGATTATTCCAGGACAGGCTCGTTGGCTCGTGAACGTCGTATCCGAGGGGAAAGTAATGGAAATTCTGCCGACTCGAATTTGTTTCCGGGTCAGCGGCTGTTCCTCCGAAACTAGTTTCTACGACGCGACAAGCTCGCACCAAGGGCGAGACTGTACAGCGTCTAAAAACGCGAAGGAGATCGGCGCTGCGATAAAATCTTTAGCCTCGCGAAGGCAACGATCGCGACGTTGTCTTTCCGCGGTAAGAGTTAACAGGGCGAACGTTTTTCCAACGACGTCCTCGGTCTTCGGAAAACTGAATTTTGCTCGCGATGGAGGTCCACGCGGTCTCCGGCGATCGATGCGCCCAGCCACTGTATATCTTTTTAAACAAGTAGCTACGGTACACGCTGGTAGAGATCGAATCGGCGAGGAAGAAGATTCGAGAGGATCGCGGCCAGGGAGAAGATCCGTTCGAGCGACGAGACGAAGAGACGCGTGATCGACGCCATCGATTTCGTAACGACGTTCGATCAACGACGTAACGGATATAGTTATGGCTCGTCGGCCCCGTTCGTACACTTGCGACGCGTAAAATGAAAAACGCACGGCACTGGTATTCTTCTTCGTCGCATCGAGTTGCTTTTCGATCGGCAAGCTGAAAAATCAACGCTGTTTCATTTACCATATCAGCGAAGTAGAAAGCATGGAATAAAAAATGATGGTTAGAAACGCGCGAGGATGGAATTTTCGCGCGGCTGCTGAGAAACGTCGTTTCTGCCGTTCGAACGAACAACGACGTCGTTTCCAAATTACTCTCGTTGTCCCCGTTGAGATTAACGCGGGGCGTTTCGTTGGCGCGCCTCCTTTGATTCGCGTCGTTTCACGTTATTCGGCAACTTCGTCCGAAATATTCGACCGGTCACGTCGAGCCGATTAATTCGTCGATGATTAGTTACGCGTCGATGGATTCATCGGCATTGGCGTAAAGCGCGTGGAAACCGGGTCCACCGGTTGATTTTTACCCGCCATGCCAATGTACGATTCCAAATATAAACCTCTTGGTTGGTAAGCTCGCGGTGCCATCCATTCTCGGCCCTGGACCGAGCGTTTATTTTCTATGGTTCGGCGACACGTGCGGCTCGGAACGCGTCGCCTTTCCTTTCCGTCTGTCTCGCCGCGGCCTGCAAACGTTCCGTCGAATTTCGCGACAATAAATTCCGACGATCGGAAGATCGGAAGAGAAGCCAGCCGGCGATCGCGCGAAGTTACGGTGAACATTTTCCAGCTTGGAAAATCTCGCGGATTTCGTAGAGTTTCGGTGACTTTGATCGTGCGCGGAGAAACGTGGAAACTCTCGGGAGATTGGCCGATTCCGGGACGTTCGGAAGTTTCGGGATTTTGCAAGATTCGCGGTGTTGGCGGGGCTCCGCGCTTTCGTAAAAAACGCGCCGACTTTGGAAGAACGTGGAAAGGACGATTTCGTGGAATTTGCAGCTCTCGCGGAGTCCTGTGTTTTCGTGAAAATATAACGACCGCAGAAAGATTCGGCGATTCCGGAGAATCGAGGATCTTGGTAAAATGCCGCGCCCTCGTAGAAATTCGACGACGAAGACGTGAAAATTCGGCAGGCTCGGGGAAAGTCGACGGTTTCGATGCTTCGTTCGTGCTTGCGCGTCGCCGAAAGTCGTTCCGTTCGAGGCCGGAAAAATCAGAGAATTTCCTTCTTCGTGCTGTCGCGTCGCCGAAAGTCGTTCCGATCGATACCGCAGAAATATGAGCAGATCCATCGGAGGTAGCGTCGATTCCTTCGCAGTGGATCCTTGAGGAACATGTCGAAATTCTTGCGCAGGATGCTCCTGTGCGGATGCTCGTCGCGTTCGGCGGCCGATGGGCAAAGGTTCGTCGTCGACGAATCCATAGTCGACGACGGACCCAAGGCCATCGAGTTTCCGACCAGCGACGAACAACCGGAGGACGTCGCCACGCACTTCGACCTGTCTACCATCAAGTTCATAGACGACGAAGAGACGGACGACGACGTGGATTTCGAAAATGGTACTTGCGTTGTTGGCGTTGGCGAAAATAGGAATTGCTTGGCTCGGTTGCGCGATGCTTGATCTCGAAACACTATCGCCGGTGAAACTTTAGCCCCGTGTGAATTTTATTCTGATATTTATCGTGTTTAACACTGCTTAATATAAACTTAATATAAACACCGTTTAATATAAATGAAAATAGTTTGTATTTTTATTTCTATATATATATATATATATATATCGCGACAAACGATGTGCAACCTAAGCAGACGTTTCTTTCGCCCGTTGAAGACTACAACGGACGTTGTACTTTGGATGTTTTATATATTTTCGCATGCTCGGCCTGTTGATAAACAGACCGTGTATGTATATGCAAATTCGCATTTCCGCGAATACGGTGCAAGCGGAGATTCGTTTCGTCCGATCGATATTACGAACGATATATCACGCGCACTGTACGCTCGCTTGCATTTTCGAATTTTCTACAAATGTGCGAAACGACCGCGGCTCGAGTAACGAAACGTTTGCGATCGCTTTTGCTTGGTTTTATCGATTTCTAAAAGAAGACAAAAAAAAAAAAATGTCGCGTAACGCCGTCTTACACGATACGAAACGCGATTCGGTTCAGCCGAATCGCGTGTTTATTTCAAAGTAGAATCGAACGAAAGTAAGGGGAAGATCGTTGGAGCGACTAATTGCTTTGAAATTGTTGACAGTAGAGCTGGACGGGTTCAACGCTGGTCGGGTGCGAGAAGCTTGGGTCATCGCCGTCGAAAGGTAAAATTACTTTGCTACTTTGCGAATGAACAAAGAAAACGACCAAGAGAAATTTGCCAAGGGAAGCTCGCGCGATATCGATTTCCTCGACGCTTCTTTTTTTTAGTCGTAACTCTATTTACGTGTCGATGGAATTCACGAGGAAGCTCGATTCAGCGTCGAGCCAAACCAGGCAACTAGCTTCCGTCGATCGCTGCGCGATTTTCCTCCGCTCTACGACGACGAAAAGAACGTAATCACGCGTTTGCCAACGGAATGCCTTTAACGCTGATCTTTGACTCGACGTTCGAGCTCGAAATACTCGTGTGCGTGGTCGTAGAACGCGCGGTTGACGTTCGTTGTTCGAAGAGCGGAATGTTGGCGTTACTCCTAACCGAAGTTCAGTGCCACTTCCTGCAACCTGAACGTTCGACGAGCTGCGTCGAGCATCTAATTTTAGGCTATTCATCTCGAATGCGTTTCTTTCATCCTCGTCCGCTCGACAAGATGACGTATTCGATCGTGATAACGGACCGTGCATGGTTCTGTTGCAGGCGTGCGAAGGAACGATTGCAGCGGCTGGCGTCTCACTGGAGGATTCAGCCGCGCGATATTCAAGCGATTCTGCACCAGCAGGTACGGTGTAACCTTTTCCGATTTTAACGTCTTAATGCAACTTTGAGCGGCTTGGTCGGTGGTTCTTCTTCCGGTCGTCGACGTTCCGCTCGCACTGAACAGCCGCTAGACCATGGCTCCGCGGTCAACGCGTCGACTCTTCGATCGAACCACCGACCGACGTCGATCTCTAGATCTTGCAGCACGCGATCATCGTCGTGGAGACTGCAAATTCCGACGAGGAAAAAGAGCGAAGAACGAGCACGGTTACGAACGTGGATTAAGCAGTTTATTTGGAAGAGTGGACTGTGGATGTTTGCTTGGGTATTCGCGAAGAATTTTAACGCGCAAGAACTCGCTGCGCGGTGTGCGCCCAACGTAAGAAGACGTTTCGACTAGGTTGCGGTATTTCATCTTTGATCGCGTTCGCGCAAGTGCGACGAATTCGACGTATCAGCTTGTCCCGAAAGTTTCTTTCGTCTTGCAAGGAACGACGTTTTCCGTTTTACGTTATTTTTCTCGAATCGCGTGCGATCGTGATAATGGAAGCAGAAGAAGACGGATCGTAGATGATTCGATAAAATAATATAAAACGAAGAAAGGTTGCGCGTCTATTATTTCCTTGCAAAAGGAAAGAAACTTTCGAGACGACCTAATTATATTAGCTTATGTGTAATATATGGATGCATCTACGTAGACGCAGATCTACAACGACACGGACATAGACGTAGAATCGATATCGATAATGATATTCGTCGTTGGGCGTACAAAAGTTAGAAAATGTTCTCAATCCGTGCATATACTTCGTTTTCGCAGTTACATCGAAGACGTAAACGCGCGCAAGTACCCGCGGTCTACGGCTAACGTTATACTCGTTATACTCGTTTCTGCGGATGTTCGAATATTTTCGTCAACCACATTCCCACCGCATTTCGAGAGATCGCAAAGTCCCGGTGACGAATCGATTCGTCCAACCCGATTAACGGATCGATCGTCTTCCTCCCTCTTTCTCTTTCGCTCCTTTAGTTTGCCGCGATAAAACGAAAAGAAATAGGTCGAAAGATAACGGGGGGTTGGATCGGAGAAGCGATCGCGTGGATAAATGGTTAATCGATGGCGGCTCGATTACAGCCAATTTCTGTGCCCATGCACGATGAGCATCGCCGAGATAAAGTGGCCGATCGCTCGGTTGTCTCCATTGTATTCAAACAATTAGTTCCTATTCCATTCGCGTGTTCCTCTGGCATCTATCGGACATTCTAATCAGGGACGCGTTCGCGAACCAACGACGTTCACTAGGATTTAAATAATCCATTGAAATAACTCTGAAACGAGCGGGTCGATCGACAGGGAAAATCGTCACGGCGGTTGCTCGTAATATGCGGAATGCAAAAGTAAACGAGCGGAGTGAGCGGTGGCCACACGATCGTGCGCGTCCTTGGTTCGATGCAGCTCGTGCACGTACGTTGCCGTGCCCGCGTATATTCCACAGGTTGCGACCCCAAAACCGTTGTCAGAATTTTCCTTCTTCCTTTCTTCCTTTCTTCCTTTCTTCCTTTCTTCCTTTCTTCCTTTCTTCCTTTCTTCCTTTCTTCCTTTCTTCCTTTCTTCCTTTCTTTCCTCCGGTATCCATCCGCACGAGCCGACGAAACTGTTCGAATACTCGCGCAGAGACCCTGGGCGAATGCGAGGCTTTCGAACGAAATCCTTTGGTTCGGGCAGCCATATTCGATCGGCAGATATCCGCAAATACGACCGAGTTGAGATTCTTTGCTACGAACGACTGCTATAAAGGAGTAATGATCGCAGGTGGATGAGAATCGGTTCTACGGGGGACACGATGAACGACGCGGCATCGAGCACGTCTGTTCGATGTTGGGACGTTAGAGCAACCAAAAGGCTCGTACCGGCGCGTTCGAGCCAGAGGAGCGATATCTGCGACTTTCGCTCGAATCGAGTCGTTGCTGCCAGTTGGCACTACAGTTTGCAGTTCGTCTTTATGTACGTTAAATGGGAAGACCGTAGCTGCGTGGAAACCAAAGACACACGCGATAGTTTGTACCTCGGATGGTATACGAAATCGATGCCGAGGTTGTCGAATGCTAAAAGCCGTTTCTCTCGAAACCACCGTCCGATCAGATTGCGCTCATTCGAATTAACGCGACGGTACACGGATCTTGTCTGAGCTCGTCAGCCGTTCGCGCGATGCGTACAGTTGTGTAAAATATTAAAAGCGACGTTCTCGCGGACACGATGTGCGCCGATAGACCGGATAAATCTCTGTATTTGAGTCGTCTTTACGTACGCTTGTAAAAAGATTCGAAATTACACGAACGTCCTACAAAGCGCTCTACTCGTACATTTGCACGAAATCTGGCCATCGAACGAATCGTTTCTCGTTCCGATAAAAGTGCGACGAGAGAGAGAGAGAGAGAGAGAGAGAGAGAGAGAGAGAGAGAGAGAAATGGGGGAGTAGAGGGAAATGAACGCATCGATAGGGAAGTGTCGTTGGGAATTCTTTTGTTTGCGCGAGGAACAGCGGTCGTCCGGTAGAGGCAAACCAGCTGATTGTTCGGTGTTTGCTGTGTGTGCAGATCAACGAGGCAGTCGCGTCCACGAGCGGGGACAGCGCGAGCAAAAATGTGACGGGCAACCAAATTACCGTGACGCTTGCCGACAAGTAAGTGGCGTTTCATTCTTGCCGTTTCTCTTCCATCCGTTATTCCATCGTTAATCGTTTCCATTCTTCGTTCCCCGTTTCTGTCATTTTCCCTGCCTCTTCTAACTTCTTCTTCGTTTTTTGTTCCCCTTTCTTGCACGCGTGCATTTCACGAGCATCTGAAACGTCGCGCAGCGTACACGATCGAGACGTAATCGCGTACAACGGCGTTTTTATTCGGGACGGAAGCTTAACGGTTTCCATCGGACGAGAAATCGACGAGGTCGACAGTCCGCGGACGCACGGTCGAGCGTTAAACCCGAAAGTTCGCCAAAAACGCTAATTTTCCAGCTTGTTCGACGCGTTCGGCGCGGATGTCGCCGCGGCGATGCTGCCCTGACCGTTTCCGGAGACGGGTGTCGCCAGGCTGGCGCCATCGACGCTCTCGACGCGTTAAAAGCAAGAAAATTTCACTCGTCCACGCGACTTTTCGGTTGGCCGTGCAACTCTCGACGAACGGCCGCGCGACTTTGTCCGGTCGACGCGTCGTTGGTCCGTGATTTCTGTGAACAGGCGTATTCGGCCGTTCGACGAACGAACCGTATCGACGTTCCGACGAACTCGGCGAAGAACGACACGCGTCGGTGCAGCGATTTTCAATCAGCGTGCCGCGACAGGTCCCAGGTGTGCCGCGAGAATTTTTAACTCTCAACTGACACGATTGGGTCGCCAAGAACCATGACGGTCTACGATCGAGTTCCAGTTGGCTGTTTTCGACGAGTAAACTCGTCGCGATCGAATGACGATATTTTGCGTTACGACGAGCCATATCGGTAATTAAGTTAAAGAACTGAAACAGTCGTTTCGTTACGATCTAATTCTGTCTTGTAACAGCGTACTCTGCGTTGCGCGAGTATACTCGTCGTCGCTTAGTTCTCGCCAAATATTTTGGATACACGCTTCTCAAAGTTTTCCAGCAGGCCGCAACAGCCAACTGCTTAATTCTGGAATTTTTCCTTTCGTTTTGTTACTCGTCTCTGTCGCGGGGAGTATGAAATACACGATAAAACTAAACGTCCTACGCAACGTAATAGATTGTCCCGGAAGTTTCTTTGCTTTCGCAAGGAAACGATAGACGCGCAACCTCTTTTCGTTTTGTATTATTTTATCGAATCGTGCACGGTCCGTTTTCTTCTATTTCCGTTATCACGATCGTACACGATTCGATAAAAATAATATAAAACGGAGAACGCGGTGCATCGATTAGTTCCTTACGAGACGAAAGAAACTTTTCGGACAACCCGATACTACTTACCTAAGAATTCGAGAATTGTAACGTAAAATACCCGACTATTTGCGCCGACCTTGGATCGTCGAACAAGGAAGTGACAATAGCCAAAACAATAGCCATCCGACGTAAGCTACTTGCCTCGAACCGAATATGTATTAGGTCGTCCCGAAAGTTTCTTTGCTTTCGCAAGGAAACGATAGACGCGCAACCTCTTTTCGTTTTGTATTATTTTATCGAATCGTGCACGGTCCGTTTTCTTCTATTTCTATTATTACGATCGTACACGATTCGACAAAAACAATATAAAACGGAGAACGCGGTGCGTCGATTGTTTCCTTACGAGACGAAAGAAACTTTTCGGACAACCTAATAGGATATATCTTTTAGCGCGTCGCAAGGCTCCTATTTGTAATTGGTTCGCGCGTGCCACGAAATGAGGAAGATCGAATATCGCGCCACGTCGACGCAATCGAATATGTACATGCACGGATTTTTATCAGCTCGCGCGTTACAGTTCTCGGATATCTCGTTCGTCGGAACGCCAGCTCGTGCGAATACGCATCCATCGTAATCGCGACCTTGACGCGGTTGGCCGCGAATTTTATATATTCAACGAGCCGCGACACATCGAAACACGCTACGGTATAACGTTTAACTCGCGCAAGATATCGTACCGCGTTTGCATTCTTTAATCCACGAAATTTATCCCATGTTAACGGTGTTGATAAATTTATCCGCGTGGTTCACCGATGACCACCGTCACGCCCGTCAACGTGTCAGCGAGCGAGCGTCGGAGCGCTTTAAAATAACCGAGCGGATGGTCGAAAAAGACGTTCAACTTTTTTATCAGCCGATACGCTCGACCGTGCCGACGTCCAGTATAACGCGAAACGTGAAAACTCGCGGCACACCGCGATGGGAAGTACAATTACAAGCCGGATGCGAGAAATTGCGATTGGCGTGATTGATATCCCATCGCGATGCAACCGCGCGTACCATCGCTGTTCTCCTACCGACGGGCATTAGTGTGTCGGAAGTTGATTCCTCGCGCGATCTCACGCGTCCTGCTGTTTCTGTGATAGGGAGCCGACCACGAACGTCTTCACCCCTAAACTAAGCAACGGTAGCATACCTAAGGGCATAGCGAAAGAGACGAAAGACGCGAAGGAAGGGAAGGACGCGGCCGAGAAACAGCAGACCTGTCCAGAAGAAACCAAGCTCTTAGTGAGTAGAATAAAATTCTTCGTCCTTCTCGCTGAATTTCTGTTGGAGATAGAAAGGTAGGAATCCTTTGGGGTAGGAATTTTCTAGACAGAGCTAAGCTAGGGGTTACTAAACGCGGTTCTACTTGCGGACGTTCGCTCTTGTTCGCAGGAAATCAAACTTTTTAACGAGAAAACGTTCCTTCGCCGTCCTTTCTTAAGAACGGAAACAACAAGTTTTTGCAAGAGCAAGTGTTTTTTCGCGTAGAGTTAAACTAGGCTTGCTAAAGGGATCTACGGATCTACTCGTAGATATTTACTCTTACTCGGAAGACAGCAAAGTTTCGGCGAACGCGACGAGATACGTTCTTCTTTGCAATTTCTACCGTAGATACGGAAAACTAGAAATCTTTTAGAATAGGAAGTTTCTCGATACGGTTAAAACGTAGGAGTTACCAAACACAGTTCTACGCGCGGACGTTTACTCCTATTCGGGAGAAACGAAACTTTTTAACGACTGCTAGTTCCTTCTCGATCTCTGCCAGAGGTTGAAACGAAACAAAACGTTTCAGAACGGAAATTAGAATAGGTGGAGTCGAGACAGGATTGCCAGATACGGATCTGTTTGCAGATCGACGTTTCTCTTCGATCTACGTTGGAAATGGAAATTTCGTGGAGTAGAAATTTTTTAGGATTCTAGGATCGCGTAGACACGGTCTCGCTCGTCTAATGGAAATCTCACGCATTCGCTCGTTTAACGGAAATTGAACTTTTAGCCGAGTAGAATAAGAGTAAAATCGAAGGAAATATCCTGGCGATTATCGGGAAATAGCAAACGACGGAGGACAGGATCGATGTTTTTAGCATTTTTGAAAGTAACTGGTAGTTGGCTTCTATTTTTATAACTCGCAGGTAAAAATGATTTCTCCTTCGTGATGCTTATGTAAACGCGTCCGTGTGATTGGTTAAGTGTGAGGTAAACATTTCCCGGAATTGTAATTCACCATCCGCCGTTCGTTTCTGCATAATTAATCGTGGGCAACGTTGTTGAAGAATTCCATGAATATTAGCCAATGTATCCTCGCTTCTTCGCTACGGAACGGAAGCTTTCCTGCTCTCGATTCTTATTGAAATTATGTATCATTGTGCGGAATTATGTAAATTATATATTATATATATATAAATA
Organism: Bombus superbus; assembly: GCA_014737385.1. Taxonomy (NCBI): domain Eukaryota; kingdom Metazoa; phylum Arthropoda; class Insecta; order Hymenoptera; family Apidae; genus Bombus; species Bombus superbus. The sequence continues at coordinate 7,834,050 of JACXIK010000019.1, read as the reverse complement.
TATGTATATATATATGTGTGTGTGTGTGTGTGTGTGTATATATTATTGAAATTATTCCAACTATTTCCTTTTGCAGGGAATGTGTCAGGAATTTGATAAAACGATGGTTCTGTATGTACAATAAACGTAATTGTAATTTTAGTCGCAGGTGACGAGCCGATTGCGACCAAAAACGTATCGAAAATTTGGGAAAAGCGCACGGTGACGTGTATCGGATCGAACAAAATTGCGAAATGTAAGATTACGAGGTAATACGGTTGGAACTTTCGACGATGTTTGACAATTTTTCATATAACGCGTACAGCGTGGACGTTGAGAAATACCGGCAGAGTTTCTCGCTCGTGTGCCCAAATTTCTTTTACACGAAACGCACGATGCGGATGTAAAAGGTAATACGGTAGGGTTCGCCATAACGTTCCCAAGTTTTCCGTATAACGCGTACACGACGTGGACATAGAAGCTTCGCGTAACAAACGTTTAAACACGTCGGTGAGTTATTTCGACATGGTGAGACGATGATTCATATTTTCAGACACCGGTGCAAGGCGGAAGAGCCGGCGAACGACGTGCCAGCAGTCCATTCCAAAATGGTCAGACAGAAGTCCTGATCGGGGAGCTGGAGGGCGGCCCAAGGTCGCCGCGGGGATCCACGTCTTCGGCGGTGAACGACGCCAATTTCCTCAATACACCGGATGAACGTGACGATCAGAAGCCCATTTACAGGCGAGTACTAAAATTCAGCATCGATCCGTGCATGCTTTCGCTTCCTTTTAAATATATCCTCTGTGTGCCGTCCCCCTGGTCGATATATTTTCGTTTATGCGGAATCCGTAGCCCGAACGATCGCGTAACGTCAAAGATATTCATGCCTGTCGTACGTTGTTACACAGTTGGTTAGCGAAACATCGCATCGAGTAAGATGTTTATACGCTGACTCATTTTTAATAAGTCGTTCCCGCGTAATTAATCGACGCGCCGTTAATAACGAACAGTCCGCGGATGTTTATGCGTTTATGAAAAATGTTTACATAATACACAGAAATATACATATAAAACGTACATAAGATATCGAGAGTATAATACTTAGCTACTAAAAGAGTTACTTAAAATCGGTTATCGTTTGCATATGCGAGTACCGGTAACTTTTGTATTAAAGATTTCCCATCGTGTCGTTAATAGTCGTTTATTGTACGGTACAAAGGGTTTCGTTTATAAGGTAAAAGATTAAAGATAAGAGTAGCTATCTAAATATCTACTTTAATTGAAAACGAATCTCTGTGCGCGTATGATTCCATTGTTTTTTCGTTTTATCCGTAAAGATGTAAATTCGCACGAACATCCGTATTCCAGCAGAAAATATCGCGAACGGTGGCGTACTTACGAAGTAACGCCGCGTGCGTGTAAAACGAAACACGCGGGAAAAACGGCACTCGATCTAGGGGATGTTACATTTTCCTGCGAATAATCAGAAGAGAGATCAGCTTCTACGAATCGTTGTCCTCGAAAATTCGAACGAAATGTTAAGATATTAAGAGCATCCGATGCTACTGACAAGGTACGTGTATAAACAGGACGAAGGGATCCGTCAGCGTACGGAAACCAAATCGGTGACCCAGAGATATCGCGCTCTTCTCCTAAAACGTCTTCGTGTTGTCAGCCTTGCGCTCGTAGATGGCGTATTCGTTGACGTAGCCATAATCGCGTATGTTCCACGATGTAGAATTATTTAAACAGGGTAACATTTACGCGGAAGTCGGCGATCTCTGCTATGCTAACGACTAGCCGCGCCAACAGGCGTTGATGTAACGTCGTAGGCTCTAGCACGCTCGAATTTCGACAAATAATAAATCGATCAGAACGTTGGAAACGTTGATACGTACAGTTCGTTAGAGAAATATCTGGTCGCCCGACCAATCCATAGTCAATTTTTGCGATATAATTGTTCCGTATCGTTCGTAGACCCGCTCTTGTACAGATGAAAAATATACGTAATACGTCGCGCAATCGTGGTGGAGGCAACTACGAGCTCGACCAAGTTTACGAAGATGCGCGATTCGCGGCTACTACAATAGCGATTCGCGTCTATCCAACAACGCGATACGTGCTTAAATGTGCCGTTCGTATTCTACTATTAAGGTATGGAGAGAATTTCGAGAGGAAAGAAAGACTTTATTCGCGTTTCAACTTAACTTGGCTCTACGCGTGGGTTACTCGCCGAACGCCTAGGACACTCCGCTTTCTTTTACGTTTTTGGTCGCCCTTTTGTCTCAAACGAAGCCCTGGACGTACATTCTAGGGAGGGAATACATTATACGATACTCGCGTCTGTTCGCCCTACGTTCCTTCGCTCTCGCACGTACAAAATACGAATGTACTATATATTCAACGTCTACCAACAGCAAGTACGTACGTACTCATTTGCAGCCAACGGACTCCGTCGAATTTGGTTCGGAGATTCTCGGTACCCTTTAATTTTATAGGTCACCTTAGTTTCCGCAATCATCGTAGCGAACGTTTCGCGTCAGCGAGAAATAATCGCTGGTGGGCGTATACAATGCCGCTCAAAAGTCTCGGTTCTATTTTTAATAAAACTTTGATATCTGATGTATAACGCGGATCGTGAACTTTGAACGACATTCGCTCTTTAATAAAATCGTCGATACATCTGTAGCACGTATTTCCGTATACATCGTGCGCGGTAACAAGTCGAGCGAATTATTGCAAAATCATCGTACTTTGATTTTGCGGCGAACAATGTTACGAGGTTTGTGGAAATTGAAATACTCCGTACGTGTATATAGATACAACGTTACTATATGGAATTGCTATATTAAACTATTTATTCGATAACAAGGACCGTGTCTATGTGATATAACGCAACGAGTACTCGTACATAATTATGTACGATGATATAATTGCACGTACATCGAGTATGTAAATATAATATAAAGTTTTATCGCGTAAAGCGATATTCGAGCGGAAGCGTCTCTCGCGGTTCCCTGCAAGTCGCGTCGAATCGAGTGCACCTACGCAGCTGTTACCCTGCCGGCACGCGGTTATTCACCAGGTGACTGTTAGATGTCGCGGTGAACGTGTTGGCGAGCAACGGAGCACCAGGAATCTCCGTTATCGGAAGAAAGCAGACGCAGACGCGGAGCTGCACGAGGCAGAATGCAGAGCCGTTCTACCGTGATCCGGCTCGCTTTAATGGAATCTCGAAAGCGTGGAATCGCGAGTAGAGGCGAATGCTCACAGGGACACGAATTCATTTTCTGACCCGTGCAAATCATTCGGCGACTCTGCAATTATAACGCGGTAAAAGCTAATAATAGCGCTAGCGGAATAACGTGGTGCAACATCGACGCCCATTTCATTGGCGCTGAATTTACAAAGCTGCGAAAGATCAAAGAACCCGCTAGGTTCTTATATAGTTGAGCGAATGAATATTCGATCGAACCCATTAACACGCGTCGTTCGTCACGCGAATTTTATACATTTTGCCGCGATCGTGAGAATCAGTGGCGCGAGAAGAATTTGTTATAATTTAGAAAAAGGAGCGGCGTGTCCGTTCGTGCACGGTATTTGACTTTCTTTAAATTTCATAAAATCCAGATGAAAGAAGAGATAGTAACAAGATCAGAATGCCGAACAAATCCTTGAAATTTCTTTTCGTAATTGCTATGTAAAGAATATATCAGAGTAATAAGTACGTTACAGAGGCTGTTTGCATAAATCAGAGATACAAGAAGAATTTCTACGATTCCAAAAAGATAGTTCGTCGTATCTATACAACGCGCTTAACTTTCTCCGAATTTCATGAAACTGTAAGATCTAGATGAAAGAAGAGACGGTAAAAAAAAAAAAAAAGGAAAGAAAAGAGAAGAAATACCGAGCAAATTCTTGAAATCCCTCTCTTCGTAATCGCAGTGCAAATTAATTTATTACAATGGTAAATACGCTATAGAGGTTTCTTACATAGATCAGAGATACAAGAAGAATTTCTACAATTTCAAAAAGATAGTTCGTCCCGTCCTATCCGTACAAGGCGCTTAACTTTCTCGGAATTTCATAAAATCGTAAGATCTGGGAAAGGATATCGATGCTTTCGTTCTCGAAATTCCTTTGCGCCTTTCGCAGTGACCGTCCGATAGAATTCAACGATATAAATTGACAAAAAAAAAGAAAAAGAAAAAACGGAAACAAAAAGAAACAAAAAGAAAAAGAAAACAAAAGAAAGGCGCGTTACTAAATGGAATGCTTTAGGTTTAACCTGCGATTTCACCGTCGAACAGTTGACTCCAGCGAATATAGAATCGATTTCCGCCGATTAAAGAGAGAGAAGACGGCTGGAGGTTCGTAACTTGGTGGGACACGTCCGTTTCTGGGCTGGTTTTTCGGAAACGAGCGCGCCACTTTTAATCGAACGCGTATCGCTACTGGGACTTTGCGGTGCGCGGAGCACGAAGGTAATTAATTTGTAGGTAGGAAATCGGGTCCCAATGGAGCCGAGTAGAGGCCAGGCAGCGCTCGTTGGGCGGAATAGACGAGGTCCACTGTAATCTCTTGACGTGGCTCGAGCATCGGCCAAGCGCATTCCTATCTCTCTTTCTCCCTCCGTTTCTCTCTTTCTCTTCTCGTAGTCACTTCACCGGTATTTCACGCTCGTGACACACCCACCGCTAGGTTGGTGTAAGTGCAGCCTAAACAATGCGTTTTCCAGACCTCGCGATGCAGCGCCTCGCTCTATCCCAGCGTTGCCCAACCTGTCCACGTTGCGCCATGGAATCTTTGTCATTCTCCGGACGCAACGCTGCGTTATCTTTTGCAAATACGGCAGGGACGCATCGCGATCCCTGGTACGGACGAGGCCAGGCAGATTCTGCGGCTCGAACGTGGCAAAATCGCGTTGGCCCGGTGAAAATCGACTTTGAGAAATTGTCAGTCGTACGCGTCTGCTCGTTCCACCGGTTCTCGATCGGACTCGGATGGCCGACTGGCCGAAGGTTATTTGTTGTACGCGCGACAATAAGTTGCGAGCGTAGAACGGAATCTTCGCGTTCAGGGCCTTGTTTCCAAGAAGCTTGAACGTGTTTGGCGAAGAAGCGGCGTCGTCTCGTACAACCTTCGGATTCGTTTAGATTTCGTTTAGATTTCGTTTAGATTTCGTTTAGATTTCGTTTAGATTCGAACGGCCGTGGAATTTTTTCAACGAGGAGGAGGATTTCTCTCGGACGTTTCGATGTTCGTACAGCGTCCTCGCGTCTGTCGCGCGGTGGCTGATAATATTTCAAACGGTACGTCGAGTTTTTCCTCGAGAAGTTGGCAAAGCCGCCGCTGAGACGCGCGACGTTGGGAAACGCTGCTTCGTTGCCTTTGGATTCCTCCCTTCTTCGTTCCTTTTCTCTTCCCTGCGACGTCTCTTCCCTCGCCTTTTCTTCCTGTCGTTGTCTTCTTGCGACCGAACGGTAGAAACGAATGGGCACGTGATGGCAAACACGAAGAAACTGTTCGCCCCGCTCTTTGCTTACGACCACCTTGTACTCGGCGAGTATGATGTCACAAGTACAGTTGCCATTAGGCGGTCGAGATAACGGTCGAGATAACGAACGATTCCTTGGTCGACGAATTTTCATCGTTCCCATTCGCGCGTTCATTTATTTACAGCGGATAGCAACCAGCCGGTTGGCGATAAAGAGGAAACTGTCGTTGACGCTAATTGACCGTGGACGGGTATTCGCGCTAATAATAATTGCAGTTACGCGCGATGTTCAAGAACGAATAAAACTGGCGAATTAAAAATTCGTAGGATTTGTTCGGAGGCCGTCAGGCTGAGACGGAAGCGATCGATCCGCGAGATACGGAAACACGAGGAGCTTGGTAGCACGTGTCGCTGTATCTCGAAAGCAGCAACGGCGAAGGACGAAATCGGTAGACGCGCGAGAAAATGCAAGGAAAGAATGGCAACGCGCCGAAACCAGGAAAACTCGTACGGAAAGAAGACCGAGAAGAAAGCATCCCGCTGACCTCGCTGAAAAAATAAAACAGACGATCTATCGTCTGCCACAGAGATATCAAAATTTACCGAATGTCCCGTTGGACAAATCGTAAAATCGCCGAACAAAATAAATAAGAAAACGTCTCGAACGTCTTCGCTTCGATCGAGGAAGCTGTAGCACGGTCCTGTTCTCTTCTCCAACATCGGCCGGTGCGTCGTTCGTTCTTCCTTTCCAACTCGAGGCTTCCGTTTGATCCGCTCGGTCGTTGTTCCGTAACAGCCGCCGTGTAACGCGTAACGTTGCTTGAAACGGTGGAAAGACGCGGGAAACTCGACGTTTGAAAAATGCCTGAAACGCTGGATCGCGTCGCTTCGTAATCGCGTCGTCCCGTGGCAGCGCGTATAACGTTCGCTCGACTCGAGAGGCAAAAGACTCGGGCGACTCGAAAGTCGAAGAACGGCGAGAGAAGCTAGGATACGTGGTCTTGCGCGAGGAGGGCGGTGGAAGCTGGAAGCTTAAGGCGATAACGAAAAAATCGAGTGATTCTGTCGGTTATTGCGAACAAACGAGGAAAAAGGTGGGCCGTGTTCGGCCAGCGAGACGTCGACATCCGTCCGGTTGATAAACGAGAGCTTTCGAAACAGGAAATTCGTCGCGCGGAAACGAGGGCCGCAATCTGTAGGGCTTTCAAAGGGTTTTGACGGAGAAAAAGAGCGAGCCAGCCAGCGACTCGGTCCGCGATGGAAGAACTGGAACAGAGGAGGAGGTTAAACGGCGTGATCTATATCGAAAATCGGGCTTATATAACGCGGACTAGGGGAGAGGAGAGAGAAAAGCAAAAAAAAAAAAGAAAAAAAGAAAAAAAAGAAAAAAATTGTGACGCGGTAGCTCGGTTCTCGGGGACGACCTTAAAACCGATGGCTCGTGTCGGCACGTTCAGCCAGAGAGACGAAACCACTCGTTTCCAGCCATTCACGCCGCATTCTCGTGTAAAAGTGGCCCGTGATGTCAATGGGTGCATTCATTCGCACCTGTACCTGTACCGTACAAAGTCTATGAATAACTGGAAGGTAATTTCCTTCGAGGAGAACGCGATGTTCCTCTTCCTTTCGACGGCAGCGAGCCTCGCGAGCGAGATGAGCACTAGCACGAAAAATAATCATTTGCGCTCGCGAGTAGAACATTTCCACCGTAAACTGTTAGAATTCTCCGAGCTGTTGTATCGCATTTTCTTGTAGGAGGCTGCCGCTTGCTCGAATACTACTGCATTATACCCGCAAGAATCTATATACGATATCCGATCGATGCAACTACGATCGAAGCATCCGAACGCCGAAACGCGTATACGTATTCGTAGGAAATGTAGATATATGTTTGATCGGAATAAAAAGAGCGAAGAAGCATCCGAGGAGCGAAATATCCGTAAGAATTCGTATACCTACGTATCGCGTCTCGATATCTTCTTCGTCCATTTTAGTAAAAAATCGAGAGACGCGAGCGAATTTTAGTATCCATATATAATCACGCCTGAACGAAAAGAATTCTTTTCTCGAAGGAACGTTCTCTCCGTGGTATGCTGTTATACTTTTCAGAGGAACGTTTGTCCGTAGATCGTCCGTTTCGAGCATCTGGATATCGTGTTCGTGTTCCGATATAAATTATACTTTGCCGTCGATGCCTCGTTCCAGTTACCCAAGTATCTTACACGGAAATACGAAAAGCAGAAGATACAATTGATACTCGAATGCGAGGGATAAACGAAGAATCTACGCAGGAGATGCAAGAATCTATATCCGAGGGAAATGTAAAGAACCCCGAAGGAGGAGGAATAATTTTCCGTAGACGCGTTTCGTTTCTCTCCTCTCGCTTCTCTTCAAGAAGGAGGAATATCCTTCCGTGGATTCTTCGTCCCGACTACTTAAATATCGTTTATATTCAAATATCAATTGCATTTTCTCCTTTAAAAGGAATATTTTCCCTCTTACGCTCTTCCGTTCTCTTCTTTTATCTCCGTATCCTCTCCTCTTCCATTTTTTCCGCCGTATTCGAATCATCGTTTATAGTTTCTGCTTAAAGAGGAATGTTGTTTCGTAGACTCTTCGTTTCAGATAACTAAACGTCAACCGTACACCGTTGCCTCGGCCGCGAGAAGAAAAATCCTCGAAAGAGTTCGCTCTGTCGTTCGCCTCCTCTCCGTTCCATTTGCTCGAGTTTAATTCGATTGGAAAGGATCGGTTGGAAGAACTTTCGATACGTTATCCGACGCAGCAACGTCTTTCACCGCGATGGAAACGCGAAAAACACGTCGATGCTGCTTTCATCCTGGGCTAATCTCGTCCGTATCGGAGGAGCAGGAGCAGGGGGAGGAAGAAAGACTTTCTCGATGATAAGTACCCCGTGACCGAGTCTTGGATTCGTGGTCTGGTATCCGTTAACCGAGCCACGGATATCGATTTGCGATCAGGAAATCGATATCGAGCCACGTCCGGCGCAGCCACGTCCACGTCCCCGGCTCGTACAACATTTTTTCACGTCTGCAGTCCTCGCCGGATTTGCATTTGACGTAAATTCTTCAGTCGCCTTAAGAGGATCGTCTGTTACTTTTATCGCTATTCTCTTCTCCGCTTATCGATATTCTTCTCCGAAATGGATTTCCCTGGTTTCCGCGCATCTCCGAGATTGCCAGAGATCCGACAAGATCTCGTCGAAATTCATTAAAATCGGCAGAGTAAATTCGATGGAATTTCGTTGGAAGTTCTTGATTCGAGGGACGAAGCTTGCCGATCGAGCTCGAGGAAATTAGTCGTTCGCGAATCGTGACGCGTTCGTTGTATTAATAATTCGCCTTCCGTTTGTTTCTTCCTCCGAAGACCGAAATTACGTTGATACGACGTTTTCGTCTCTCGCGCGTGGACGCTTTTCGAGTAGAAGCGAGTAAGAAAGCGAAGAAACGGTTTCTCGATATTCGTCACGGAGGGTAGAAATAGTAAAAGATCGTAGAAAATCTGCCACCTGGTAGGCGTTAACGAACGTATCGCTTCCGCGGCTCTCGTAAGACTCGCGTGTCAGTTGCGTCGACGAACGTATGAAATTGCATAAGCATCCGCAGCCTGCGTGGTCATTAGTCGCGTTGCATTAAATAGGCGTAGGAAAGGAGTCGCGTCGAAGCAAAAATCGAGAGCCAGAAGGGACGAGCGCCGAGTGAGTCTAGGTCCGGTTCTCGTCGAGGCTCTCCGCGACACAGCCGTGGAATACCGATTGCTCACTCTCCCATGGCGTTTCCTGTTCCGACCACGTATCCCGCTTTCAAAATACGAGCCACGCAGACGACGTACGACGGACGAGAAAGAGAACGAAAGAATACGAAAGAGAAGAGACAAAGAGATCGGCTTCTATTTCCTGGTTCTATTTTCTAATTTCGATTTAGTCGGCAACTTTTATACCCGCCGTCGTTCGTTCGATTTTCCTTCTTTTACTCGGAAGAACTTTGTTTCGCTCGAGTAGCGTCGAGACGACGTTTGTAAAGTCGCCGTTCTTCGCGTTCGAACGCGCAAAAACTGCTAAAATTTATCTCAACTTGCGCAGCGTTTCGACAGCTCGTACATAGGGTGTCGAATTTTTATCCGCGAAGCAAGTTCGTCAAGCAGAGCGAACGCGACGATAAATCGGTAACGCGAATCATCGCGTCTGTAGATCAGAATCGCGCAGCACGCGTACGATTCCTTCTCCGTTCAGCCTTTCGTCGCTCGGACGGTATTCCATACGCATTTCCAGTTGTTCGTTCAATCTCCAGTTGGTTCGCGATCCACGAGCCATTATACGTATCGACGTATTTCCATCAAACTGACGTGATAGCTACGAAAGACGAAAGACGAAGCAAAATTAAATCGACGTTCGAACGGGATTCCGAGGAAAAGTCTCAATTTGTAAGATACGCAGTCTGGGCCCGATCGAGGATCGTACGTCGTTCCTGGCCGCTTTAGACCGAAATTGCGAGCAATTAAGAGTTAGGCGAGCAAAGTTACCTGCGCTACGTTGTGTCATCCTGGCCACGGTGGGTTACCGCGTGTCGAAATTTCGCAACGCCATTTTTCGACGAAATTACCGAAGAACAAAGGCGCGTAATCCTACGCTAAAAACGAAGAAGGAGAGACGCTAAAACGTAGGAAAGAAAGAAAGGAGGAGAAACGGGCGACTATTGTTCTCGGGCGTATTACGCGCGTCATTCGACGCCTTTTATTCGTCCGGGTTGATCGCCGCGCAAAGATCCGCATTTATTCGCCAAATACCGATCCGGGATATTCGTTTTTAAATCATCGTCGTCGCCGGCCAGCGTGGAATTATTCGACCGATTCGCGCAGCTCTGGAAACCTCGATCAATTCCTTGCACCCGTTGACCTTTACCCGTCGCGATATGCAGTTGTGCCGGCCGATAAAAAGAGCTTCCCCTTGAAACCTACGAAACGCGTTTTCACCACCCACTCGCTCCCAGAATTCGCTCTTCTTTTTATGTAACGATGCTCCTCCTCCTCCTCCTCCTCCTCCTCCTCCTTCTTCTTCTTCTTTTTATCATATATATAGAAGTAGGTTCTTAAAGTACTTTTTATAACGATCGTCCTACAGATTTTTATACGACTGCGGCTTGTACGAATACGAGCCTCTCGGAAGCCAAATTGACCCGCTCCATTTTTTATAAAGCGCTTGATTTCGCGTTATCCGGATACGTACAGCCTCTAACGAAGCGCTGTCTCTATCAGGTTGTACAATTTATTCTCGCAATGAGAAAGTTTTGTAGTAGATACGAGAGGCGCCGCGCAACGATATAAAGCTCGTATTGTATTTGCGCTTGATTAATTAGTACGTAAACGTGGAAGTAAATATCGTACGACGGTGTACAAATATTTTTCGTAGCCACTGTAATTAGCGTCGAATCTGCGAACCCTCGGCCGCCACTTGTGTCGACTTGACAGGCTTTCGAAAGAAGATTCTATCATTATTCCCTCGTTTATAGAATTTATTTGTTGTTTCTGTTTTCTATTCTCCGCGAGGAACGCGGCATCCTTTCGTCCAATCGTCGAAATCGATCGTCTCGTCCGTCTTTTACCGTCCTTTGCCACGCCGTTGGGATCGTGAAACGTAAAATTATCCATACGTAAGAAGGTAGCGACGAAGAATCGCGAATTCGGAGGAAATTAAAGAAAGGTAACGTTTGTTGGAAATTCGATTGTTGGAAATACGACACGGTTAAAGCAAAGCATTTATAGAAAATGAAAATCGAACGCGCAGTGAACTCGTTAACAAGATGTTTTCCCAATTGCATTCCGGTCGCGTCTTATCGTATTAGTGTCAATGGCGAACGAACGTGCTTACGCGCGATGCGCGTCTACGTAGACGCGAGAGAAAATTCTGACGCGATGCAGCGCTCGAGACGTAGCGCGACGATAAGAAACCTCGTTATCTTTATGGCTGGCTCGCGGCGTTACTCGCGGTACGACTCGATAATTTGGTTAAAATTTTACGTAAAAAGTCGTTCTCTTCCTGTCACGAACGGTGTGTGTACACGATCCGCTTGGCGCCAGACCAGAATCGCCGTGTCTGCTATCGGATGCAGCGATTGCCTCTCGACGAGGGCGGAGAAAATCGAGCTACGAGGCGGGAAAACCCGTCCTCGGGTTCTCCCCACGATTCACGGCACGTACAACGTCATACGTACGTACGCCCGACGCGTTATATCCATGGCTAAGGTTGATACGTCGCGCGAAACCATTAACCGGTTGCTCGTCGCGAAGAAATGCCAATAATTCCTGTTACGACGAGTATACTCGCCGTGCGTAAAAAAAAAAAGAAAGAAAGAAAAATAAGGAAGGAAAGAGGAACAGTGGTTTCGTTACGACTTAATTCTGTCTTAAAACAGCCACGCGTGCTCCGCGTTTCACGAGTATGCTCGTCGAGGCTTACTTTTTGCGACACGCTGTGGATACACGCTTTTCAAAGAGGTGGCAACCAGCTAACCGGTTAAAGGATCCTTGCTATTAGCGTTTCTATTATAACAAGCGAACAAACTGCCAGCTCGTATCGCGTATATCGTCGTGTTAAAACGCGTTATATATCGCGCGTGTATTACATACACAGAGGACGAGTCTCGTGTGCAAGACGAAGAGCCAGCGAAATATCCGTTTTAATTTTGCAGATAAAGGAAAGCGTTTGAGACGGAAGTCGTTTGTTTCCGACAACGAGCCGTTGCACGCACGTTTTCTCCATTTTTCTTTCGTTTCCTCTTTAACGGAACCATGTATCTCTTCAACACCTACGACTCTCGGGAGAATCTCAATGACCACGGTCGTTTTGGATCGCTCAAAGTCGCGCAACGTTCTCTTCTTTTATCTTTCATCGACGAGACTGTACTCCACCGATTCGCAACCTAAACGTTCGTTTCTTAAACGCTTCTCGCTATCTACGAAATCGAAAGAATCGTCGAGGTAGCCGAGCTACTTGGACGACTCGGCTTGGACATTGTACGCGAGCCTGTAAAATATCTTCAGATTCGTTTGTACGAGATCCGTCCGCAAATAATCCGACCCATAGACCGCTCAAATACGTTTGTCTTTCTAACCGAGCGCGCCGTTGTACGAGAAATATCGTTTCGTCGATTAGGGGACACCTTAACGAGCGACCCTACAAAGCGGTACGACCGTCCGGATGATTAGTCGGCGACGGTACGTCATTTCGTAGGGGCGGAAAATCACGAATATCGCAAATTACGTCCGACGATGACAAAGAGGCAAAGAACGTGCACGAAGAGATATTATCGAGTGGAAGCGGTGCAGGGCAATTTGAAACCGATTAGAGGCAAAGCCGAAACGTTCAAACAAGTCGTTATTGGCGATGAATCATGGATCTATGACTACGACCTTGAGACCAAATTCCAACGTTCGGTCATTGTGAAACGCGACGCGCGATGATTTTCCACTCGTACCAAGTACGACGAAGGAATAAATAGGCCGCGCACTTCTTTTATGCAATTTCGCAACTTTGTCCGCGTAACTGAAGAGACGAGACCTAAAAAGTTATTTCTCCTATTAACCGGTCAGTCGACTGCGGAATTTACTTTTAGAGATCACTCGCGGGCTGAGTAAATAAAAAAAAAAAAAAATAAACGATCCATCGTTGGCAGAGTTATCGTTATTCGTGCGAAATTTCGATATTGCCACGAAATAACGAAATTCGTAAACAGGAGAAATGAAAAAACGACACGGAAGATTGATATTTTTGGAGACAGGCTACGAAACGGTACGGTGGCTGCTTACGAATTGCATTTTTTTAACAGGCGGCACATCTTCCGAGCGGATTTGCTCCTGCCGATAAAATAAATCGGGCCAACGTTCCGCGACGAGACGCGTAGGTTTTGCGATAGTTGGCGCGCAACGACATAGTTTCGCAGTTGCAACTCGTAATTGGTCGACCGACTCTGGAAGTTCTTGTTTGTGGAAACGCGCGTTTCTCGACAATTTGCTCGGCACGTCCGGTCAAAAAATTTAATCGTATTATACGTGTTATATTACGTTTCGATCGTTATCGAGCGATACACCGATACGTACGCGGTAAAATATCCAGGCAATTTGTAAGGAGACGAGGTCGCGCGAACAATTGGGACATGGACGATATAACGGGAAAACGATCGACCGAGTTTGTAAAAATTGTCGATTAAACGTTGCGCCGGGAATAACCGATATAGCAAAGAGAATAATCGAACGTTTCCTCGCGAAATACGTGGCAGTTTTACCGGCGGTACGAGCTAAACGTACCACGTTTCTATTACTCGTTACCAAAATTCCGATCGTTTGTGACGAATGGTGGTTTTTCATTTTATACGCGTCAAACGTTGCAAACGCTTCTTTCCGATATCTCTTACGTTCTTGCGCAAACGATCGAAATGGAGATAACGCGAAGTAAAATATCGAGAGAGAATTTCAAGCGCGGTTTGCCGTCGAACCGCGTGGTTCCAGGAGAAAATTGCGCGTCGCGCGTATCTCGTTTCCTCCGACCGAAACCTTCCGACTCTCGAGACTTTGAAACCGCCTGGAGAACGATCGTCGCGCGGACGAGGCGTCGGAGCCGCGGGCGGCCGCGTAGTTAGGCGCGTCGGCGGCCGATTTTAGGGGCCAAACGTCCGCGAAAGGAGAAAAAGCGGCGAGTTACTGGGCGTATTTTGACCGCACCCTGCGCCTATACGCGGCGAGTACTCGTGCTCGAGAGTGCGCTCTCTCGCCGGCTCCAGGAAAGCGGTTTGAACCGTTAAAGCGGCGCTTTCGTGCCGCGCCTCTCCGATCACCGCGCCTGGCCAACTACGAAGCTTCCAATCCGGTGTTTTCTTCGCGTCTTTCCTCTTTCGAAAACTTAATCACGCCCGTCTGTCGCGATCTCTCCCTGCCACGACTCTCTGCGTCCAAGAAGAAATCGCGTAATTCGCGAAGGAGCATGGGACCGTATTATCGAATTGCACGCATACACTTTTACGTGTTATTCGGTCGGAGCCTTATATATATATATATATATATATATATATATATCGTTGTTTCAACTAATCGAATCCCGACCATCGTTTCTATCGACATCTACCAAGTACGTAACAAGAGACAAGACGAGGGACGAAAATTGGAGATCAACGAGCATTATCGGTAACGCGTCTTACGCGTTTCCTATGGTTTCGGTGTGCAAATACTGGTGCGCGGTACTACCGTTTTATACGTATCGAGTAAGAAGAAACTATCGTATTGGGCGAATAACGTATCCTCTTGTATTTTCCACGCGAATTCGTGTCGCGTACGCGTATCCTCGTGTCCGACTAGCCTAAAGCAAAGCCTGGCTGGTAAACTAAAAGCTAGGATGATCCTGTGGGCGAGTGTTTGAAACTTGGCGTAATGCGATTAACGGGAGACGGGTTATATGTATGCAACAACTTTCAGCGTTCTTGGAGATTCAATTAGCCAGGCCGGTTATAGGCGCACGTGACGCACATGGCGCACGTGCTGTGGCTGCGTATCGATCAACGCGTATTCACAGAGCACGACAGAACCGCGACAGATACGGTAGAAACACTCTGTACACCGTCTATTTACGGAATTGTCTACGCAGTGTTGGGCCACGCCGAGGACAACGCAAATGGATCGCGATTCCGCTTCCATTCTTATCAACCGACGCTATACGTCTACAGGCTGTCTCAAAAAATTCGCGCCGAGCTTTAAGTTACATTGTATACTACATTACGTTATGTTACGTTATGTTACGTTATGTTACACCGCGTTGTAGACATATTATACAGGATATATCATATTATACAGGGTGTCTCTAGTAACTGGAACAGGCTGTGGAGCTCTGTTGCGAGCGAGGTTAAGAGCACGTTGCATTATATCGCATTGTATTATACAGGGTGTCTCTAGTAAATGGAACAGGCTGTGGAGCTCCGTTGCGAGCGAGGTTAAGACGCGTTGTATCACATTGTATTGTACTATACAGGGTGTCTCTGGTAATTGGGACGGGCTATACAGCTACGTTGGAAGCAAAGTTGGAGAAAAATCGTAGAGGAGAACTTTCTACCGTTTAACGCGATTTATCGCATCACCGTATTCGGGCGGCTGCATCGGTACGCTACAGTCGCAAAGCGCAGATGCACTTTTTCATTTGAACGAAACTATACACTTTGCTCGTAAAGCGCTGGACGCGCCTTGCCATTCCGACGCGACGCAAAGATGTATCGAGGTAGTCGGAGAGAGTAATTAGCTCGATGGACGTTTCGTCGGAATTTTGTAAAACTTTGCGGATTGGAAAACGTGTCCGTGATCCTTCTGGCTTCCGCGCGCTAAATTCGCCGCGATCGCAGTCGAAATAACTTTTAAAGCGGTTTCGGCGTTTTTTCGGCCCAAGCAACTTAATACCCTCCGCTAAACGATAAAAACTTGCATCGACTGGTTTGTAAAGAATCGTATAGTTTCGCTCGAGAAAAGATCGCGGTTTCGCCGGTGCATCTCCGAGAAAATTAGTACGGTGGTACGATAGAGCCTGCCAAACGCTGACAAATTTTCCTTTTTCTTTTCTCTCTTCTATCCATCTTCTATCTACGTACATCTACTCTTACAATATTTTCGAATATCGCAGATGCTAGCTTTCAGATGCCATTTGTACGGTACTCTCGTTTCCCTCTCGTTTCCCTTTCGTTTTCCACGGTCCAGCGAAATCCACGCAGCAGCAGACCGCTGATTTGCAAAATTTTCCCCTACGAATTTCCTACGATTTACGAAAACGATACGAGACTCGAGAACAACGGAACTACGTTGGACGAGAGACTTTATTCTCGAGAGACTCGAGCTTGAAAACTCGAGCCAAGTACCTGTACTTTGTGTGTCCAACTAATTCTCGATTAGATAGCAATGGACGATTCGTCGATCCGCTTCTCCACCGTTCTACCTCCGTTAGTTGGCAAACGGAGAGAATCGAGTCCCGATACGGTAAAGTTTCTCGCGTTTAATATTATCGCGCGGAGTTTGCACTCGAAACGACCGAATATCTGTCGCTGTCCGAGTGCAGAATTTCCACCGTATTATCGCTAATCCGTGTTCTTCGTACCAACGAGACGGATACGTTGGATCGGTTAAGAGCTACTAGATCGACGATGAATTGGCGCACGCGGGAGGTTGCGCTACGTGCGAAAATAGGTGGAAGAAGGTGGAATAAAATTTGTTCGCGCGAGCTCTCGTTTCCGAGCAAAAAGAAAAAAAAGAAGGAAAAAAACACAGCGAATGTACGCGAAATTAACATTTTTCTTCGCGCGAAACTAGCCTCGAGCAGAGACGGATTGTTTTACAGAGGCACACGCTCGAGATGACAGAAGCTTCGTTCTCTGTCGAGGATCACCGATTGTTCGGCACGTGATTTGATAGGAAAAAACGAGGAAAAGAAGGAACGAGAGGCGAACGAGGAATAAGTGGATCAACGGAAGAGCGACGGATCGTGAGACAGAATCGAATAATGGAGCGTGGAAGGTTGACAGAACGGTCGTTAATCAAAGCGATTAATCGAATGTCACGGAACACGTCCATCGGTGAATTCCACGGCTTAGAGAACGATACTTGAACGGCCTGTACGTTGCACGATACTTTCCAATCTTCGGCCATAACGAGCCGCAACGACGCACCACCGCTTGGCAAATCGAGCATTTTATCGGCGCTTCCTCTCTTCTTTCTTCTTCGTGCGACCGAATCGCGACGCCAATCCGCTGTCCTCTCTATATTCCCTTCGTATCGACGAGAAACTAAAGAAACGCGCGTAATTACGTTTCCACGCAAAATCGATCGAGCGTTTATTCGCCTCTCTCTCTCTTTCTCTTTCTCTCTCTCTCTCTCTCTCTCTCTTTCTCTCTCTCTCTCTTTCTCTCTCTCTCTTTCTCTCTCTCTCTCTCTCTTTCTCTCTCTCTCTCTCTTTCTCTCTCTCGTGTTGTAATATCGATCAGACACGTCTACGACTCATCGTTTTATTTATTACGTCGTATTATCTAGGATTTGAATATACTCTCAATTTCTCTCTTTTCTTTTCTTTCCTTCGATTCTTCTCCTTTTTTCACGAGCAATCGCCTCGCGCCCGCCTGTACGCGTTATTCGTACGCGCGTTCGACGATCGTTGATCGCGAGTTGGGGCGACGAAATCAAGAAATATAGAAAAGTTGGAGCGAGTCGGTCCGCTTCTGAGAAGCTGCGTCGCGGCTTGGTCGTGAAAAAACGTGATACGTATTACGACAAGAATCGCGAACGGAATACAAGGTACGCTTTGACGCAACGTTTTTCACGAACACACGCTGTTATGGAAATCGCGGCACGAAAATACGAGTAAACTCGATTCGCCATCACCGTCGTTCCATTTCCTCCGTTTTCGTCGTTTTATTTCACTCGAGCGTGCTACGATACTTCACGGCGGAACTCACAGTGGAACATCGGAACAGTGGAAGCGGGTCTCGATGAAATTTAATCTAATCGGTACCGTTGTTATACGCGTAAGTTTCATCGATATCCCATACCCTTATCGTACATGCACTATCTAGCAAATAGTTGAAATTAATATTAACATTTTTACGTACACAAGCCGTATTCAACCAAACTTTGTTAACGTACTTACTCTACCTGTTCTACCTGTTGGCATTTTTCTTCGCGGCTATATTTCAACCGCGTTTATTGGAAAGAAACCTGGTTTATCGGCCGATTAATCCAACTTGTTGTTGGTTGAATTCTGCGAATCCGAACGCGAGCTGCCGTTGCAACATGGAAGCATAATCGTTAAGTGGGAAAAATTGGAAAGCTGCGGCTAGACGAAAACTCCGGTTACACAGAGTGGTGCGTAGCTTACGATTATCGATGGTACAATTGGATCGTACGGGTTGATCGTACGAGAAAAAACGAGACGAAAGCGTAGAACGAACCTCGCTTACGTACGACGCTTCGTTTCCCAGATAACCGAGTTTGAGAATTTGTCGAATATAGCCAAACTTTGCTCGTCGCGAACCGAACCGAAGAGCGAACGATCGACAGGTGGTTGAACTACGCGTAAAAACGAGCGGCAAACGCGTGGACTAACTTCTCCGAGACGGATAAACTCGCAAACGTATCGCGCGACGTATCGATTTTCGCGAAAACGAAACGCCTTTTCGTCGTTGATCCTTTCGATCCACCGCCGTTAATCGCCATTTACGTGTATAAACTGTTCGTCTCGCGACAAGTTCCGATAAACGGAGTTTCGTCCTTATTAGTTAAATTATTCAGCGACGTCGCTGCGGAGAATCGCGCGGTAGGTGGATCCAGCAGCGGATCCAGATTCGGATTTCGCCCCTCGGAAGCTGGGTTCGGCGGTGGTTCTCGCGCGATCGATCTTCCCATTGCGAAAGGAAGCTCGTCGTGGAGAGAAATAGGTCGAGCGCGTTCAAAGCCTTCTTCTTGCTTTTTTTCAATTCGACTCGCGTCGATTCCACTTGCAGCGAACGTAATCCTGCGACGATTCGATGCCGCTCACGTACGAGCGAGAGCCACTGACCTATTGTCAAGGTTCCAACGGCCGTGCTAATTGAAAGTTCGTTATATGGCGTTGCATCGGCGCCGCGTAAATCTCTGCCGCGCGAGTCCCTCGGGCCACGAGTTTACCGAAAATTAACGGAAACTGGCAACGTTCGGGGATAGACGTCGTCCTGTTTCTTAAGTGGAAGCCGTGGAATCTCGAGGGACAGGTCCCGCGTCAGGGAGTAGCGGGATAAAGCAAGCGCGGTGGTAAATGGTCGGCGGAATGGTTCGACGAGATTATCGAGTAAACGCGTTATCCGTGTATCCGTGTATTTGGTATTTGTATTTGAATTTCCATATTTCCACGTTTCCCGTGTTTCTCGCATCTTCCGCGTCTCTTTGTACCTTGTATCGCTGTTCTATCGTATATTTGACGTATTCCCTTTTTCTTCTTTTGTTTTACCTTGCTGTTTACAATTTGTCCAACGGGACGTTTGGTAAATTTTTGCCCCAGCGGGATACCATCTTCCGGATTGTCTATTCTTTCTTAGTCTTCTTTCTAGACGAGTTGTGTACTCGACGCGTGCGTATTTCTTCCAACGATCTCGCGGCGATAAGGGGGCAGCCGCGATGTTCGAATCGTATTTATCGAGAGAGAAAGGAAGGTTCAGATTCCGTACTTGAAGGTGAAAAAACTCGTTAGTCTGATCGTAGAATTTTTCTCGGCCGCGTAAAGATAAGAGGAGAGTGTAAGCAGGACGACGAGAAATCTCACGAGGATTTCCGTCATTTGGCGATCTTTGAACATCGGCGAACGTCCCTGAGGTGAAGAGGCACGCGTGTACGTACGTGCTACGACCGCGATCGTTCGCGTCAGAAAGAACGGTCAAAGAATTCGGCGTAGCCGGTGACGGACGTTCCATTTCCTTTTTCACTCGACTCTCGATCGACTCGCGTAAGCGATCGACCCGGCCGTCTAATCGAGTTAAACGCTCTGGATCGTTCTCTGGATCTTCGAAACTCGATCGCGCGTCGCTCAAACGTACCAACAAAATTGACGATTCGTCGTTGAGGAAGCTATTGCCGTGGAAAGCTTAAAAATTGCCATAAAAAAGAAAGAGATTAATATTAAAAAAATTAAGGCAATAATTATTCTGCTCCGCTGTTTCTCGTTATCGTCTCTCCGTCCGCGCCATCTGCGCGGTTCAAATCGTTCGTGACGTCGGAGCGCCTTTACGGCCCTGACCTAATCTTCTCTCTTCGCTTCGAAGATATCCGAAACGCGTATTCGCAAGAGCCTTAGGACTCGTTACGCGTCATTCGTCTGATTTCACCCAGCCTTCGACAATTAACGTCGCTACGCTCGTTAGGCTCGTAGGCCTTACCTGGAACACGCGTCTCTCATCTCCGTACTCCTTAGCCTACGAGACACGCGCTGCCTCTCGAAAGAATTCAACGCGGATTCTCTGCGTTTCGCACGCACCGTCGTTTGCACCGCGTTACCAGCGGAACGCGTCATGTTTATTCACCGACAATGTCCTTACCTGATCTAAGGTCCCTGGAGGAACGCGCGCTCGTCGCTGATTCTCCTTTGCTGCGCGAAACATTCGACGACCTTAAGAACGGATTTGAGGTCCTTTTGCGTCGGTCGATGTTCAAGCACTTAGACTCTCTCGGTTTCTGCATCTAGATATCCTAAATCGTATTTGTTCTCCAGCTGACAGTTTCTCGGGAAACGTTATCTCTGTCTTAAACTCGCCGCAGACCGACTATGCCTTCTTTTCTTTTTGTTTCTAAGTATCCAGCAATCGTCTAAACGGGCTCGCTGTCGTACGTAGATAAACAAACGAAGAAGAAAGAAGAAAAAGAAAGAGCGTTTCGTTGGAAAATGAGGCTGTATGCAAACGCTTCTCGCAGCCACTGTGTAACGCGCGATCCTAAAAGCGAAGCGAAACCTTCGTCGCGTTGTTCGAGCGATTCGAGGCGATTCGGACGAGCCCATTACACGCTCAGTATGGCGTTCGTCTCAACCTATTCAATGGAATCGTTACGAGGAAAGGCAACCGGCTAGCCGGTTTACCTGCGACTGTTTACTCATAGCCGACGTGTCTCTGTGACGTTGCTTCCCCCTTAACCCAGAGTCCCCCGAATTTCTGGCCGTCGGACGTGCAGCGAAACTCGAGCTTCAGCCTGCTCCGCACTTGACAATTATCTCACGAGTCATCTGACCTTATTTTTTAACTTTATTCAAAGACGAACGCGCGTCTCGTTAGTCGAGCTGAAGAATTGACTCGTTGGCGCGGATAAAGGAACTTGGTTGACCAACGGGGCTGAAAATTGACTGGCTACTGGCCCGCTTAAATTCTTTCTCCTCTGTATTAATCATTCTGTAAACAGACATTTGTACGAGGCGAATCAAGCTTCGGGCAGTTTTCGAGAGTTTCAGATAAGATCGCGGGAGTAGGAAATTTACGAGCGTGGCTGAAACGATTTGAACTGAGAAATCGAACTGCCGATACGGACGGAAGACTCGAGTCGGGTCAAGCGCTTTCGTCCGCGTTGACGGTTCTGTGGATAAAAGTTCGTTTAGGGCGAATCGAGCTTAAGCTTCGAACGCAAAAATCGCGAAGTAAATTCTTGCCTTCGTGCTGGTCGCTGCGCAAAGGGACACTTGTACGAGACGAATCGAGCTTAGGCGAAATGTGCGCGGAGAAAGGACGAAAAGAAGATCGCTTCGAACAGTACGAAACAGGCTTAAGCACGCGGTTACGGACACTTTGCGTTAGACGAAGCTTCAGGTAGGGCGGGTCAACCTGGTGTACACCTGCGTTTCCTGTCACCTGACGACCGGAAGTCCACCGTCCCCTCACAAAAAGCGAATTCACTCTCGTTTTTCCACGACAACGAAGCACGAATTTCCCAATCTGTGCTCTGCGAGAGAAACTATAAATGTAACAAACAAAATGTAACAAAGTTGATACTTTGTCGCGTGTGTCTAATATATACGGTGCTTCTCGACCAGTCATACGTCGAAATCGCGTCGATGACACGCGTGACGCGATGAATTTCGCTCTCTCCGAGAAACTTGACGTCACCTTCCACGAAGATTCCTCACCTTCGAACAGCGACGCGTTCCCTTTTCCTTCGTAAACTCGTTTCCGCGTAATTCGCACTCTGCAAGCGACGAATCACCCGCGGACTTTCAACGTAGCCTCTAACAAGACGCGGTAATCGAGTTACCTTCCATTTCCAGTTATTGTCCAATCGTTACGTTTCGATTGTTATTTTGAATCGTTACGTTGAAACGATCGGTTAGATTCGAACGCACGCGCACCGGTCTCTCTCGGAATAAAGGATAGATGGATCGATTTAACGAAATCTCGGTCTGCCTATCTAACATCTTCGACGTTTCCAAAGGATTCAAGGAGGCGACAAAGTAAATGGAACAGCGATAACGAGCAAAGAAAATAACGCTGGAATAATTTTCATACACGATCGATCGACGATCCGGTGAATTTGAAAATTGCTCTCGCAAGAAAGAAGGACGTCTTTCGGAAGAGCGATCTTACGACGTAGCCTTCGTGTAGAAAGTTCGCTTACCTTACGATTCCTTGCTATAAAATTCTTACCTTAAACTTTTCAAATTTAAAATTCCATTCGAACCAGTCGGCTGTTTCTCGCGAGAATACTGGTCGCGAGGAGATGACGTCTGTAATAAAGTTAAAACTTGCAACAGTCGTTTCGTTACAACTTAATTCCACCTTATAGCCAATCGGTTAAAGTCTGCTCGAGCCTCTAAATTCGGATCTCGGCGTGGTACGTTGGTCGTAGTTTCGTTTGCAAAAGAAAGACAGAGACTCGTCTCCGCGCGAAGAACCGCGCGACGAAATCGAACAATGCCAGGCCTGTTTAATATTTCGAGCTGCTCGTCCGCATAGACGGAGCACGACGGAGGAAAGATCAATTTTCTGGATCAGGTAGTTGTCTGTTTCAAGCGCCAACAGAGGGACGAACAACTGCCCCGTGGATCGGGCGACGCTCAGCGCATGCACGTGGCCAATCGGACAGTCTGTTTGCAGGGAACACGCGGTGTGCGTCCGCACCTGACAGAACAAACAGCCCGATCAATCGTGCACGCGATAGACGCGCAACCCCATCGATGAGTCACCGGTGACAAATAAAAACTCACTGTGACCCATCGATCTTTCCCAGCAGTAGGCACAGCGACGGTCGAAAGCGAATATACGCTTAACAAGAAGAAGAAGAAGAAGGAAAAGAAAGGAAAGAAATATATAGGTTGGCGTAATATTGACTTACCACGGACTTAATTACGTTTCATGCTGCTATAGTATCGCAATGCGTATTCTCACGTGCTTCGTATCTTTACAGTTTGATTTATGCGACGTCGCACGAGAGTCGTCGAAAGAATTTTCTGGCTTCGTGGTTACGCGAGACGCGGCGACTTTCGTCTCGCGTCGTATATACGCTACTGTCGCGCGTGTACAGCGTATCGCTGTATAACGCGTTACTGCCGCGAGTCGTACGTCACGAGATACGCACGATCGGGACGTACGTCTACGATAAACGTTAATGGACTTTGCGATTACGAAACGAAATCGACCGGCCGATTTCGACGATACGAGAGAAAAGGAGAAGGAAGAGGACGACGCGTAATGCGGAATTGGATTTTCGATCGGCGGCGCGCTTGCCTCGCGCGGCCGTTTGAATTATCGAAGTAATCGTAACGACGTAAAATTAACACGAACGGTAACCGTCAAGGTCTTGCGATATAGCAAATCGTTGTATCGGCGTAATTCTATTTCGCGAAAGCATCGAGCAGCTTCGAAATTTCCTCGGTGGACCGTGTTGCGCGATATCGCCAAGCTACGCGCGCTCTTCTCTTCTTCGGAAGAATTTTAAAAACGGTTACGAACACAGGCTTAAGCCGAAGATAGGAACGTTACTCGTACGCGCACAGAAGGAACGAGTAGAGAGATAAGTTTTCGATATCAGGTGCCGAGGCCCGATAATAAAGCACATTCCAGGCCACAGTTCTCGCGCTGCGCGCCGACCGTGCGTCGTGTCAACAATTTTTCGTCGCCGTGTGTCGATCGGTGTTTTTTCACGCGGTTCGTTCACCCGTTGCCACTCTTCCACTTATCGGAGGGCTGGTTTTTCCCTCGTCGACTCAGAGGACCGCGGTTATGCCGCCAAATCGAGGATGACCGACGTCGGCTGGATCTCTTGCGACTCTTGCAGGGCCTGTTGGCTCTGCGTCGCTCGCAGACTCGGCGTCTTCACCCTTTTCTGCAGGTAAACCAAAGTTTCTCGTAGCCGCGACACGCGCTGACTACTCGTCGAGGTATTTCGACGCTTTATCGCGAAAGTCTTCTAGGAATATGTCGCGTGCGTCGTATTAATCATTTACTGTCGCGATTACGTTGGTCGGACAGGAAATCGAAGGGATACGAGTTTCCGACTAGACGGGACTAAATAATCGGAATAGAAAAGGAGGTTGTCCGACGCGTGAAAAAGATACGTTTGAAATTCTTAATCGAACGCGTTCCGCGCTCTATTCTCTCCGAGATAAAGTTTCGAACGAGAAGACGTTGCACCGTATCTTTTACTTACCTTCGCTCCTACGATAACATCGTATCGATCGTTTGCGCGAATCCAGTCGGTAATTAGCCGCCAATGTTCCAGTATACTCGATAAATTGGCAAACTCGATTTTCTCGAAAACTATAAACTCTCGTCGACCGACAAGAAGCTTTTACCCCGTATTTCCTTCCACAAGAATCGCCTCGTGCCCGCCTGCGCGCGTTATTCGGCCGCACCCTGTACATTACCTTTACAACGACACGCGCGACGTTATACGTTTGCAAAATTCGTCTTGAAAAATATTAATCAAATTGGTAATCGCGACGATACGCGAAACGTAATACGTAAACAAACATTTGTTGTGCCAAGTGTTCACATATTATTGGAAATTAGATCTCGAAGCGCGATAATAGAATAGAACCGTTCTTCTTCCGAAGACGGGAAAAATGTCTACTCGTATATAACGTTACGCGTTGCGCGCAGCGGAAAGGTGTTTAACGAAATCAGGGAGTCGTATTTTCCTTCGCCCGAAATGAACGAACGTCGGTCGCATAAAGCGAGAGAAAATGGCCGGTTGATCGAATTTCCTCGCGGAAACGTCGTTCGAGGCGAGATAAAAAGAAAAAAGAAAAGGAAGAAAGAAGGAGGAAAAGAAGAGGAAACAAACTTTTCGGGACGCGACTTCCTCCCTACTTTCCTTCGTATCGAGGCTATCTCCTCGGGAAAGAGCGAAGGACGCTTCATCGATCATAGATAACCACCGCTCTTCGTTCGCAGGTGAATTCCAGTCGCTTGGCTGGAGAATCGAGATTGCTCGCCAACCGACGCAATCCCAAAGACTCGCACGGTCCAAGCTTCCCTGACTCTAACGTACTTTCGATCCTCGCGTCGAGACTCGCGCTCTAAAGCTGCGTTCTCACCGAAGCCAACGAGTTTTTTTTTTTGTATTTATTTTATTCCGCGTTTTACAATTTGTCCAACGGGACGTTTGGTAAATTTGTACGTCTCTGTTGCGAAATAGCACGTGGATGGTTATCACCCCAGCGGGATACCATCTTCCAGATCGTCTATTCCGTTTCTTTAGCCAGATCAATGGGACGACCGCTGGAGCAAAGTGGAAAGGAAAACTGTTCGTCGCCATTCGTCGCTGCGTGTTCCGAAAAACGTTTCCAACAAGCGGAGAAGCTCGACGAGCGACGAACAGCGACGCGCGCAAACTTACGGAAACCTATAGAAACCGGCGAGAAACTCGACAAACAGCGACGTACAAAGACCGACGGAGAAACGGCAACGGGAAGGAAATTGTTTCTGGACGTTGGTTCCGTGAAAAGCAGCCCGTACGTACTTAATAAACCTGTGCGCATCGTGGTCGTCAAACTCGCGACGAACACGCGTGAAAGAGAAAATCGAAACGACCCGAGACGATGCGGCTTTACCCTTGGCACGATTTACGTTATTAGCATCGGCAGCGCCAGAAATAGACGTTCCCTTTTAGGTGGCTCACCCTCCGCGCTGCAACTCGCGGATACGAAACCAGAACGCTCGGGTGTAATCTGTCTCGAGCGACCGCGTTATTGCACCGTGTGTTACGCTCGGCAACGTCAAAGGGTGGATCGGTTTAATAAAGGCTCGTAACGCTCTCGACGATATTAGTCGACGACGGCGGCACGAAGAATTCTATTAGACTTTCGAAAGCCCGGAGTACTCTTAACGCGAGTTTCTCTCCAAGTGTCCAACGCCAGCGAGTGTCCGCGTCAGCGATTTTCCATCCTTTTCGTCCAATGGCACGTACGAGATAACCGTTGAAATTGCACGACACGCGTTATACTTTGCACAATCGCGTATTTTGGATACTGTTCCATCGAACCGTCCATCGATTATCGCGTACTGTCAATTTTCTTACTCGACGATTCACGTCGGATAGCGAGGCGTAACTTAGCAGCTTATCGCGGCTGGACGCGCGGTACGATTCTCGGCGAGTAGCTGGGCAGGGCGATTTGGTCGAGGAGATTTCGTTAGATTTTCCGGCGGAATAGGAAAATTACGTGTTTCGAATTAGCACGCGTGGCGATTAAACGGCTGCGAGTTGCGAAAGTTGGCCGAGACGCGGCGAGTAATTTCGGATCCGCCGCGGATGAAACGGCGACGTTTCTCGACGAATCGACCGTGTAAATTCGGCTTTGCTCTCTGCTCGACTAAACCAGTGGCCGTGTCCGAACCAGTCTTAAGGGAAAAGAGGTCAGTGTCCCTGACTAAACGGTCGTCGCGCGTAACACGTTCGAAAAATCTGCGGTCCACCGATATTAGGCTGTTCGAAGTTACAAAATTCCTATCTCTACGAATACCGCCGAAGCCAAGCGCGTACCTCGGCGTTCGTTAGCCGCACTCTGTGCCTCTTTCCCTCCTTTAAATACGCCGTCGTACCAACGGCGAGGGAAGAAATCGGTAGACACGCAAGGAAATACAAGGAAAGAAATGTCCCGTTGGACGAATTGTAAAACGCAGAATAAAGCAAACGATTAGAAGAAAGAACAAAATTCGCTGTTGAAAGAAACGAACAACAGCTCGGTCCAGGTTTTGCTACGCGAACCGACGAGCCTCGGATTCGCTAACTTGCCTCTCGTTGTCCCGCGAGAATCGTCGAATACCAGAGCAGGATTCTCTTCGGCGGCTGTTCTCGGCCACGAGAATAAAGAAGCAGAGACCGCTCGGTGGCCTCGAAGACTTTCGGCTGACAATTTCCGCGTCTCGAATCTGGTTTCGCTGGAAACCTGGCCGCGGGACATTCGCAGGCGAGGCATTGTTCTCGCTGTTGCTTCTGCGTAAAATACTCGACAGCCGAAATCTCGGTGCTCGAGTACACGTGTTGCGCCCGATGGTCGCTGGCAATTGCCCGATCGACCGCGGCTCCGCGTGGCTCTGTCCATTGTGCGACCGGCTCGCTCTCTCTGTTTCCCATCGTTCGCGACAACCGTTGCCAAAGGCGATCGGACTTTCGCGTCGGAGGATCGGCTTTCGCGAACCATCTGCGAGACAAATTTGCAAGAGGAGCGTTCGTTTCGTTGTTGGAGGTCTCTCGGAGGACGCTCCGTCGGCCGAGTGTCGCGTCGGTGGTTCTGCTCGCGGGACGTCGAGAGCTTCCCGAGGAAACCGTGGCGCCACGGACGATGGATCTCCCGCGGCGATGAATAGAACGGGGTCGAATTTCGGACGTCGACGTTTAACGGTACGGCGGCTGAGCGGTATGGATCGGCGTCTGTACGTTTTCAGATTCGTTTCGTTTCAGAGTGTCGTTACGACGTCGCTGTAATCCGAAAAAGTTTCCACGAAACATCCGGAGGACGAAGATCCATAGAAGACGCGTACAGGCTGTCGAATACTTTCGCGAGTCTGTCGGCGTTCTAGGAATCGACAATTCGATCAATTTCGTTCGACGATTTCTATTTCGGCCTCTTCTCCTCGGCCCAGAGACGGTTCTGTCCGAAAATTCTTTTCGCACGGCCCTCTGCGCCTACCTTTTACGATCGGAAACGACTGCAGTCGCGCGCCAAATCGGCGGAAAATTTGCTTCGACCGTCGTAACGACGCTTTCCGCCCAACTTTGCTTCGGAAGAATTTCGTATCACGACCTATCGTCTTGCTCGTGGACGATTCGCTCGCCGTGCCAATTTGGCAGACGATCTTTTCGTCGTTTTAACCGCCGGTGTTCCAGAAAAACGTCGGTGCTCGCGCTAGAAAATTACAGGCATTGTCAACGTTCGCGGACTGTGCCACTTCGTCCAACCGTTTCGAACATCTGCCATCTTCACCGAGCATCCGGCCAATTCGTACAATTATCCAGCGGAGGATTCGTACAATTATCGATCAACCGCGCGCATACGACCGTTTTAATCGCCTAGCTCGATTGCACAACCGCGAGGCCACGCGACCGTGCGATTTTTCTCGCGTCGTCGAATCTTCGAAGCTTCTATGCGTCGTTGAAGCTTCGGCCGAAACGTTTTTTTCTTTTTTTTTATTTTATTCTGCGTTTTTACAATTTGTCCGACGGGACGTTGGATAAATTTGTATAGCATCGTTGCGAAATAACGCGTGGATGGTTAGCCCCGGCGGAATACCATCTTCCAGATCGTCTACTTTATTTCCTTAGCGAGGTCAGTGGGATGCTTTCTTCTTAGTCTTCTTGCTATATGAGTTTTGCTGCTTTCAGCGGCCAGCTGGTTTGGATGCGTTGCCATTCCTTTTTTGTATCTTCTTGCGTATCTACGGATTTCTTCCTTCACCGTGAGTTACCAGCGGCCGCGTCGAGAGTCGCTGGTGCCACGTTCAGTGGACGAAACTAATCTGTAGCAAGCGGTATACGTATATCGACGTCTTTCGTTTAATAAATCTACGAATCCGATCTATATCCGAATCTAACGCTAAATAACGCGTTCAACGAATTAACTGGCTCGCGCTGCGCCGTTTTTTTAATACTCAACATCGAGGACAGACGATCAGATTGGAGGATACGTCGAATAGAGTTTCGTATGTCGCAAGCGTCGCGGATATTTGGATCGGTCTTGGCGATAAGGTGATAAGGAGCGTGTCCAGTTGTCGTATGGTCTGTTTTTAATCGTCAGCGCTTGTCTATTGTACTGTATCTTTCAGTTTCTAGGCCAACTTTATCCGCTCGTTATTTTCCGATCGATCGATTTCTCAATTCATCTTAATATAGAAATGCACGTAAAGATAGACGAACGAACGTTACAACGCCGAATGTGCGATTTTTAACGAAATTTTGAAACCGGTCGTTTCACCGAGCCTTTAACGGCGTTAAAAAGCAGAATCTGTTCTCTTTGATAATTCGTCCTTCCCCCCCCCCCCCCGTTTCCATTTACTCCTCCATCTTCTATTGCCTGTATCGTCAACGTAGCAGAGAATAATACGCGGAATTAGAAAATAATCGGACGTTTCGAAGGACGCGCGCCAACGTTCGAGAAGAATCGGCAACGCGAAGGTAAACCGAGGCGGCGGATTTCGATGAAACGTAGCCGCGGACGCGTCGCCACGCGCTTCGACGTTTATAGGGGCCTTTACGCAATCGCCGCGTTATTTGACGAACCGGCCACTTCTCATCCCGTTCCGCGTCGCTTTTCTATTGTTACGTGAATTCCGAACGAACGTTTTGCAGCTGTTTCGTACGATCGATGGGTTTGCAGGCGAGCGTGCGCGCGAATTAACTCGACCGCGTCATTACGAAACGATTACGTAACCGACGCCGGAGCAAAAACGCAGCTACGAGGCTGTAGTCGGGACGAGCGATACACGGCGGCGCGTAATTATTTGCGAAATTAACGCCGGATTCCTGTCCGCCCCCGATGCGCCTCGAACGCTCGAAACTGCGCCTCGAATCTCCGCGCGTCTCCCCGTTCTCCGGCGATTTTTAACGACTTTCCGTATCGTCGTCGTCTTCTCTTTTGTTCTTCTTTTCTCCTTCTCCTTCTCGCGCCGTCTCTCGGCGTTGCGATCGCCGGGAAAAGTAGCAGCGCGTAAAAGCCACAGCGTAGAACAGCAGCGTGCAGGGTGCAAAGCGTAAAGTTGCGAAAGCGAGAATATCGTTAGAAAAAGCGAACGTTGCCGGCATATCGCGCGTACTACGCGTTCGTACGTTTGTTGGCGAGAGAGATATCGCCGTATTGTCAACGAAAATTCGATCGCGAGTTGGGATCGTGTATGAATTTCAACGTCGTTAGAGCGCTATTGCCGGTCGTTTGTATCGCGAGCCGGTTCTCGGCGTTCTCGCCTAATCGATACGCTCGTTGTCGGTTTCCTGTGAAAATCGAAAACAAGAGGCTCCTTCCGCCGCTGTGACCCGGCAGCGTAGAAAAAAGGAAACGAGACCAAGACCATTCACTATCGCCTTTGTTACCGCAAACGACGCTCGATGAATGGACGGACTGCAGTCGCTGCGCTATTTGCTTTTTACCGATGCTGCACTTTGACAGCAGGGACGCCCTGGCTAAATCGCCACCTTTGTGTCCGAGATCGACCGCCGATCGCCAATGCCACTTTCCTTTATCCTACGGGATGAAAACGCTTCTCGTAGGCTTTAGCGCGAACATTACCATTACCAACGTACAGAAGGACACGACGAATGCGAAAGAAAGAGGACGATATCGGGAAAATTTTTATTTTTTTTTTTTTACTATTTTATTCGCATTTTACAATTTGTCCAACGGGACGTTTGGTAAATTCTCGGTATCGTTGTCGAAAAGTAACACGCGGATGGTTATCCCCAGCGGGATACCATCTTCCGGATTGTCTATTCCACTTCTCAAGCGAGGTCAGTGGGATGCTCCTTCCTTAGTCTTCTTTCTGTTGGAGTTTTGCTGGTTTCAGCGGCCAGCTGGTTCGCGCGTGTTGCCATTATCGGGAAAATATGGCGTTTCTTGGAACAAAATTCCAGCCTGCGTTTTAAGAAATCGCTATCCGTTTCGGAACGTGATTTTACTCGAGGATTACGTTTGATTGCGCGGCTGGACATATTTCTCCAGTTTTTGGACGCATATACTTGCACTTTCTTCGAGTCGAAAGTTGCGGCGAACCGAGCTTCGAACGCGAAACTTTGATTTCCCTTGAAAAATGCAATTTTCTCGGGAAAGGTCGTCGCGTGCGGCCAAACTACTATGTATTTACTACGTTCTCTTTTTTCTTTATTTATTTATTTCGCTCTGCGTTTTACTCTCGTCTCGTACTCGAGCAGTATATGTTTCGATAATTAATTGCCCGTCGATGTTCGAAGACGAGCGTCGACTGGATGCTGCGTCGTCTACCGTCCGCACGAATTTTCCCCCCTCGGAACGTCCGATAAAAGTTCTGAAAACCGTGTCTGGCACTCGATAGATATCCCTGGTGGATAAGAAGGAACAGAACCGCTCTCTATCTCTCTCTCTCCACTCTAAATGGCCACTCGAGCGCCATCGACTCTCAGAATTTTCCTGCCTCGGCAATGCTCGACGTTGCACCGGGGCAACATTTTCCAGTAAATAACACGAGCAACGGTAAAAGAATCGCGAGATCAGCGTGGAAAATTGGAGCAGCGGAGGAGGACATTTTCCGAACGGCCAATCTGCGTCGCTGTCGCGCACGTTGCAGCGAACTCTGAATTTTTGTCAACGCGACAGCGCTGTTTAGAGACGGATCAAAACGGTGAAACTTGAAAGCGATAGAGGAACGTAGTTGCAAGGTAGGAGACATTTACGGCGAAATATATATTTCTACGTATCGTATCGACGAGTTGACACGCGACACGAATAGAAACGATAGACTCGACGTACAATTACGACGT
Source organism: Bombus superbus (assembly GCA_014737385.1). NCBI lineage: Eukaryota > Metazoa > Arthropoda > Insecta > Hymenoptera > Apidae > Bombus > Bombus superbus. The sequence continues at coordinate 7,802,090 of JACXIK010000019.1, read as the reverse complement.
ATTAGGTTGTCCGAAAAGTTTCTTTCGTTTTGGAAGGAAACAATCGACGCACCGCGTTCTCCGTTTTATATTATTTTCGTCGAATCGTGTACGATCGTGATAACGGAAATGGAAGAAAACGAACCGTACACGATTCGATAAAATAATATAAAACGAAAAGAGGTTGCGCATGTATCGTTTCCTTGCGAAAGGAAAGAAACTTTCGGGACAACCTAATACATAGTCGGTTCGAGGCAAGTAGCTTACGTCGGATGGCTATTGTTTTGGCTATTGTCACTTCCTTGTTCGACGATCCAAGATCGGCGCAAATAGTCGGGTATTTTACGTTACAATTCTCGAATTCTTAGGTAAGTAATATTAGGTTGTCCGAAAAGTTTCTTTCGTTTTGGAAGGAAACAATCGACGCACCGCGTTCTCCGTTTTATATTATTTTCGTCGAATCGTGTACGATCGTGATAACGGAAATAGAAGAAAACGGACCGTGCACGATTCGATAAAATAACATAAAACGAAAAGAGGTTGCGCGTCTATCGTTTTCTTGCGAAAGGAAAGAAACTTTCGGGACAACCTAATACAACGCGATAGAAAACGTATGGCACGATCGCAAGCCTCGCTGACTATCGCGACCCGTTAATACAGCGAACAATCGTGCAAATATTTATATATTCAACGATCTTTGCCAACCACGCGCTTCCCATAGATATCTTCTGTATACATTTCCAGACGCGTTTCCAACTTTACCGATAAGTATTACGGGGAAATAGTGGACGCGCATTTTCTCTCATATATCACCTCCCAAACCAGCTGACCGCTGAAACGAGGAAAACTCGTATAGAAAGAGGATCAAGGAGGAAGCATGCCACTGACCTAGCCAAAGAAGTGGAATAGACGATCCGGAAAATGGTATCCCGCGACAACGATACGAGAGTTTACCAAATGTCCTGTTGGACGAATTATAAAATGCAAATAAAATAATAATAATAAAAAAAATATATGTATGTATTACCTCATCGAATTACGTTCCATCGGAAGAAAACGAATGACGCGTGATTCGATCGAACAATACGAAAGGAAAAACGCGAATCTGTCGTTTCCTTGCAAAACGAAAGAAACGTTATTCCACGGTGTTTCCTACGGTACGTATACGCAGTGACTGGCAAAAGCGTTCAAGCACTTGCCACGAGGCTTTTCGCGAACGCGTTACGACGCGACGCGACCGTCGCCGTTAAAATAGCAAAAGCGGAAACCGATGCGAGAACGTGCACGAAAGGAACGACACATTCGTCGGGGAACGTACGCTCGGTGAAAAATTGTCGCAGCGCGTGCATAGTTGCTGCGAGCGTCAAAGACAGCCTCGCCGGCTATCGTAACCTATCGATACAGCGAATAATCGCTAAACGCGTCGTGTATCCTCCTCCGCGTACGTTCGCGGCTGCCGATTGAAACTTTGCCAACGTAAAGACGACGAGCCGCGTCTCGTCGCACCGTCCACGAAATTACCCAACGTTCCGCGCAAAGTGGAAAAAAGATCGTACGAGTGTCGTCGGGATACTTTCGCGGCTCGGCGTACGTACGCGAGGACCGAGAGACTTCGATGCTGGGCTACGCGATCTTCGGCACGCAGGAGCGACGACGCCGAGCGAGAGGGAGGGCCGACAGCGGGATACGCGGCCGGTCGAGAGAGCGAGACGGAGCGACGAGAGGAGGAAAAAAGGGATAACGCGGTAAATGGAAGACGAGCGAAACGGCGAGCGATTCTTGGAGCAAAGCGAAATTTACGGGGGAAAGTCGGCGGGAAAGAGGTGGAAAGGAAAGTCGACAATACGCGTTGCGTTTGCTCGGCCGAAGGAGCAGAAAGAGGATTCTCGTCCTTCGCTCCTATCCTCCTACGAGGCAGAATGCAAGGGAGAGTGAAATACGTTAGGAACTTTGGGGCAATTTTTCTCGGCGTCGTATCGTCGTCCTTCGGTCGCGCGATAGCGGCCTCGTCGTATTCGCGTAATCGGCGCTCGGATCGGATCGGATCGGATCGAGCGGACGTCGCAAGCTCGATCGAGACTGGCATCAACGGCCGAAGGGACGTTGGCGACGAAGACGTTCGGACGAGAGGCTGGAACGAGCTCGAAGATCCGTTGTCGCGAGCAACGCGTTACAAGCGACGATCGACGGTTGGCGTAATCGCGGTTCGTACGACGATTTCCCAATTTTCCAGGCTAGCCGGTGTCGTTTCTCGCTCGCGCGATGGGACACCACGTTCTAACGAACGGAGTTGCGCTTGGCCGTGAAAAACGCAACGAAGACACCGCGCGTCGACGAGAAAGCAATCGCCGAAGGAGCACTCGGAAAAGAAAGATACGAGCCAGCGGTAGCACGAACGAAACTGCGAAAACGGCGAAAGCGCGTCGGGAAAAACAAAAGGCCAGCCGGAATTTCGTGGGTCGAACAAAGAGAGAGTCGCTTTACGGCGAGCAAACGGTAGAAGGAGAAGAAGCAGAAGAAGAAGAAGAAGAAGAAGAAAACTCGGCACCGACTGGCGAATAGAACGAAGAAGAGGCGAATGAGAGGAAGAAAGAGGAGGGAAAGAGAACGCTACGGTATAAAGAAGAGGCTACGCCGTAGGAAGAAGAACGGAGAGGAAGAATACCTACGACGCGAGTACGATGGAAAAAGAGAGGAAACCTGACGATGCGTAGAGGAGACCGTTGGAGGGGTATGAAACAGGCGCGATTGGAGGGAGGTAAGGTAGGAACGCGCAGCTGAAAAGTGGTGGCGACCGGACGAAGAGAGAGAGAGAGAGAGAGAGAGGTTGACGTTGAGGGAAAGGTAAAGAGGTTGAGGGAGCCGGGGAAGGAAAGACGAAGAGAAACACGCGGAGAGAGAACGAGGAAGAGAGACGAGAGCGCGAGGGGGGAAGAGAGAGAGAGAGAGAGAGAGAGCGAGAAGGGGACACCGGCTTGCCTCGGTCGGAGTAAAGCGAAGCCAACAAACTCACGTCAGTTCGAAGCTGGAGGGATGCCAGTGTTCCTCGTGCGTTGCTCGATCGTATCGCGTAGTCGCACGCCGATACTTTATACCGCTCCTTTCGACCATCGGCCGACAAATCTGAAACATCGAGAAGGAAACGTCGGCCTTGAAAGTGAAACTCGAAACTGCGAACTGTCGTTTCGGCGCGTTTTCCACGCTGATCCGCGCTAACATCGGGATACTACTCGGGTCCTGGATCGTCGAGCGGTAGGAGAATCGTGCGCGTCCAACGGCCACAGAGTGCCACTCGCCGGATTCCACGGAGAAGAGGAGGAGGAGGAGGAGGAGGAGGAGGAGGAGAAGAAGAAGAAGAAGAGTCCTCCGCTCCTGGCACAGTCTTCCATCGAAAAACCATCGATTCCGGTTCTTCCGACGACTCCGACGCGATCACCGTCGACGAGTCCCTCTCGCGAAATTCGACGATATCTGATTCGCCGTTAAGCGCGCCTCGAGTCGAAAGTTCGTCGAAAGGAAACGAGTGGACGATACGGTTGGTTGGTGTTAAATAAACGCTTAAATACGCGCGTACGTACAGGCGCGCGCGCGCGCGCGGTTTTCGGCGAAGAAAAGTTTGGAGATTCGTCGCAAGTGGAAAGTGGACGAACGATCGTGGAAGAGAATCTGCGGGAAATCCGGTCGATACGTGGTCGATGAAATTCGACGTATAGTCGGAGGGAAGGAGTGGTGGCTGGAAGGAAAAACGGTGGAAGACCGACGGTCGAAGAGGTAGTAGCGCACGGAGAAAGTGGAGGATCGGGGACGCGACTGGCGAATGCGAATTCGCGGCCGCGTACCATCGTCGCGAGAACCTTGATCGTTCCTCGAAGGGAAGAAGGGCGGTGCGCCGCTATATAGGAGAGAGAGGGTAACGAAAAGCTTCGGTTTTCCCCCTCGGCTGATATGAGCCGGGCGCAATTAAGGCGGTTAACGGAGTCGGGAATACCTGTCCGTCGGCGGGCCAAAACCGGTACGAGCGTTCTCCATACGATATAGCGCGGTCTCCGGCCGCCTCCTCTTCCTCCTTCTCCTCCTCCTCCTCCTCCTCCTCCTCCTCCTCGTCCTTCTCTTTCCTCGTGGCCGCTGCACGCAGCCTTCGAAAGGTGCATACACCTTCGCCAGCACGCCGAGTCTGCGCTTCTTCGTGTCCCTCCTTTCTTTCTTTCCTTCTTCGTCCCGTTCTTCGTTCCGCGTCTCTTTCGTTTCTTTCTTAACCGACACTCTCTCCCCCCCTCCCCCTCCCCCACCTCTCTCTCTCTCTCTCTCTGTCTCTGCCCGCTTACGGCCAAGGAACATGGACGTCTCGCAGCGTCTACCGACGAACGATATATCCTCTCTGCGATAAGTTCAGTTCGCCCAACGATCGTTGCGTTAGAAAAGCCAGGTAGCGAGCTGGCGAGCCATCGAGATTCTGCCGCGTCTTCCGATCTCTCCGACGATCCGAGTGTCTCCATCGTGGAGAGAATCGACCCCGAGAGCGGTGTAGCCGGCGATACGAAGGATCTCGCGGAGAATCGTGGATCGCGAAGGCGATAGCGACCGGAGCGGATCGTTGGCCGATCGTCGAGGCAGCGCGTATCCCCTCGGCCAGGAGAACCGCGGTGGCGAACGTTTGGGAAAAAGGGATCGTCGTCGGTGGTGAAAGAGCGGCGGTGCGGCAAGAAGCACGCGGGACAAACCGACGAGCGTGGATACGCCGGCGAAGGGTCGAGCGCCGTCTGGTTATCCATCGGTGTTCGGCCGAAGAAGTGCGTAACCAGAGCGAGAGTGCGGGTCGATGTGGAGGGGAGGAGGCAAACCGATCTTCGAGGTGGAATACCTGTGCGTGTGGTGCGACTGGAGGGCGGCGGGAATGTTGGAAAGGGCGGGAACAGGGAGGTGATACGGGAGGAACCGCGTAGGTGAGGAATCTCATCCTGGAAGTTGTTTTCGATCGTTCGAAAGGACGATCCTGCGAACGGGACGAAGAGCACGAGGAAGAGGAGCGACGAAGGGAAGAAGAGGAGGAATTTTCGTCGGAAGAGGAGATGGATAGGAGAGCGCACGAATGAGGGAAGAGGAGTATAGGGAGAGGAAAGGAGGAAGATGGAAGGTCTCGAGATATAGCGAGCCATTGAGATTCTTAGCTCGATCGTTCGAGAGAGAGTCCGTCCATGAGGTTTGAGCGAAGGACGAATCGTCGAGAAGCCACGCCATGAGAATCCTCAAAACGCTACACTGGTAGGTCTCAAACGACGCGTTCGCTCTTCCTCGGGTCGAAACTTCGTTTCGGCCCCGAGTCTTTTTCGCCTCTGCGTCCATCGCTCGCCAACGTATTCGAACGCTTGCGAACGCGCCCGACCTTACGACAATACGCGCCTTTCGTAAACGCGTATCGCGCGCGTTCCTCGAATTTACGAATGGAAAATTCGCGTCCGTAGCCCGGCTGTGTCGTTGCGCGAAACAGTTTGAAATTTCGTCGACTGTAACGACGCCGTCCGGATTACCTCGGTCCTTCGAAACTGCCAACGTATTGGCTCGTTCCGAACCCTTTTCGCTTCGTCTCGCAAGGAAACGACGGAAGCGCGACGCTTTTCCCTTTATCTCGTTGAATTATGTATCAACGGGACAGATTCGACAAAATAACGCAATACGCGTCCTTTCTGCCAGGCATCGACGTATTTAGAACGTATCGTACGTTGCGTAACGCTCTACGTATCGCAGGAAACGTTTTAAAATTGCATTAGCTCCAACTTAAAGTTATATATATATATATATATATATATATATATATATATATATAACTGTATGTGTTGTGTAAAACGCATTGTACGCGGATCTTAAAATTGGTTCAAAGTTTTATCGTCTCTCGTTGTGGCGTCGATGAAGTTTCGTATAGACGAAAGAGATTTCTATGAAAAGTGTTCGGATTGGACGCTTATCGCATATAAGCGAAGCTACCGTGCGACGTTTCTTTCTCGTTCGATGTTGTTCGACCGATAGAGTCCAAAAATGCCGGGTTTCGGCTCGGTCGTCTAAATCGTGAGATCAAAAACGAAGAATCATTGTCCGCGGACAGACTCGCGGAATTTCAGCTCGGACGATTCGCGTCCATACTTTGCTTTCCATTCGGATAAATCCGGTTGGATAAGCGTCTGCCAGGATAGCAGGAAATCGCCGAACGATTCTAACCGACGTATCTTTTAATCCCGTAATTTGCCGGGATGAAAAATCGCAAGCGAAACCTGATATTCCGCCCAGAACATGTAAAATACAAAATTACCAATACGTTCGCCGTTTGTTTCCTCCTTCGCGCACGCCGTTTTCACGCAACGAGGAGTAAGCGGAAAAGCGGTTAATTATTTGAAACGAATTGACGCTCCAAATCTGATTAAACCGCGGATTTTCGCCCGTTCGTAGGAGATTCGAGGATTCGAAGGACACGCAGAACGCACGTAAATCCGCGGCGTGATGTTTTCAAACGTTCGTTAGAGTACGCGAGTCTGCGTAAATACGCAAAGTTATCGTCGTTAAAAGCCTTTACGTTTAAAGCTAGCTTTAAGTTCCTGCTTTCTGGACGTTCGCGTAGTTGCGCGCGTTCGGATCTTCCCTCGGCCGAACGACATCATCGAAGCGCGGAGAAACGGAGCTAGACGTTTCTCGCGTGCCCTGAAACAAAGTTTAACCCTTCGCGCCCGACGACTTTTCGAGTCGGGCGGAGCAGCAACTCGAGATGGTTGTGCGCGTATGCGACGAGCGTCTTGTAGGTGACGTAAATGTACGTAACGATCGATGTAATTTATAATTGCATCTTAAAGCGTAACGCTTGGCGCTTCTCGACGAACGATATAAAGAGCCAAGGAATCTATTTACGAACCAATACCGCGCTCTTGTAAGTTGGAGAGATCGAAATCCAGCGTAAACAGGGACTGGTGACTCTCGTTCGCCACTCGAGTTGCCACACGGAACGCCGTGGTCACCTCTCGAGAGCAAAGGGTTAACTGCTGTTCGAGCAGTCTCTCTTCGCTTCCGTTTCTACTCTCCGCTATCGTCGCCATGGAAATTTCTTACTGGGCCAGTCTAACGTTGGCAGCCGGTAAAGTCGTCTGGTAAATTCTACTCCCGAGAATGGTCGAGATTGTTCTTTGTATGGAAATTAATCGGAGGAAAGAGCGTGGGGGCCGGGGGATCCGATAGTTTCGCCTCTTCATACGGAGACACTCGGTCCGCTTGGCGGAAATTAAAAAGGTGTCTACGAAGCATCCTGTGATCGAGAGTAGAAAGTCGAACGGGAACAAGGAGGAACGCGCGGCGTGGCGCGTCTTTATCGAGCGACATCGCGGGGCGATTTCCACGCGAAAGAATTTGTCAGCGCAGCGATTCTATTTATGAAAATCTTTGTCCGACTCTTTGTTATCGCGTCGCTGTTCAAGCGCGTGTAACAGCCCGCTCCATTCGTGTTTTCGCTTGTATCTTAATCGTCGATCCACATGCACGCGCCCGTATACAACGAGCGTCGCGCAACTAGTAGCCGCGCGATCGCCGACAGATAGGATCCTCTCGATTTGACGAAACGTCGATCGATTGATTAAAGGAGACGACCGGTGAACGCGACCAGACCAGTTCTTGTCGTACCGCGAATAATTAGCAGCGTCTTCGTTTCTCGGTGAAGCGTAACGTTTCGTTGAAGAAAAAAAAAAAAGAAAAAAGAAAGAAAATGCAATCTTTACACGAGAAGAGAGTAAATACGAATCAGAAAGGCAGCAACGCGTTAATCGTCGAGCGACACGTCGTTCAGAGGTATCGTCGTTCGGTGCGTCGATGGCTGAATGCGTCAAACGTTTTTTAACCAACGATCCGTTCTTCCAGGTATCGCGATAACCACGCAAATTTGCGAAATATTTCGGATAAACGCGTTTACTAGTCCCGCGCGTATCTAATCTTTTTGCAACGAAAGCTTCAGAATTTTCCCGACGATCGTTGGACGACGGTAACGCGGTTACTGAAATATTCGTCGTGGCACTTTGTAACGCGATAACGAGACGCGAGTGTCGAAGAACGTAGCCAGAGAATGCGAACGACGTTGTTTACCCGAACGTTAGCAAAAATTCCCTTCGTCGTTTAATCGCAAGTTTTACCAGCTGACACTGGTTTTCCTCGTTCCGTGACAAATTAAAATTATTGACAAATAAATTCGCAGTTGCGTCCTCGTCGAACGCGAGTGCGAAAAATGTCTTCCGAGTTCTTCTTCGCGCTCGCTGTGTCTTCCACGAACATTCTTCGATCGATGCCGAAAAGAGCGCGACGCACGGCGATATTACGGTACCGCGGACGACGTTGTATCGCGTTAGAAACCACGACTGTGCGTCGTTGATGAATTTTCAAGCCGGCGCCGAGTTTGTCAAAGTTCGAACGCGCCGTAACGTTGGTGCGGGTCGAACAGGGAATTACGCCTACCTCTCCGTAGGTACCGTTGCTCGCCTATTCGTGCTCGTTAACGCCGCTCTTGGCAAATACCTGCTACTCGCTATTTTCGCTGGAACGGCCAGTCCTACGAATCGGCATTATCGCATACCTGAGAATCTTTCTTAGCCATTTTGACACGCTGACCCACAGCACGTCGCAGCTTATCTGCTTTTAGTTCGAAGCAACGCTCTACTTTACTTATCTGCTCGTCGAGGCTCGTCTGTATCTGGAAATTTCAAATCCGAAAAACGATGTACAGCGTGGAGTTGCGGGGAAATCGTTAGCGAGAGTTTTAACGCGCTTCGATCAGTTCGTCGATTTTTGTCGATATAAGGATTTACACGGAGTTGGACGAACAAGAGGTACAACGAGCAACTCGACTTATGTTAACCAAACTTTGAGACCGGCCGTTGTTATCCGATCGAGCAGTTTCTCGATTTTTGTTAACGCAAGAATCTACGCAGAGTTGGACGAACAAAAGGATGAACGTGGAACTGTAAGGATAGCGTCGTTCGAGAACACCTCGAGTTTCGGTTTTTAGTTTGGTTTTTCTGCTTTTGCGTAAGAGGGAAACTGTACTCGAGTAACGGCGGCGAGATTGGCGCGAAGCCACGAAGAAACGCGGTAAAACGAATCTATTAATTACCAGCGAGAAACTCGATTTGCCTGCAAGTTTATCGGAAGCTGCGATAAAGCTCTCGAATTGAAGCTAATTTTGTGGAAAAAAAAGAAAACGTATCGAGTCCGAGTCTTGTTAATTATCCAAAGTTCGATGTAATCCTCGCCTTAACTCTGCTTATTATCGTTAAACAACATCTTCGAGTTCGACGAATCTTCTTTCGTACTTCGAGTTCTCTTATTTCGTTGATCTAATCTAACTCTTACAGTCTATAATATGATCAAAGTTCTTCTTATTTCGCGTATGAGTAACATTTTGGCAAGTCCAGGCAAGAAACACACGCGCAGAGACAGTTTTAACGCTATTCGCAAGGAGAAACGCGATAATTACTCGATCGGTAATAGCCGAAAATGATAATTTTGTCTCTTAACGCGGCAACGTTTCGGTTCGCGCATTCGGTCACGCGCCAACACGCGCGGCTACGTCGTGAAGATATCGAGGTTTTAACGCGACTAGATCGTCGTCCGGGCTCGAATCCCGTGGAGAAACATCGGCCCATGATCGGAAGAAAAACGTGCGTCAGTTGCGAGCGATATAATTTCATCGGCGAATTATTTCTTATTTGTACGAGTCGTTAATACTAAAGCAGCTTGTAAATCATCGTAAATTTTGATTTTGTTCGTTCGAAAGGAGCGCGCGCGCGTTCCCGCAGAAATTTCGCACTTTGTCTCCTACCAAGTAATATTTTGTTGTCTTTTCGGATGAATCGCTTTCGTCGTTAGACCCAAAGTACGCGTTTCCCTCGGTTCGGTTCAGTTCTCCCAAAAACTGTTGCTATCGCAAACAAGCCTGCGACGTTCGAAAATTTCGGACGTTGGGTTTCGGTTTCCGCAGTCCTGGTTACCTGGCTGTGCTCGCAGTCTTCTCTTACCTGGCTGTCTTTATAGTGGAAGCCAGGGCGGCAATCCGCCGATCGCGTGGAAACGCGGCTGAATGCAACGCGTTCGACCGATGACGTTTGCCATTCTGATTTTTCCCTGGCGATTGGAATTCCTCGCCGCGAAGCTTCCCACGTCGAGCAAACTTCCCCACCGCGTTTCGATGCACGCGAACAGCTCGGTTCGTTTCTTCGGGGATCGAACGCCGCTCGTTTCTCCTTCTGCTTATGGGACGAGCATACTCGTAAACAGGAAAAGCGTTGCAAACATCGCAACAGCGTTGGTTACGTTCATGGAAGATTTTTATCCCAGCGTCGAGTTTCTTTCGATCTTCGAGTCGTATTAAATAAATTCTACGTCGAGCTAACGCTACGACGACCGGTAATCGCGTTCGTTTTCTTCGTTACGCGTGATCGGTGGAAAATAACGTTCGTTGTTTTGCAGACGATGAGCTGCGGTTTGCAGACGATGCTGGCTTTAACTGAAATGGTTAGAACGTGACCAAAGTGGTCTTACGCGCAGATGCGTTTGAGGATGTTCGACTATCGTATTTATTATTACGAGCCTTTCGCAAGGTCGAACCGATCCACTTTGTTTCCCAGAGTTTCTCGGTTTCGTTATCCGGACGTGTACGATCGATGTCCGATTCTCGAGAAACGAACAGTCTGCTTCCATGAATTCACTCGTCACAGACTTGGTGACTTGGATAACGAAAAATTACAAAGTATACATAAAAAAAAGAAAAAACAGCGTTTATTAGACTATCGCTTCCAATTTCAAAGTCGATCGATGTAGCTGCTGTATGGCTTATTATTATTATACGCACGGTGATGCATCCGATGTTGTCACTTTGATTCGCGGCCGTGTTGTTATCTCGAATGAGAAAACGTTGCCTCGTTCCGAAATTAGAATATTCCTCGAGCCAATGATTTCTCGACACGAACGGGCCAATATACCTTTTTATAAGCAGAGGCGAGTTGCGTCGAATAACAAATGATACGACGTAGCAAGAAATGGAACGTTTGAATCGGACGAATGACGATCGTAAATGAAAAATATATACTTCTTTGCGATAAGGTAAAAATAATACTAGTACGAATGAAACGGTATAACGATGGAACGGTATAACGATTTTTGCCATGCGCGTCTCCAACGAAAATTCAATTACGTCGTATTTGAGAAGAAACTACGATTAACGAGCGAGCGGAGAAAACGCATAAAGGGACGAATATTAAGCATGTATCGCGAGCTATTAGTTAACGGTTTAGCCGACGTGGCGCTAGCGTAGCGTGTCAGGTAGCGTCATGGCGTTAATAATCGACGTCTTAACGATTTTAGAGGATTTTAGGGGATTTCGTTGAACGAAAGCGATTTCGTGGCGTAGAATTCGAAGAGCGGAGAGTGTCTTGTTCCGAGTGGAATGGAGTCGCCTAGCTTTCCCGTAGAGGTTAGGTCGGAAGTGTCGCAGCGGAGTCGTAGAGCAAGATGGAACGATTTTAGCGAATTCCTAGCAAGAAGAAGACGGCCGAAGAGAGTTCGAGTGCTCAAGAGGCGCAATGCGATTAGGTCTGTCCAGCTTTTTGAACCTCTCAGACAACGGGGTACTTCGTGGAACGGCCCTAGACCAGAACCGTATGTATCCCTTTTGGGATAAAAGGTCTGCCGGGTATCCTCCGAGACAAACTTGCCGCTCTCGAGAATCATCGAAAGATCGCTCGACGTTCCTGGAATTAACCATTTTCCTCGAGCTTTCCCTAGGGAAACTTTCGACACGGACGTGCCGATTTTCGTTGAAATTGCTCATAGAATTTCCGTATTCTTGGGAGACTCGCGAGACGACCGACTGCGTTTATGTCTTACGAGATGAAAATTGGGTTAATTCGTCGCTACGTTCGCGTCTCGCGTGTCTCAATTTCCTCGCTCTCGAGCATACGATTAACGTTCGATTGTCCAAGAACAAATTACAAGACGACAGGATTTCTAAAGACTTGGCGAAACAAAGAATGTTTATAAACGTCGTCGTCTTTTTCAAATGTTCGATTTACGTCTTCCTAAATGTCCGAAATTACGTTCAACGTGTCTTCCTAATGGCTCGTAAAGCGTCGCGTTCGTTTAATCGTACAAAACACTTGGCCTTCTTTGCTTGAATATTCAGGAAATTTGAATATTCATAGAGGCGCGCTATCTTGCGGTGCGTAGCAGATTATACCGACGGTAGAGTGGTAATTGTAAATTACATAAACATCGCTTTCAAAGTAATAGCCATTTTTCAAACCACGCTATCGTAGAATTGAAAATTCGAGATTGTAGAAATATATGTGTCACGTTGAAAACAAGCTTACTTTCCAAACTACCGTCGTACTGAAAATCGGCACAAACTTGTCAAGCTCGTCGAACCAACGACCCGAACGAAAGTTTCTCCAAACAAAATCACGCTTGATAATTATAGGTCACCCCGTATACTCGGTGTATACCTACACACACACACACACACACACACACCGTACGTATACAGATGGAAAGCGAGAAAAGGAATAGCACGCAAACGCGCGTGTACTTCTGTTTTCGGAACGAAATAAACGGGATAAGGAAAGAGGGGCGGTTTCTCTGAACGAAGGAGGGAAAAAAGCAGCTGGTGAAAAAGGCGCGAAACGAAAATGGCGTTGACGACTAGGAAAAATAAAAGAGGAGCGCCGTGTTGGAGGTCGTTTTGCCGGTCTCGGCCGTTTTTCCTAGAAGTACCCCGTCGAATCGACTAGACCGTGTGCTCGTTGTGTTCCCTTTTAAGAGTAAATCCCTATTAAAAGCGTAGTCCACCGACTACTAGCCTAGATATCGTGTTTTCTTGCTTCGGACGGGGCTGGAGAGAGAGAGAGAGAGAGAGAGAGAGAGAGAGAGGGGGAGAGAGAGGCTGGTCGAGTTTCCCATCGCGAGAGTAGTCACGTAGAGATAGATGCACGTAATACACGCTCTCTGTACATACACCACGTTGTGTGTCACCCAATACGTTTTATCTTTTTGTCGTTCTGTCTACCACGTTCGATCGTAGTCCTTCGAGCGTTGTTCCTTGCTCCCTATAGCGTCCTTGGTCGATCGTAACACGATACACTTTGACGCAACGCGATGAATCGTGACGCAGGAAAAATCTCGAGTCGAGCGAACGTTTCTCGTTTGCTTTCTTCTTATTTTTATTCGCCTTTAGGTTGTTTTGTAGGTTTTGTCCCGTTTTGTAGGTTAGGTTCGTAATGGCGGCGACATCTTTCGCGACTTCGTGGCTCGACGATCGACTATATTTTACATGCAAGGTAGCTCCACTTTTCAGTCGGGCCGATCTAACGAAAACCGAGTCAAGATCGATTAAAATTAAGTTCATTGGCAAAGGAATTGGAAATAGATAGCCAGCCGAACAAGGGCCAAGCGAACGAACTAGATCGGGGTTAGGGCTTAAGCATTACCTACTCGATTCAACGAACGATCGATTCCACGATAGTTACGAACTATTCCGCACTAACCGCACGAACTAAATCCTTACCGGTTTGTTCCAACGAACGACAATAGATCGAAAACGGTTAAGAAGGAGCGAAATCGAGAAACAAGCGTCCCTTGGATCGACGATCTCGCAACACGTTGACAAGAATGTAGAAAATGACCACAGCAACTACGAGTAAATATGTAATTACCCAAACGTGGGCTAACTCGATGAACCACAAAGTCTTTGTCCGTTCTTTCCAACGGACGAACGAATAGACACCCAAAATGGTTAAGAAGCAGCGAGACGTTGCCTGGATCGGTGATCTTGCGATAATTTTTACAACGACTAGCGATAAATACCTAGTCATCTATACGAAGGTTAATTGTGTGAACCGAATGGATTCGTCGGTTCGATGCATCGCAAGATCGGATCTGTATAGAGAATGGTCTCGAGGAGGAAGGAGAACAACGTCGCGGGCGTTGCTCGGAACGATCGTTTGAAAAGAGGTACAGAGAAAGCACGTGAACTCGTTTACGTTCGACGGCCGCGCACATGGCTCACCGCGGTATTGCGTGCGCGTTTTCTGTCGCTTTTGTCCTGCCGGCATTGTCTCGGTTCAACCTCGGTACAGCCCGTGAATTCACGTGGTCGCCACTTAGGTACGAGCCGCGGTACATAATATCGTCGCACCTCTTGTTCTCCGCTCCCCTCCGTTGCCCTTGTAACTGGATCCACGTTAAAGGAAAGAAAAAAAGAAGAGGAAGAAGGAGAAAAAAGAAAAAAAAGAAAATACAGAAGGACGTTGGCGTTCAATACTACGGTTCGCGATATCGTGTTCCTCGAATTCGTCGGTAGAACGGTTCGCGAAAGTGCTCGAACGCCTTCGCCGCGTACAGAACACTTTTACTCGTACGCGAGGGCAGATCGAAAAGATCGAGGAATTTCCGCGACGACAGCAACGATAACGGTAACAAACGGAGCTACCCTTCGACAATTGTTTTACGCGTAACCGAGTCAGCAGCGCGTTTAAACCTTTCCTGGCCCTGTGCGTGAGTCAGGACGGGGCCTGACGAAATTTTGCAGTCGAGCTGCAAGACGCGGCCCCGCAAAGAGCGACAACCCGGCTCGCACCTACGTTAGGAGCGGCCTCGACGGATTCGACGAAATCGAGAGATCGAGAAACGACGAAATCGATAAAGCGGGATGTGACTGGTTCGGCTCGATCGTTGCACTAAACGGTAACACAACTAAACACAACTAAACGGTATTCCTTCGTAGTCGACGTAATAATCGCAGCTTGCGTGGTCGAGCGCGTCGCTTGATATCTAAGCGCGGGAGATCAACAAGCCTGAAAGTCGAAGCTTCTAAAACCGCGCGAAGGATAACGAGGTTTAAACGGTAAACCAAAAGAGAAGAAAGAAATTTGTTGCTGGAGAAGGATGCGATACGGAGCGCGGCGATCTACCGTAGTTTCTTTAAGGGCAGGAAGTTGGAGGACGGAGGTATCGTTGAACGACGAACTACGACTACTCTTCTCGTTTTCTTTCTCGTCGAAAATAAACGAGCAAAGTTGGCCGAGCAGACGCGAAATTTTATCGGTCTCGGCCCGCGAAAACGGGAAAAGTCGCCGATAAACGACGAGGAGCTCTCGAAAGAAGCGAAGCGGCGAACTCTACAGCGTCCGATTCGAAAAAAGCATCGAAAAAAAAGCGACTTAATCCGCGTCCATACGCAAATGCGTTGCGAAACGCTCGACAAACTCCGCGCACCGCGAAGGAACGTTCGTTTCGCGTTTCTTCGTCTTCTCTTTCGTCTTTACGAACATCGGCCGACGATCGGCAACATTTTCGAGGAGAACGCGGAACGTCTATAGAAAGTTTCTGGTTGTTTGGATGGGGACGCAGCTTGATCCATTAAGGTCGCGCACGTTGCGTCAACGCAACGTTTTACTTGCGATCTTCGCCGATCGCATTTTACGGCGATTCTATGAAATTCAACGGCTTGCCTCGTGATCGAACTGGCAAACTCGTGGTACTAACGAAACCGTTTGGTTGAAACAGAAATCCGAGTGTTCGCGACACGCGAACGCGTTCGCTGCTACGAGTTTGATCTATTTCTCGTTAAATAATCCGCACAGGCTGAAATATAGCGCACCGTGGCATGGCTCGATTCTTGCGAAACCATCGCGTTACAATGGCGCGCGTTTCTCCGACTACGAACGATCGTCCAAACGATCGGGATCGTCGAAAATTTGACAGTTTCTGAAATTTAGCAACGTGGGTCGCCACCGATGACCGTCGTCGTGATCGACGCGCGTTAAGACGAACCGTTTCTTCGCTCTTAACGGCTGTTGGAAACTGCCTGTTCAGGTCCGCGAACCCTTTGTTCGTCGAATAAGAGAAAATTGCACGGCGCTAGGAATCGCGTCGAAGCAGCACGCTGCTTGTAATTGCAGCGGGCGGACGATCGAGAATCCGATCGAACGACCGCGCGCCTCGATATTCGCCTGAAATTTCTAACGCGTTATTCACGCCGCTCTCGTTCGACCGGTAATAGCCGAGGTACCGAATGCCAGGCCACCTTCTCGTGAATTTTCCAACGTCGCTTTCAAATTCCTCCTGCAGACCGCGCAGACCGTATTTTTCACCGGACATTTCGTTTCTCCCTCCTTTCGATTCTTTTCGCCGATAATCGCGCAGATCGCCCGTCCTCCGCTCTGCGTCATTTTTCAAACGTCGTCTACACCGAACGCTATTCGTCGAACGTATCGTGCATTACGTACATATCGCTTGAAAATGTCTGTAGCACCTGAACGATCGCACGGCGACGAAAGGTAAAAGCAGTCCGAGAACGTAGAAGAAGATCGGTACACGGCGTAAACGACATTCTTAAACGCGCGAACGTTGTGGTTTACCGACGACGACGAAGCCGACGATCGAGATTGGCCGACTATTCGGATCCGGAGGAACCGCGTGCTCGCGAGAAAAGTCTGACAATTGGTAGAAAACTCTAGCAGCAGCAGAACGAAAGGAAGAAACGCGATACGACATCGGTGAAAAGAAGAAAAGTTACTTTCGCCAGCCATCGTAGCTGGTCCGAGCAATCGTCTCGTTGCTTTCGTATTTCGGCGTGTGGCGAGTCGCGCGGATCTCGATAATCTCACTCGTGTGCGTAATCGTTGCGTGGAATCGGACGAGCAGCGTCCCGACGTCGGGGCGAAGCGTCGCTCGTTTTAAATGTCAACGAGTGCGTAAAGGTTCGCCGAGAGACTCGAGGAACGCGTGGACTTTGTCGAGTGCACTTTGCGATTATCGCGGTATCGCGTGTACTATAAGGGGCGAAATCGAAAGGAGCGGGGATTTCCCCTTGCCTCGTGGCCAGTGTCGCGTAAATTTCCACTTTTACGGAGATTCTTTTCGCGCAGGTTCGACACGCGCCGCCGGTACCAGCCGCAAGTTTTCATCTTTTTATAACGGCGCGTTGCGTCCTTTTTTTCCGAAGGTGTGCACACCTCCTTTTAACGGCGCTGCCGACGTATATTCGCTCGTGGAAAAGGATCGTTTCACGGGAAAGCGTCGCCGGTCGATCCTACGCGCTTCCAACGATCCGGCGCGTTTAATCGAAGTTTGATCGAGCGAACGTTACGCCTGGCGCGCGCAACGCGTTAATTTCTCGCGTTCTCCGCGGATATTTAGGTAGTAGCTCGATCTTTGCCTCTGACCGTTCCTACAACCTCGCTGTCGTTGTTCCAACGTGGTTCGAGGCTCGCGAATGAAAATGATTCTTTCGTAGGACGGATTAGATTAGATACGGATTAGAAAGTGGCGTTCCTGAAATATCGACGCGTGTATGCGCGCAATGAGTTGGACCCAATCTCCTCTGTGGGAGAAGCAAGCGAGCTGATGGAGATAATCGAACCGTAGTAGGAAATTTTCTGGATCTCTGGATACGTACGTCGAAAGAGATGGGAGAACGCGCGCAGGAGACAAGGCGCGGATCTTAGGTTTAAATCGTCGTTATAGGCCGGTAAGCGGCTGTAATTTCAGTTGACCTCGATCACGCGCGAGAAACGCGTTCAGGTAACTCGTTATCTTCTCTCGGTTAATTCCTTTCTTCCGTAGTTTACGCGTAACCCTGTCCCGTACGTCGACGCGTTCCCGTAAAAGTACATCGATGCACCGCTTTCCCAGTAATTCGATTGTACACCCCACTCAGTATGCTAAACCTTCGGTAATCCGTTGTTCCGACAAACTGTTCGCCCTTGTTAAACGCATTTGCTCCGTTGTTTGCTCTGCCTCTTCTTTTTCTGTCCGCACAGCCAGTTTTCGTTTCTTTCTCGTCTTCTTTTCACCTTGTTCGAGACGAATAACTTTTAGCGTTAGCTGCTTTCTTTCGGCGTTTCTACGAGCCGCGGCGCAGCTTGGGACACACTCGGGTGGTTGAGGCGACGAGAGAGAAAAACGGAGAAAGCGTCGGTGGAACGTACGAAGCTTTCGGTACATCTTAGACGGAGGCTCGATCGCGAGCAATCGCGGGCGCGAACGGAACTCCGACGCGCGCGAGGAGAAAACGTTTCGATCGGCCTTGTTAAAATTGCGCTTCGAAGCGACGCTCTCGCGCGACGATCGATAATTCGCCAATGTCTTCCAATAACGTTCGCTTTCCGACCGTACCGATACTCGCGGAACGCCGCTCGACTTCTAAAATTAGTACAACAAAGATCGCTGTCGCGTTTGGGAATCGGTGTCAACCACCCTCGTGTCTACGAGCTGCTGGCTGCGCGCCACTTTGTTCCACGAAACTGGCGCGAGTGGGCTCGCTGAACGTCGCCTCTATTCACGACACAAGAGCAGCGTGGCCGAACTCGCGCGGGGTCGGGACGAGAGTCTGTGCGGCGCGTGAAAAAAAAAAAAGAGAGAAAAAAAGAGAGGAAAAAGGAGAGGAAAAAAGAAGGGAAAAGAAGGAAGGGTTTGGTCGCATGGAAAATCGTTAACGCGGCGATGATTTTGTTGCGGACAGGTCCCGAAGGCGTAGCGGCAGTGGCGTGACGGACTCGCAGCAGCAGCAGCAGCAGCAGCAGCAACAACAGCACCAGCAGCAGCAACAGAAGCCGCAGGAAGGGCTGGGTCCCGATGAGATGTGGGCTCCTGGCGGGCTAGGGCCTCACCGGGAGCTACCAGTCGACGTGCCCGACACCCTTCTTCAGAAGGCCTACCCCAACAAGGTAAAGAATCGCTCGTCCGATTATCGGAACGAGATTCGTGGTGCCCGTAGCGCTAGCGACCTCGACCTCTCCCTAAACCTTAAAAACGACACCCTTAAATCGCCGCCACGCACCAACCAAGTGGACGAACGCGGTAGAATCGTGTCGGCCGTGGATTCGACGGACGTGACGGATGCTACCTGCGGTAGGCAGTGCGTTCGAACGAACGGTCAGCCGCCGATGCTGAAGATCGAGCTGAAGATCGAGTCGGAGAACCTCGAGGACGAGGACGAGGACGAGGACGAGGACGAGGACGAGGACGAGGACGAGCGCGACAAAGAGAAGAGGAGGGAAGCGTCGAGGGAGAAACAGAGAAACGGCAGGAGCTCGTCGGCGTTGAGCTCGCCGGACTCGAAGAATTCGAAGAAGAATCTGAAGGATTTCGAGGAGGAGGACGAGGAGGACGAGGAGGACGAAGGAGCGAACGAGGAAGACACCGGCGGACAGAAAGAGTCGAGCGTGGACGCGGACGCGGAGGAGGATTATCCGTTCGCGAAGGAGGACTATCCGACGATGTTGAAGACTTGCAGCGACGATTCGGCCAGCCCGAGAAGCTCCTCGGGAAGGTCGGACAGCACCGCTCCCCTGGACAGTAGTTTGGTGCTGAGACACGCCAAGAGTCGAGGGAAAGATTCGCCCACGTACGACGCCAGGCGGATAGACCTCGGCTCGCCGTGCAGACCGGTGGTGCCGGAGATCAAGGTAGCGCCTCTGTTCGGCCGAACCAGGGACGCCACGTCCTTCGACAATCCTGCCTACGGTCTGGCCGATCTGCAAGATCTACAGGGCCTTCTGATGAGGTCCGACGAGGTGTCCGACCTGACCAGGCTCATAGACGAACAGTGCGCGATTCCGAGGATTCCGCGGGATCCGCAGGACAGAGCGTCGCCCGCCCGCAGCAAGGATCAACGTAGTCAGCGCCAACAACGCAGCGGCGAACTGCTCGAGTCGCCGGAATCGGTCGCTCCGTGCGGCGGCGGCGGCGGCGGCGGCGGCGGCGGCAAGTCGGTGAAATCGTCAAAGTCCAGGCGTCAAGAGGACAACAGATCGAAACAAAAGGCAAAGACGAGGAGCCTGGACGTGGAGGAGCTGATACGCGCCGGATCCAGCGACGATCTGTTGGGAATCGACGAGTCTGGCAGCAGCCTCTCCTCGTCCTCGAGGCAGCGGCCCAAGAAGAAGAGGCACCAGCACGTCTCCAGCGGCTACTCTACCCTGAGGAGCGACGCGTCCACCGATCTGGACCACGTCGATCGTAGCTTTCTGGTGGTCGGCGGCAAAACCTACCGCGAGGTGGCCGTCGACTGTCCGCCCGATTTCGTCCCCGTCGCCAAGTGCCACCCTGTCTATCCTCCGCCGAACAAGACGCCCGCAAGCAGCAAGCACAACACCCTCGAGCCGCGACGCGAACGTAACGGCACTATCGGCAGGGATAACGACGACGGTGGCTCGACGACGGTGCACGGGGACGACGGGAGTAGTCGCGAATCGTGCGCTACGAGCCCCGTCGCCTCGTCCTGCGTTCGCTCGAACGACCTCGGTAGCTTCGTCGCGCTACCAATCGCCGCCGATCACGGTATACCTGCCACGGAGAACGTAGTTGCTAGGTCGCCCCGTACGTTAGACCGAAAGCACGAGAAGAAGGTAAGGTCCAAAGTCAAGAGTCTGCTTTTCGATAGCTTGTTCTCTGTCGCGCACCACGAGCCACGCAAAACCACGTTGCTTCACGCTTGCGCTACCAGCACCGCTAATCGCTCAGACAGTAGCTCCTCCAAAGCCGGCGACGGTTGCTCGGACGACGGTTGGCGCCACGCTTTACGAATTTCCCACGATCGCTGCTCGGACCGTCTCGTCCCGACCAAAGCCATCTTCCACGATCGTCGTAACGGTGTCTCGCGATCGTCCGTATCCTCCGATCCCGGAGCGAGCGTAGAGTTTCCGTCGGACGAGGCATCCTCCTTCTCGGCCGATCGTCGTCGCGATTTCTCCGCCTCCGGTAACCCGCAGCTGCGCTTCTCTTACTTTCCGACCACCGAGTTTTCGCGTACGAGCGTTCGCGCCGTCTTCTTCTCGCTCGATCGGTTCAAAGACGAAGCCGCCGCGCCAGTCAAAGACAGCAGCAGCAGCAGCAGCGGTTCGTCGAACGACCTAGGTTGCCTGAACGGCGATCCATCGGCCGAACGGCCGTCGTCCGTTCGACCACGTACCGCTGTCGTACGTTTGTCGTTCGCCAGAGAAGCCGACGAAAATTGTAGCAACTCGTTGCGCGAATTATCCCGCGGTGGAGATCGTCGTTGGCCGGAGCCGGAGGCTGGCGAGTCTCGGACAGACGGAAGCGATCGCGCGTTGCAAGAGTCGCCGAACGCGCAGAATTTGACCAACTCGCGGCTGTCTCTCGAGTACAAGAGATGCAAGAAGGTGGTCGTCGGTGTCGGTGTCGATAATCGTAACTCGTACGGATTGGCAACGTGCCAGGGCGCGTGGAAAAGCGAAACGGAATTGGCGACCGTTGACGCGGACGTGGATTACCCGATCGGTGTTCAATGTTGGCGATCCGAATCGAATTTGTTCGCGCGGTCGAAGGAAGATGGGGCCGAGCGACGCGACTCTAGCTTCCACGAGACGGAAAGGGAATCGCCGAACGAGACGATACCACCGTGCACGGACGTCAGGAAGAAATGTACGTACACCTACGAGCACTTGGCCGATCTTGGCCACCACCAGGTACTTACATATACGCATTCTTCAATTTTACGTACGAAACGTACCGTTCGGTCGTTCGGCTTCTTCGCCTGGAACGTATCTTTCACGGATACGTATTTTATCCTTGTCTCAAATTCTGGCATACGAAATGTGCTAATACGCGAATTCGAACGTCCAAGAAATTCGACGTTTCTCGAGATTCGTAGCATCGACTTTTCACTTTCACGTTGCGTCTCCTCGTAAGATCGTAACGCCGCGCTACTACTCGCGATAACGGTATATATATATATATCGATACAGAGCGAAAAGCAAAAGTACGTTTCAACCGAAGAGATACATTTCGTATGTTACGATTTTATGTATATATATACATATATGTGCGCGCGCGTGTGTGTGCACGCGTCCGTTCGAATCCGTTGAAAACGCGAGATCGCAGACGAGTCTAACGATCGCTAATGTTCGCGCGATCTCTGCTGCCTCGGGTTTCAATGGCGTCGAGTAAAAACGGCGAGAGCATCGACCGTGTTCGCGATTGCAACGCATGCCGAACGCACGCTCGTAGTTGACAAGCATGCCAAAGTAGACAAAACCCATTGTGAACACCTGCTAGCCATAGCAAACGTACAAACCTCTTAATGCACGTGCTTCGCTTCTTCTCCATCTTCTCCTTCTTCCTCTTTATTCTCGCCTGCTCGCTTTCCGTTTCCTTTCTACGATATTCGCTCTTCGCTTTCGACGTAATCAACGCGCGAAAAGAAAACGAGCATCGCGCGCACGGACACGTTCGACTCTGCGAACAGTTGCGAACGAAACCGAACCGATCGGATAAAATCGTGCGACGAAGGAAAGAAAGAAAGAAAAGGAAAGGAAAGGAAAGAAAAGAAAAGAAAAGAAAAGAAAAGAAAAGAAAAGAAAAGAAAAAGAAAACAGAGAAAGAGAAGGCGCGTTGGGGGAACGCGAAGAAGAAAAGAACGAATTTCTAGAAAACGCGTAGGGGAAGGCAACTTTGGGTAGTCGCGATGGCGGCATGTGGCCTTAGGGTGCTTTAACGCCAGCTGTGTTTTCTTTGAAACGAATTTTTAGACCGGTTTGAACGGGGTGAAACCTGCCATCCCCCCGAGAGATCAAAAGAGGGCACCTGCCAGGCCGCCGAAAGATAATCTACGTTTGTCCACGCAGAACAATAACGTGGAGAGCACCGATAACGCGAATGCCGAGCCCACGCAACAGCAACTGCATTCCATCAGGAAATATCAGGTACGAAAATAATAAATATCAGGTTTGCCCGCTTCTATTCCGACCGATATCGCGCCTCCACGTTTCTTCGGTTTCTGCTTCGAATAGCTCGACGTTTCGCGCGATACGCACCCGTGAATAATTCAACGCGCAATTAGCGCTGGGTGTTTAGCGATGCGATTCTTCCAGCTTTCGATTCTACGCTCTTGCTCGACGCGAGTCTGCGCGTAATCGCGTTACGTTTTCTCGGTTATGCGTAGCCGATACGTTACCTGCCAATGACGGACTCGATCCAGGACGATTTAACGTCTAGAACGGGATTGCTGGCATTTTACGAGAAGAAGCAATATTCCTGTACGAAATACGCTCTACGGCTCGGGACACCGCCGCTGGTCGCGCGTTAACCTTAAAACCTTCCGAAAGGATAAAGGAATTTTCGTTAGGTGACCGGTCGTGTTCGGTGCTGTTGAGATATTCCGGAGAGACGAAAGAATTTTCAGTGGGTCGCTCGGAGTTCGAACCTGCCGGGGAAATAGCGGAATTTTTATCGGGTCGTTGGTCGACTCGTTGTTGGCAAATCCCGAAAGATCGAAAGAATTTTCATTACGCGGCTCGATGCCGGAAGATTTTCGGAAAATGCTAGAATTTTCGTTAGGTCGCGCTGGTCGCCTTGACGCCCCGACTTTTATTATTCGCAAGGCGAATAATAAAAGAACTTCCGTCGAGTCGCTCGGTGTTGGCGAATACGATCGGTTTATCGATAACGAGATAATCGGGAAAATCCTCGTACGAAGAAACCGCGCTTTCTCCGAAACAGGAATCGCGTTCGGACCGAAATCGTTCGAACGATCGTGGGTTAAGGATACGCGTAATTTCGCGTACTAATCCGGCGAATAATGGAAACGTTGGCCGAGGAATTTCGGTGGGCGTGCGAAAAGTACGGGTCGCGGGAAACGCGTGGCATTCCGCATGAATAATTTAGCGTTATGTAACGATGTAAAGGCAGCAGTCGACGATCGTTGTTTAAAAGTACGCGTACCAGCCACGGGCTGTCCACGTTCCAACAGGAAATTACGAGACCCGAGCACAATGGTTATCGAACGGAGAGAGCCGCTTCGATGGCTTCTATACTTGTCGAATTTCCTATTTCGTGTCATCGGTCCCTGCCTATAACCTTGCGCCATTGTGTACCGCTAACAGTTTCCCGATTGTTCGCGTTAATCGGCGATGGAACCGAGATCAAAAAGCGAAAAAAAAAAAGAGAAACGTGGGAGAAATCGAAGGAAACGAGTGCTTGTAATTGTTCTCCGTACATAACATAGTACGTACTCGTGGAAAAATTCGCGGGAAAATATTTGAACGCTCGTAGACGCTTTTTACGTTATCCGGAGACGTATATTAGAATTGGAATTCGATATCAGGAAGATCTTATTTTCGTAAATTTATTCGACGCGAGGAGGTCTCGTCGATAATTCCAAGCTCCGACAACGATGTAAAGATAGAACGTTGGTAATTATCGTTCTTTCTACCCTCGTTATTTTTTATTTTCTTTTTTTTTTTACAATCGTAGCTCGAAGATTCTCTTACTTTATCAGGAATCGTTTTGTCACAGCACGATACGTTCGTCGTAGGTGGGATTTTGGATCGAAGCGTCCCTAGTGTCGCGATACCGATCGTCGATCTCCAGAGTTGTATTGCACAGTATCCGTATTGATTTCAACGTGTACACCGAATAAGACGGGATACGTATTAGCTTACGTGCGTTTATTGCGAAGTCCGCGACGATTATTGCGAAACTTATTGACAAATCTTACTTTCTGTAGCGTTTCTTCGTTACGAGACACGTACGACGCGAGTGGATCGACAGATTTATAACGATTCGGTTTCTCGCAAACGAGTTCCAAGACGTTGGATCGTCCCAAAATTGCCCTCGTTTTTTAAGGAAACGATAGAAACAATCACGCGATAGGAAACGATTATCGTTCCTCTTCAGTTTATCGGTTTGACAAACTAGGCGTCGCGTTTGCGCAAACATCGCCAGATAAAGAGATTTTCGGGACAACCTGTTACTCGCGGACGTCGCTGATAATCGTGAGCGGTCGATGCGACGTTAAACTTACACTCGCACTCGCATACGCAAAGAGGAAGAAAAAAAAAAAAGAAGAAGAAAAAGAAAATAATTAGAAACTAAAAATAGAAACTAGTACTCGTGGCCTAGCGGCTCTAATAAATTTACCGTCGAGCGACGAGAAATTCGAGCGAGAAATGCCAGAGGAGGAACGGTCGCGTCTCCGCGCCAGCCTACCTTCGCCTTCTAAAATTCCCGCGCCTTGCCGCGTCTCGTCCACGCTGAGTCAAGTGTGGTCTGGAATGTAAAAGAAGCCCGCTCACAATAGTCTAAGATTACACGGTCCGAGTGTAACGTTACGAGTAAGTTTCGATAGGTGGTGTATGATGTATAGCGTGCGTAGGGTTTGAGTCAGACCTCGGTTCCTCGTTCTCCCCCCCCCCCCTTCGCCCTCCTCTTTCTCTTTCCCTTCGCCGCCCTTTTTCCCTACCATGACCTCGGTCTTTGCTTTCCTGCCACTTTACGGAGAAGCCGGATTTTTTTCTTCCACGTTCCTCCACTGCTCGTTAAAAACCAGATACTCGAACGTCACCGCACCAGACCAGGAACGTGCCTGCCGAACGATAACGAGCTATCTTTCTCGTAATTTCCACCGTATTGTACGAAGAAGAATTCCAGCTCTCTCTCTCTCTCGCGCGCGCGCGCTCTCTCGATGTCTCGAAGTCTGTCTTTCTCGGAAGAAGCCCTCTTCCAGCTCGCAGATGGGCTCATTTTTCTGTGAGAATTGCAGATCGCGAGATCACGATCCTTGTAGGCAGAAGCACGGACTTGAACGCGCGTGATATTCGAAGACGAACGGAATACTGGAAACAGAGTGCAGGGGAAATGCGGCGTTTAACCAGTTGCTGGTGCGACCTCGTCGAAAGCTTTGAAAAGCCGTGTGGCTGAAACGCGGAACGCGCGTGGCTGTTGCAACACGAGGACAGGGCTCGTCGTAACGCGAAATATTGTCATTTCTTCGTGTACTCGCGTAGAAACAGCCAACCGGTTAAGTAAATTGAACTATCGTCTCTGCCTGGGTTCTTCCATTCTCTCAATTGCGTTCGTAGAAACAGGAATTTGCATAAAAGTATCCGTGCTGTAATTAAGAATTTGAAGTACCGTTGTCGGTTAAACGTAGCTGCGTAAAAATTCTCTCTCTCTCTCTCTCTCTCTCTCTCTCTTGCTTTCGACGATCGAACGTAAGCATCTGTCACGTAACGCAACGGGCGGAGGGACGAAGAAGGGAAATTCTTTGTGCTTCGGTTATCTCACCGTGTAACGCGTTTCTAATCAACAACGTCAGAACTCGGTGGATTACTTATTCGGTATAAGAGAACGGAGTACGTTTATGATCGTATCGAAACGGTAATTGCCGCGTTATCGCTAGGGACGAAAAAATATACCGTACGACTTGCTTCGTAATAACTAGGGCCCACGAGTTTCCAAGGGCTTGTGTACTGTGGGAATGTTCTTAGGTGGGGCGTTCTTGTCTGGTCGAACTTTGGGCGTCTGGAGATCTTCGTGTCAGTGGGTCGTGTGACACGCCTAGGTTCCATTCTCTAAAGACTCTCTCTCTCCTGTTTTCGACGATCGAACGTAAGCATTCGTCGCTTTCTTCGATACCTCGGAATTACGATTAAACTTCTCATCTGTTTTTAGTTTAGACCTACGAACTTGTTCTCCCTCTGCGGCGTGCCGCGTCAAAGCGTACTCGCTTTCCACCTGCAATTAGCATCGGAGTAGCAAGATCGACAGAAAGTCGTCGCGTCGTCGCTGCCACGCGATCTTCTCACGAAAAACGTGGCTAATAAGAATCGACGGAAATGTTCAGCCAGTTATGGACGAGACGCGACGTACGCGTAACGTTATTATCCGCGTTGTTCTCGGCATTTCAACCAGTTTGCGCGCTCCACAAGAGCGGCCACGTTTACGTACTGGATTTTGTACGCGAACTTTCGCTGCCAGAATCGAAGGAAATCCATCGAGCTGACGTTCGCGAAGCCATACGCGCCGGAGCAAACGGGGCTTCGTGCAAGCATTTCTGTCCTGTCGGTGCTTAATCGCCATGGCGGTTACGTAAATGGCGGCGAATCGCTTTTGCGATGATTTTCGCGTCAGCGACGCGCGCTATCGCTCGGTGGGCGTCGATCGTCGAACGAGTCTCCAGCCGATATCGCGGCGATCGTAATTCGACGCCGAGCAACGCGCGATTCAACCTTCGACGGAGTTTCTTTTCTAGAACGTAACGAGAGCAAATTTAGCCGCGCTTAATTTCGTTGCCCGTTTCGGGCAAACGGAGATTCCGAGCAAGTCGCGTTTCGCTGTCTTTCGTCTCGTACAGGGTTTTTTTTTTTTTTTGTTTTTGTTAATTCTTTTTACTCTGCGTTTTACAATTTGTCCAACGAGACATTTGGCAAATGCTTGAATTTGAAAGGAGAAAAGAGAAAAAAAAGTAAAGAAAAATATCCGCGCGTGCGAGGAGTCGATCCAACGTCCGTCGTATCGTTCCAGATCGTTGAGACGATTAACCGGCGCGGTTTGTACGACCGACTTGTAATTCGCAACGATCGCGTCGTTTCTCGTAAAACGTACACGCGCTATGAGAGCTCCTCGTCGTAAATTTTCCTCTGTGCGAGTCGTGGCCACGCTCGATGCATTCAGGATGGACGCGTATATAGGTGGATGTCGTAATTAGAAAACGAAGCTCGATATTTTATGAAGCGTGCGACGGCGAGTTACTTTCATGGGAAATTACCACGCTTGGAAAATTCTATTACGGAATCGGTTTCGCCGTACCGCGCGTTTACAGTTGACAAGTATCCTTTAATAACTCGACCAATGTGAACGAGACGCGGCGTCATCTCGCCTGAAAATAGTCGAACCAGGTGAATGGAATTTTGAATTTGCAATGCTTGCTTGATGTCACGATAGATGGAATGTCTCTTATTCGATGGATCGTTTATTGTCACACGTTTAGGTGTTTCTTACCGATGTATCGCGATGTTTGCCTGTTAAACGTATTATCGTTAGAAAGAAACGCTCGGCAATTCCGTCTACACGAGGTAGGTTTTGCATGAGTCGTCGTTTATTCCAGCTGAAATACGTTCAAACGGAAACCGAACGAGTCGCTGAATAATTAATAAATCAACCGCGCGAAGGAACGCGGCCGATATCGTGGCCAGATTCCCGAAATAAATCTTCTATATTAAATCGTCCCTTTTCCTTCATTCTATCTCCACGTTCGATGCCTGTTAAATATACGTACTGTTTACGGACGACGTTTCCTAAAATTGCACGAGGCCGCGTCGTCCGACGAACAAAGGTAAGAACGGTGTTCCATGTATATCGGGACCTCGACGATGTTCAACGTCATCGCCGTATCTTCGATACGTAAGGTACGTCTCCGCGCGACATTCAAAGTCACCGTACACTTTCCCTGTTTTACCATCTTGGCGTCCAATCGATTCTACAACGATTCCAACCGTTACGAAATGGTCAAAATATTTAAAACTATCGCTGTCTAGAGAGCGTTTCCTCGAGAAGCGCAGTCGTTTTTTATCGTTTCAAACGCTGTAACGCCATGTTCGCGTCCGATCGGTTCTACGACAATTCCAGAGATTACTAACCAACGAGACGCGTTCAAGCTCGACGTTATCTGCAGTTTCTTCGTCGAGAAGAGCAGTCTGTTTTTGCCTTCGTGACGTTGTACGCTTTGTTTTCACAGACGTTATCGTTTCAAACGCTGTAACGCCATTTTCGCGTTCGATCGGTTCTGCGACAATTCCAGAGATCACTAACCAACGAGATGTTCAAGCTCGTCGCCATCCGAAGCTTCTTCCTCGCGAAGAGCAGTCTGTTTTTGCCATCGTGACGTTGTACGCTTTGTTTGCACAGACGTTATCGTTTCAAACGCTGTAACGCCATTTTCGCGTTCGATCGGTTCTGCGACAATTCCAGAGATTACTAACGAACGAGACGCGTTCAAGCTCGACGTTATCTGCAGTTTCTTCGTCGAGAAGTGCAATCGGTTTCTGCCATCGCGACACCATGACATCCTGTTTGCTGTTGTCTTTATGCAATTTAACGTCCTAATGTCTAGTTACTCTTCGTTTTTCATAGGCAACCCTTTGAACGTTTAACTGGAAAACCGATCGTATCGGGTTGTCGGAAAAGTTTCTTTCGTCTCACAAGGAAATGACTTCATATTGTCTTATCGAATCGCGTACGATGCGTTTCGTTCCATTAAGACAAGGGCAGCGATATTTAACAGATTAGGTTTCATATTTCTGCAAAGACGCGTCGCTGTAAAGGACGCGTCTGTGAAAGAAACAAGAAACTTTCGCAAGAAGCTAACGTAGCACGGTAAATACCTCGATGAACGTCGCGGAGTTTCTTCGCGCGTATCCCAGAATTTCTCGAATTAAAGCATGGAATTGACCGACGATGAAACGATGCATCTGTTGTCCGTGTCCAAATTATACATCTTCGTACTACCGGGGTTAACAGAAACGTGCAAGTAAAAAAAGAAGAAAGAGAGGAAAAACGTAATCCGTAAATAA
Source organism: Bombus superbus (assembly GCA_014737385.1). NCBI lineage: Eukaryota > Metazoa > Arthropoda > Insecta > Hymenoptera > Apidae > Bombus > Bombus superbus. The sequence goes on along the minus strand of JACXIK010000019.1, from coordinate 7,772,724 downwards.
TTGTCTGCCACGCGAAGACGTACCTACGTGTAATTCAACCTGTTGAATTTTCCAGTGTTTTCAGGGGATAATTGGGTCTGCTTGGAATCGACGAAACGGGTGTAAACGAACGATTTGATTGTAGGAACAGCTGCGGAAACGAAAGGATGAAGAGGAGAGACAGGAGATACTCAATCGTTCGCTACGCGGCTCCACCAAGTTGCACGCGTTGGAAAGCCACGCGACCAGTCTCTCGGGTCAGGAAAATCTCGCGTACACCCAAGACGAGGTGACCACCACCGTCGGCCGTGCACCGCACGTCACCGCCAGCGCGGCGCTAGAAGTCGAGGAGCCTCCCAGGCCCCTCAGTAAGTCGTATTTTCCCTCGAGATATACGCCAAGAGTTCAAGAACCACTTGGCTCGATGACGCACTAACGACACTCGTCGCGGCCCATTAGGCCTCCTATTTATGCTCCGATAACTCCCCCATTCCCTTCTTAATCCAGACCTTCTTCGGACTTCGTCGAGACTTTATCCATCGGTGTATCGTAATCGCATTTCCCTCGTTTCTTAATCGACTCGCCGTGATGTTAGTTGCCGTAACCCTTATGTCAATGCCCTTCCGTATTTCTACGAACATCGAATAACAACGACGACAATAGCAGTCTACCGTATCAATGACGTTCATCCACGATGGGGAATCTCGTTGATAGAAAGTTGTTGACACCGAGGAAGCTGAAGTCGACTGTACGCGAGCACGCGTGTCTCTGTTCGATAGCTGGCACAGCTTGGGTAAGTAACGATAATTACGTAGGAATGGAACTATTCGGAAAATGATGTTCCAGTATGACGCTGCGAGCGTAGAGTGGACGAGAGGTGCGTAACGATGGCGAAATTTCCCGTTCCAGCTACACCTGTTGGATCGAGATGTACAAATTTACCAAATGTCCCGTTCGACGAATCGTAAAGTACGGAACAAATTAAATAAAAAACGAAAAAAAGAAGAAAAAGAAAAAGAGAGAAAGAAAGAAAGACAAAACCTATTGGATCGTGCAGTGTCTACGAGAAGTACGCGCACGCCGTGAACCAGTTACAGGAAGCTTTTTTTTATAACGACTAGTTGCCACGTTTGGCTAATTAATTGGCTGCGAGTGTATTAAATTTCGTACGACTTAGCGGCACTTTCCTACGACTACGAAAACCGTACAAAAAATACCACGAGAATGGAACGTAGAATCCGATAGAGGAACGGTTCTTTGAGAAACCAGAGTACGCGCGGATACATTTTACGGTAGACACTGCGGTAGCTGGCGAACGCAAGCAGAGAGAAAAGAATCTCCACGCGGCAACTGTCTTTAACGCGCAAGAATTTATCAGAATATTCCAACTTGCCTCGAACCACGCGGAAAATTCGCAGCATTGGCATAAGGGTTAAGGAAGACGTTAGCCGGTCGTTTACCCTTTCTCCGTGGAATAGTCGAACGGTAGAGAGCGACGGTGCCTCCGCGGGCGAGACGTTCGTTGAATCTGTCTAACAGGCGTTCGTTGCATATTTCAGCGTACGGAGAGGTCGTCGCGACGCTGGAGAGGCTACAGCTTCAGTTGCGCAATATTTCCGGTGCTCTAGGCATCTCGGGACCCGGCGTGGAAGCCGAACTCGAAGCGGTGCGCACGCTTTTGGTGCAAAGTCGATTCGCATCTGCCCTCGCCACCCATCACGCCCTGAGAAACCGCTTAAGATCCAACAAGGTTCTCAAACATCACGCCGAAGACGCCTCCAGTTTGGCTCGCGACGTATGTACCCCCCACTGTCATCGAAATTTTCACGACCCTGGTCGAAGATCGCAAGAGATAAATGGAAAACCGCGAATAAGAACGCGCTGTCTCGTTGATTTATCGAGTTTGTTAGGTTAGTTGTCGAGCGGACGAGAGAACGACGGAGAAGCGACGCGACAGGATCGAAGATGAAAAGAATTTGACAAGGTGGCAAAGTTCTTTTCGTAGAAGCCGAAGGTACGATCGAACCTTTCAGAGCCGAAACGATCGACTCCGTCCTTTCGTCCAGTTCTCCATTTCGCGATCAGACGATCGCGGTAGAACGGAAGGAAAATTTAAGAGACTGTCCGCGTCGTCGTCTTCTTTCACCTTGCGAATCCGTGTCGCTTCTGAACGGTTCGATCGCTATGAAAGACGATGTTTCGACGTCGATATTCTAATATCGCGACGAGCAGGAAACACGCGTTCGCACGCAAAACCGGATGAAGCAACAATTTTCCACTTACCCAACGATGTAGCGAATTTTCTAAAAAAATTCTTCTGTTCGACCGTCCCTTTAAGCGTATAGCTTTTGTCATTGGTGAATATTTCAGTGTGTAGACATACTGGAGAAATGGCAGTCGTCGTCGACGGCAACAGGTGTCGGTGGAGCGGAAACGATCGCCGCCGTGGAGGAGCTGACTGGAATTTTGACGAGCTACGATATGGAAGCTCTTCTACTCGCTCACGACTCTATCATCTCTTACGTCGACGGATTACAAAGGAAACAGAGTCCTTCGTCCTCGTCGCCGAGCGGTCCTCCGAGCCCTACCTCTAGCTGGAGAGGCTCTCGGGTCGTGGACAATATTAAAATTATCAGAATCGAGAAGACTAACGAACCTTTAGGTGCTACGGTTAGGAACGAGGGTGACGCTGTTATAATAGGTATTTCGCATTTTTTTCTCTCGTAAAATTGAATATGAAAACCCGGAACAAGGGTCCGGTAACGCAGTTTGGTCAAACAGCCGCTGTCGATCGCTTTTTGGCGCGCGCGGATCGCAGATCTTGTAACGATTCTATGTAACGTTGAACACGAGAAACACGTGTTTAGCCAGGTGTTGGAGACAAGTCTGGACACAGTGCAACTTGCCTCAAAACTCCGCCTAAATGCGTCTCGGACAAAATGTCTTTCTATTATTTTTATTAGAAGTTGTTGGGTTGAATTTTACGTAGAATAACCGTAATAACGTTTACGAAGGTCGTGTTGTACGCGGTGGAGCGGCAGACAAGTCTGGACTTCTGCACGAAGGTGACGAAGTTCTGGAAGTAAATGGCGTGGAAATGCGTGGCAAGAGCGTGAACGAAGTGTGCGATATTCTAGCCGGTATGCAGGGTAGTCTGACTTTCCTCGTGCTGCCGGCGCCAACGAGTCACAGGAACAATTTGTCAAGTAGAAGGGAAGACACGAATCAGGTATCGACGATATTCGATGCGTTATCGGCACATGCTTATTCAGTAACTACATAGTTACTGAATCAGGATACTTTTACTAAAATTCGGCAACCACGGTGATCATCGACGCCTTGTTCCATCCGTACGCGTTTGTTCGTAACGATATCATCGAATTAATTATTCTTCTGTTGTACGAAAATGGTTATCGTAGTCGATGGAAACATCGATTCTACGGTACACCGTGGTATCTCGATATCGAAAAGTCCCTGTACGTTAACCGTGATATTTGATATTGACTTAACTCTTTAATATCGTCTTCTCAGATACAACACATACGAGCCCACTTTGACTATGATCCCGAAGAAGATCCTTATATACCGTGTCGAGAACTGGGTGTCAGTTTCCAAAAGGGTGACGTGTTACACGTGATCTCTCAAGAGGATCCCAACTGGTGGCAGGCGTATAGAGAGGGTGAAGAGGATCAAACTTTGGCTGGTCTGATACCTAGCAAAGCCTTCCAACACCAGTACGTCTATATATACATATATGTATATATATATATATATATATATATATATCTATATATGTACTCCAATATATATTCTATTTCTTGCTCGTCAAACTTCTTTAAACATTGACTGGTAATCCGAATTTCATCCAGGCGAGAATCCATGAAACAGACTATCGCCGGAGACAAATCGACCGTACGCGGCTCCAAGAAATCCAGTACGTTGTTGTGCGCCAGAAAGAATCCAAAGAAGAAGAAACGAAACAAGTTCGGGGCAAACTACAACGACGACGGGTATCCGCATTACGCAACGACTGCCATCGACGGTAGATATGAAAAGCATGTCATGGAAAGCGTTTCAGTACGTTCACCCTTTGTTTACTCGTCAAACATTTACATTTCCTAGATTATGACAGCGAGGAGGTGCTTACGTACGAGGAAGTCGCGTTGTATTATCCAAGGGCGAATCACAAAAGACCGGTAGTCCTAATAGGGCCACCAAATATTGGACGACACGAGCTGAGACAGAGGCTGATGCAAGACAGCGAGCGTTTCGCAGCGGCAATTCCTCGTGAGCGTTCGCAAGAGATTCGTGTTGCACGTGTATTTCGAAAATGTCGCGATTGAAAATAATTCGCTCCTGTGTTGCGACAACAGAGTAGTCAAAGTGTAATTGATCTTTCGTTTATTTCTATACACGGTCGATCTCGATCTCGATCTCGTCTCACCGTTCTTTCTTTCTTCCGCTACTCGGCCAGCCAATCGCACTCTCTCCTCACACGCGCTCCCTTATTCACTCTTATTCGAATAATCGCCACAAAAGAGAAACCGTAGAAGGGCTAAGACTAGAAAATTACGCGAGTAATATTTCCTTGTCGTCTTCTAAAGTACGAATATCGAGCGTTTAGCAAATCGTTCTTTCGTCGCAAGCTTTCAAACGGTTGTTCGTTTTTCTTGGAGAAACTCGTTCGAGTCGCATCGTCTTTGAAATACGCGTGTAACACGTGTAAATCGCTTGGCTCTTTGTTCAACGATGACGGTTCTACAGAAAGATACCGATTGTTTCAGACACGAGTCGTCCCAGGAAGGATTCGGAAGTGGACGGCCAGGACTACCACTTCATTTCTCGTTCTCAATTCGAGTCCGATATTCTCTGTCGAAAGTTCGTCGAGCACGGCGAATACGAGAAAGCCTATTACGGTACCTCCGTGGAGGCTATACGATCCGTTGTAAATTCCGGGAAAATTTGTGTTCTTAATCTGCATCCGCAGAGCCTGAAGATCCTTCGAAATTCGGACTTGAAACCGTACGTGGTGTTCGTGGCGCCGCCGAGTTTGGAGAAGCTTCGACAGAAGAGGATCAAGAATAACGAGAGCTTCAAGGAGGAGGAGTTGAAGGACATTATAGAGAAAGCGCGGGAAATGGAGGACAAATACGGTCATCTGTTCGACATGATCATTATAAATACGGACACGGATCGAGCGTATAATCAGCTGCTGACGGAGATCAATTCGCTGGAACGGGAACCTCAATGGGTGCCTGCGTCCTGGGTTCAATAAATGAACGGAGTCATACCATCGAGCCAGATATATTTTCGCTGAAACGAGTAGCGAAAGGCTTATAGGCAATTGAGAGAGGCGGCTTTAAAGTCTGACTGGAGATACTTCCAAGGACTGGTTCTTTTACTGGTGCCTGTTATACAATTTTACGTTTCGTACACGCGCGTAATTAAACTCCTTGCCAGGCTATCGTACTTCAAGTACCGCCGGTTTGGTGTAGTCTTCCGTGTCGTATATGGTGCCATCTGATATTCGAAGATCGTCGCGTCAGCAAGCATTTCAGAGGGCGTGGAAAGTGCCCGTCTCGTTGTGATTTATCGTTCCTCGAGCCTCGAGGTCTGGCGTCCACCCAGCAAACAGGCAACGAGAACATCGAGATCCTCGACTTTGAATCTCGAAGGATCCTCCGATCGACTGGCGTGACGCTGGTTTTTCATCGTAACCGGCAAACACTCTAGTTTTCCTCAGCGCAATTTGTACCGCGAGATGCCCCGAGGAGAAAATCGCTACTACTCCGCATAAGATATTATATAATAACGTTTTCCAAAGATGCGTGAATCTTGAAAGAGATCGTCCTACTTCTTTCAAAAGTCACCAGATAATTCCCCAGGATAACAGCGAGCCGCGAAAAAAAAAAAAAAGAAGCGAACCGGTACCGCGAGAATCTTGGACGACAGCAGCCTTTTCACTCCGCGAAAGAATCGAAAGACTCTCACGCTCGTTCGTATCTTGCGCTGTCACGAATTTTCACGGCGATCCTATAGCAGGGAGGCGCGGTCTCTACCGCAGAGTTTTTTAAGTCAAAGAGAAATATTATAAATATCGCAGGACATTGCGAGTTGTTAAACGATTAACGTAAAGGCAAGAAAAACGAAAAAACCACGTTTCCTCGTATTCGTAACTTCGTGTGAACTAGTAATTCGGAGAAGGCGGAACTCATAAACGTTTCATCGTTCGCCCTAGGCACTCTCTCGTGTTTGTTTAGAGAAAAGAATCATAACTTTTAATCCAAGTAGACATCGTTAATGCGAGTATAGACATAGGCTCGTGTGTGAACCAGCGTAAACAAATTTTTAAGACACTTTGGAACGAAACAGAAACTCCTAGGGTACTTATTTCGTTTTCGTCCTCGAGCGACCGCTAGACCTTTCTTCTTTTTCTTTTCTAATCCGACATCGATACTCCGTGTCAGCCACTGTTATATTTACCACCCGCGTGCATCCTCTTTGTCCTCGACTAGCAATAACGCAAGATGTATTTCGAGTCGAAGATCATCGCTAAAAATGATACATGGTTTCGTGGCTCCAAAGAAAAAAAGAAAAAGAATATAAAATAAAAAAAAAAAAAAAAAAACTAAAGGAAAGAAAAAACCAAAAGAGTCGAGCGAGAAGAAATTAATAGGAATCGTATCGACGATCGATCGTTTTTAGTTCAGAGAGGAGAGATTTTCCGAGGGTAGTTTAATTTCGATGTCGTAAACCCAGCTAGCAGCGAAAAAAGAATGTTTCCAAATGAGAGAAACGCGAAAAAAAGAGATACTAATTGCTACCTTTTTAGTCCACTATTTAAAAAAAAAAAAAAAAGAAAAATTAAGTTAAGAAATCACGCACGATGGTCGGAGTAACTGTGCCAAGTGATTGGGCGGCGTGTTAAGGAGGACACGAGAACTGAAATGTGCCAAAATATTTGAGTCTCTTAGAAGAGACTGGAAGAGAGAGAGAGAGAGAAAGAGAGTTTTGTTCAGGAATGGCGTATTATTAAAAGAAAAAGAAGGAGGAATATGTGAGAGGCAAAGAAATACAAAGAGAGACAGAGAAGGGAGAAAGGACTTAGGAGAAACACGCTCAACGGCACTTTCGTATATGTCATTATATTGATTCTGTAAATATTTGTGCACTTGTATAGAAAAAAAGAAAGAGAAGATGAATAAGAAGTTATTATCGTTATTATTATTAAATATTATAATTATATTAATTATTATTATTATTACCATTAATTGCTTCGACTTTATTCTTGTTAATTGTCATCGTATCACCCGTAATTCTATTTTCTCGAGCCATTTTGAGACACAGGTCGTTTTAAATGACGCGAACGAAGGTCAGTAACACGAATGTATATTTTTAAGTGCTAAATCAAAAATCTCCGGCGACAGCCTTTATTTCTGTCTTTTTTTCGTCTTTTTTTTTCTTTTTTAGCTGGATCCGTGCTCGAGTATGCGGCGTTGTTAATGCGTTATGCCCGACAAATCAATTAGGATTTCCGTAGGTAATGCGTTAACAGTGCGCGCGTAATGTACAGAGAGAGAGAAAGGGAGAGAAAGAAAGAAAGAGAGAGAAAGAAAGAGAGTGAGAGAGAGAGAGAGAGAGAGTGTGTGAGCTTGGAATGAAGTGTGTGTACATTAATTACCGTTGCTCCCGAGTATTTTTCTCGACAATCCAATTTCATTTTATGTGTAAAATAAACGTACAACATCAAGGGGAAGATCTGTATGTATAGGTGCATACGTTTTGTATATACGTACGGTATATACATGTATGGGGAAAATCGAACGAGAACCGAATATCAAAAAACCGACCATTGTTGTTAATCTCGAGTCAGCTATTTTTATGCCTTTTCGTTTCATCCAGCTGTTCTTCCTTCTCGAGCTCGTCAATACGTAAGAAACAAACGGAAGACCGGAAGTCTGAAATAGTCTGAATATACGAAGCGTTGCCTTATTCTTATCCTTTTCTCTAACCTTTTTTATTTCAACGTCTCCCTGTCCTTGGAGAAATGCGAAAATTTTTGACAATTTTTCCTGACGGAAGCTGTGTTTAGCAGAGCGATGTCGTAGAGTTGTAACGTCGTTTAGAAGTCTGTGATGTGTTAGATTAATCGAGTCGCTGTGTAGATCGTTGAGCATGGTGCGGGACCGAATTTAATTCCATTATTATGGAACCGTAAAGAATCGCGCGAACATGCCAATAAAAGTGGCGAATTGATAACATTGTTCGGCGTAGATCGCGGATTTTTATGCATTTTCGAGAAATTCCAAGGTGCACGCAATACGCAAAGATAATGTAAGATATCTCTGTAACACGTAGTCGATAGAGCAGTTTTCTGTCTGACCTTTTGATTACATTCTTAAAAATACGAACTTGCATAAATATCCGCAGCCTACTTCGATGAGATCGGCTCGTATATCCGTCTTAAATGAAAATAAAGCACGAAGAGCCAGATGGCGTGCGGTACTATAATTAGCAATAACGAGCCGCGAAGCTAACAGCGCACAGCCGCGATAAAAGATTCTAAAGGAAAGGAAAAGAAAAGGAAAAGACTAAAATTAGCTTACGCGTTGACTATATGTTGTCTATCGTTTAAATAGACCGCGGGTAGAAGATGCAATGGACCGATCGTTCGTGGAGAGAAAGGAGCAGAAAAACTGAAGAAAGCTATTTATTTGAGACGCACGAAACATTAAACCAAGCGAAAAATGCGTTTCATTCGGAGCAGAATTCACCTTGAGATTGAATATTCACGATTATTGCTGTTTCTCAAAGGTATTATGTAAATAGACGATAAACTGGAAAATTATCGTCGTATAAATATACATATATATATATAAACAGGCACGTATACATACAGTACCGCTCATAATTATTTTATATTTATTTCTATAATTGTTTCACTTCTAGTGTAAAAGCTAAGCTAACATATACGACTCCTTGGTGAACCGATGAACACTATCTCGAATGAATTATAGTTCTAATATCTAATACTGTTTTGATTGAATCATGGATTATAGTATTAAATTTCGATTATTCGACTTATCGATGTTTAAATTCGTGCGAATAATTATGAACGGCAGTGTATACGTATATGAAGACCACAGAGAAAAAAGTCACATTTTTCGTATGAGAGCAGTTTAAAAATCCAGTACTTTGTTTTGTTAGTCAATCACATACTACCAAAACTGTCTCTGTATTGAATTTAATTACGAGGTCCTTCTGTAAAATATTTATATCAGAACTATCGATCTCGAGAGTACAATGGTTATCATATTTTTTTTCACAAAATTTCATGGATTTGTCATCTATTGTTAAAACATATATATCTCTGGACAGAAAAACAGGTCGTTTCTCTTTCTAACTATATTATACTAAAGTAAACTTTCTTATTTCTTTTTTTTAACCACGAAATAATGTGAAAAGAAGAACAAAATTGTACTTATGATATTCCTCTCCTGTAATCTTTGTGTGTATATGTATGTACATAAACGTGAGACTTCAATCCTAAGGTAAAACGAGATGTTCGTCGATGTTGCAAAAGATCAACAGGCAGTATCACCATCGTTTCAGCCTCTGAATATCCACTACACGTTCTGTTATGTATCAAATAAAGTTACTGTAATATTTCTAAGGTCGCTTGTCAACTTTACACACACGCACGAACGCGCGCGCGCGCACACACACACACATACAGAGCTCGATTGATCGATCATCGCCCTTTATAGCCTCGATCGTATTTTCCTCGCAGCTTGCTGCCAAAAGTCGACTAATTTTCTTCCGGAAATCGACTACAGAGAAAGAGAGAGAAAGAAGGCGAGATATACGCGTATTATAGGAATTTAATTAAGAAGCACCTCGATGAAGAAGCTCGTTGAGACTTTAATCTTGAAAGAAGATAAAGATAAAATCGCAAGCAGAAGAAAGTAGGATTAGGAATGTCCGTAAGTTTGAAATTTCAACGCACGAGGGAGCGTAGAAAATTAACCTTGCTACGATCCTAAAATTTCTATAGTTCAATCTTGCTCTCGTTTTATCAAACAGAGACAATACGTAATCTTTTAAGAAAATATTTAATTCTGTTGCTTTCTTTGGGTTTACGTGATCCGTAATGGATGCTCTGTTTCAATAGAAACGATTAAAACATAAATAGTTTTTAAATTTTAGTATTCAAAGTATTTTAAAAAAAGAAGACGTCTGAAAAGAAGGAGTAAAGAGAACAGTAAGGTTAACATAAAACTGAAATGAAAAATCATGCATATCAATAAGATTTCTTTCGTATTCTGTTCAAACTGAAGATAGCTATTTTAGGTTAGAAAAATGTGATTGGTCGAGAATGGTCGTAGCAGGGTTTAAATACGATGAATCTTGTATATCGACGATGAATGCTTGCTACCTTTTTCAGAAAGATCCACAAAGATTCATCCCTGTGCAACACGAACGTGTTGTTTCAATTTTCGATCTCCTTGAAAAAAATCACCATTCGTCGGAACTCCTGCGTCCTACCTCGATCCAAGAAATTGCATCACATTTTTTCCAACACATACACGTGAAACACATAACCTCCAAAGTTACCTGCATACGCTGTAAGTCTATTACGGATCATACATATTTCCCATGCTTTAGTATGAAAATCATTCCACTATTCTTATACTGATTAGTATAGTGAAAAAAGCAGCTTATCACCACAAAAGAGTAGCGCAACGACGCGAAGCGGATGACGGCTAACGGTGGCCTCGGCACGCTTTGAATCTTTTCAATTAATAAACCAAGATTGGAGAATCAATAAGTGAAATCATTCTCTGCGCAAGTTTCCAAGCTTCAGTCGCTATATTATACGCTTCTTGATGGATCTATCAGATCAAACGATAGGTAAAAAGCAAACTTACTTAAAATGAAGGAAATGAAACTAGGAAAGATTACGTCTAGGAAAGATCGTAGTAGCAAAATTCCTACATAGATCGAAGTATATGGAAGTGTAAAACAACAGTCACGAGTAATAAGAATATACAGTGGCGGATAAAAGACGGTTTAAAATTCATACGCTACTTACGAATTTTAATACCTCTTTTCCTAAAAATTCATTCTATTATGTATCGTATTGGTCATTCCACAAGTAACGCGGTGAGAATTAAGTTTGAAACGATAGGACTAGTTACTATCGGAGTTTTGAAAAACTGGAATAGAAAGCATCGTGGAAGAAGATAGTGAATTATAAAACATAGGGGAAAATTCATCACTGATCGATCGCTCGAAGGTAATTGTTTATTTTCATCTAGCAATATGAAAGCCAACGACGACGCACCACTTATGAGATAACCTAACGTCTATGCGTTGCTCTCGTTTAATATAAATCCATTTTGTAAAATTATAGTGCCCCTTTATACTCGTCTTTTATACACCACTGTATATGGAACCTTATGGACACGCCACGTAACGAAATCACCAAGGGAACCACAATCGTGTTCGAGCAAAAATTCTAAAGATCCAGCGGGACCAGTTGCGCATCGTTCGATATTTCGTAAGAAGCTGTAAAGAAGGTGGAAAGTTAGTAGGGACAGATCGATGGTGAAGAATTTGGTATCCGCGAACGTGTTCGCGTTTTGAGGCCATCGCTAGCGAAGGGTGGCTAGGAGAGGGAGAAGGGGCACGTTATGGAAGTGGGGAGGGCTACGTTAAGGGGCGTTGGGGGCGGTGGTGGTCGTCGTTTCTACGCGCATGTTTCTTCTCCGCGAAACGGATCGATGCTGGAAATAGCTCGACCCGCAGGAGAGTACGAGGTGAGTCGGCTTCGCTTTCGGCAGGGCCTTCGCAGCTCTCCACGCCCGCTGTTTCCTGTTTTCCAGACCAAAGGGAAAACGTAACTCGTAGCTAGAACCCACGGTTCGTCTTCTTCGCGTTCCCGCGAGCTTCCCTCGTCACCCGGCGAACGTTATTCGCTGATTTCCTCTTCGACCTCGTTCTTCCTCTCTCCCCCTCCTCAGAGAGTCTCTTCACACTGTTCTCTTCTTCTGTCACATTCGATATCTGGCACATTGGTATCAGTTCAATTTCATCCTCCGTCATCTTCTATATCACTCTTCCTCCTTCTTCCGGTGTTCGTTCCTCCGAGTGTGTGCTTCGACGATTCATCCCACCGGCGACCGAAAGAAACTTCAGAGAGAAATCTCGACCGCGGGATGACTCGAAAAAAATGTGCGTCGTACCGATGTGGCTGACGAGGCTGGAATCGTAAGTACAACTAGCCGAAAGGTTTTTCTCAAACGTAGGTGTATAGCGCCGCGAACACCAGAGCGAAACGTGGCCGCCGTGACACGACACCTACGCTTCCTCCGATTGATCCGCCTTCTAATACGTTTCGCTTTGCTCGCCTGAACGACCTTCGCTCTCAATTTTTAACACGTTCCTCCGCTTTGTCGCGGTGACAGAGAGACGCCTATGGCCTCTCGGCTTGCTCCTTTGCATCCTGACTATTCCGTTTCTAGGATTCGTCCGGCCGCTTTCGGACTTTCCTCGAGAAGGTTTCCGGTTGCGCCTCTCGAAGAAAACACCTTAGATAGAATCGATCTGCCCATAGACGGATCATCTTGAACGTCTCGTAGATGTCTCGTCTATCCTGTAATCTCTAGAATATCGTGGAATCGATCGAACGCGAAGACTGTGTCATAGTGTTAGAGGTAGCAATGTCTAGGGAAACGGAGTGTCTCTGTCTATCTACCATGGCTTTGATACGCTCCAGGCCGATTTAACGAAAGATACGTAAACTCGAAGAAGCATTTCGTCTACTGTAATACGTAGAAATATTCTAGACCGATCGTGGCTTCGTAGGTAATGCTGACGTAGCAATGATCGTTGCTAAGACGATAACGAAGCTGCCCATTGAGAACTGACTTGGTCGATACGCCTCGCGTTTCCTCCTATCTGTCAACCCTCGCGAATTTACCCTCGGATACGTGCTTCGTGTTTCAATTATGCATCGGTCTCGTTACGTTCTGACATCCATTCGATCTTCGCCTTTCGTTTTCCTCTTTGTAATCGAATTCTCCGTTTCAGCCCGAAGTCTGGACGGTGGACGCGCGGTATAGAATGGATTACCGATTTGAAATCGAACGATCGTCGAATTATATCGTCGTAGGAAGTGACAGATGATAAAACTGGTCGAGTATATAGCATCGTCCGTGCCGGTATTACGCGTGCGCCTCGGTGAATCCGGTGGACAAACGTTCGGCATATTGGAGCAACGCTCTTGGCCGAAACTTTTATCGAATTACGTCAGAAATTCAAGCTACTCTCCCACGAAGAAGAGATATCGTGGTCTATTGTTCTTCAACGGCCAGCAATATATATCGCTGGGTGCTCGTCGATTTGCCTCTTCCGCGTTGTATCAAATAAGATTCTATTCTAGATAGACGCGATTGCCTGGTAAAGTGGATTTTACGTGACGAAATTTCCTGTTTTATATAGATATTCTTTGCTTTCTTCTTTTTGGCAACGTTACGTGGCGGAATGTTGTTGGGCAGAATGTTATTGTACAGCTCAGGAATGGTAGAATATCCGTTTAACACATTTGTTGCTAGTGAAATACGATTACCTATGCCATTTCTTCTTTTACTTTTCTTAATCTTTACGAATAGACTGCGGGTGTTTCTGCAATTTCGTGTTTTTGCAAACGTTATGCAATGCAACCTGCGTAGAAATGTATTTCGCCGTTTAATTTTTTATACCAGTGAAACTTATTTGGACATAGAATCTCGTTATAAATGAAACCGTATATTCTATTTAAAAAATCATGATTAACGTATATCTTCCTAAACTGTGTATTGTCACGTTACACAATTTTGTTCACTGCTAAAATAAGAAAACTCAAAATAATGTTTGTTTCAGTATGTTCTGTGGAAAGAATATTAATCGATGATTTCATCCGAATTAACAAGAATGAAATTGCAATAATTGCATTAGCAGCATTAATTAAATTAACGAATCAATAGCAGCGAATGTGTTAAAGCCACGTACAGTGTTCGAGCATTGGCGCGACGCTGGATTTCATATGGGGTTTGGATTTTCTAAATATAAATCGGCACGCGCACCATTTTTCTCCTCTATTGGATTTCTCTCCGCTAGACCCCTTCCTTAAATTTTTTAGTCGACAAGCCAACGGTATATCGTGACACTGTTTTCCATCCTGTAACCTAAAATCTACGAAAAACAGAATGTTAGCTATATCGCTTTCTAAATTTTGAGGTTAAGGGTCGTAGAAAAAACATGCCACGTATTGGAATTAAATTCAGATTAAATCGTTGTCCACCTTGCAATGAAAATTTCTAAAGTAAATTCTGTTAAATGTCTTTGTATATTTCTGATAATATTTCCAAAATTTTCAGGTCAAGTTGTTCCCCATTCTGTAAGCTAGAACCTCTGAAACAGAAATAGAATTTTTGACGAGTCCCTTCCTAAATTTTGAGGTTAAATCGAGGTTCGATCGTTCACCATCCAGTAAGTTAGAACTGCTGAAATACAAATAGAACCTTTGATAAGTCTCTTCCTAAGTTTTGAAGTTGAATCGTTCTCTATTCCATAAGCTATAATCTTCGAAATAGCAATAAGATTTTTGACGAGTCTCTTGCTAAATTTCGAAATTAAATCGTTCTCCATCCTATAAGCCAGAAACTCTGAGGCAGCGATAAAATTTTTCACGTGTCTCTTCTTAAATTTTTAGGTTAAATCGAGATTCGATCGTTCTCCCATTCTGTAAGTTAGAGTTTCTGAAACAGAAATAGAATTTTTGGATTTTAGGAATAAATTTCCTCCTACATTTTGAGGTTAGGAGTCGTAGCAGAAACTTTGTTTAAATAAACGATTGATACGTAGGTTTGATAGTAGCTGATAATTAACTCTGGTAACGAGCGTTGGTCTCGATTCTGTGTGCAAAAGTACGAGCGGTACTGGTCGATAATTTCTGTTCACCTGGTGACGCGGTTCGGACCAAATTTAATTATCTAGATGCCGGAGATAAGAATATACCTTATCGTGTCAGGCATTGAGATCATCTCACGATACCACGATCGATCGTTTCTTAAATTTAACGTTGACTTCATCGACAAGATCTTCGTTGAGGGAAAATTGAGAAGCAACGCAAAGAATACGATCAATCGCCACGATCAAATTCCAGTGGGAAACGCTGAAAGTTTGAAAAACTTATTTGCAGCAGGACGAAACTTTATGAAGACCCCTTGCGGTTCCTAAGATTTCATCTCAACTTTTTATTCTTTGGTGAAACTTTCGTTGGCTAAGCTGGACTTTTATTTAATTTAAGTTACGGTAGATCACACCATAAGTAATTTTGTGCTCGCATGTGCAACTTCAAAACATAAAGGTGTCTTATATCTAATTGCAATGAAATAGCGTTCAACATTTATGAATAATATCAAATATCAACGTTTATATTAGGACGTAAAATGTTCGTCGTACCTATTAGCAAATAATACCTTAGCTGATCTTTTCTGAAGCTATTTTTAGAGTTTGCCTCGTTTATCATTTCTAATTCCTGCTTTCAAAAACTATTCGAAAATATTCGATTACCTCTTTGAGATTCAATTTTGTTTTATATTTGTCAATTTTGTACTCTATTTCGTAACTATCGAAATAAAAAATTGTTAGTAGTATTAAAGTGACGTATTTCAATTATATTATTTTAAATGCTTTGTCAAATTTCTTTTGGTGTATACGACTGATCATTCTGTTGATTGAACTGCAGATATTTGTACAAATTTATATTTTCACGAAGACAACTAAAAATATTGTGCATATAGTAGGCATTTATTTCATTTAACGACTATTGCTATACATACTATGTTTTGAATATTTTATAAATTAATAATAATGATATTTATTTGTAATTTGTAGTAAAAGAAGGAGTTAGGATAAAAGATAACGATACTAGGTAACAAGCGTCATAGATAGATGCAAAAAAAAAGAAGAAAATAATAAAATGTAATATACAACAATGTCAAAAGATACGCATTTGAGGTATTATTTTTTCATATTATTACTTATATATATAACCATATAACCTAACCCAAATTCCTCAGCCTGTAATCGTCGATTGTAAATTTCAGGAATTACCGTAGCAAACTTTCCTATCTTAGAAATTCAAAGTCGAGAAATCAGATACAAAATAAAGAAACTCGATTATTTGTGGAATGACCTGATATCCTTCGTTCGATCGAATCAAACAGAACGGAATTCTCGTCTCGGCGGAGTCGTAGAACTAGAACAGTGGTCGTAGGTGAGATTGCCGATTTCTCAACCATTATCGATTACAGTTTCCTGGGTTGCACGCAGGTGTACTTTGACGACGATATCGGTTTTAGTCGGGGTTTGCTGCGATAGTCGTCGAGTTTGTTAGCACACCAGAGCCTCGACACGACCACCCTGCAGTAATCTGGAGCACGTGCTCTCTCCTACTCCCCCAATTATCGACGAAATTCTGTTTCGTATACTATGCCGGTCCCTTTTGCTCGTTGGTAACTCGTCGACTTCCGACGGTGTCGATTTAATTGCCGCGTTGTTCGTCAATTGCGATTCTCAATTCTTTGCAAGTTTCTTAAGTTCAAAGACGGTAATCGATTAACCCTTTACTCTCTGATTTTGCCGTTTCAACTACTAATAATTTATCGATATATCAAGATGTTGAACCAAATATGCCGAGAATTGTATTAAGAAAGATTGGAAGACATTAGATAGTAGGATCGACATACTGTTCAAAGAATTATCGACACAAAGAAACGAAAATATAAGATGATGAGATGTTAGATCAAAGTTCTACCTCTGTGGAGTTCGCTTCTTGTGCATTTACGTCCTAGTAATTGTAACGTATATTGCTACCTGTATTTACTTTATATCTATAATCATATTTATACTTTATACGCGTTGACAATTCTTGAAGTATCTAGTACAAAGATAGCAATTAAAATTTAGATATGATATAACAGAGGACACGGGTCTTACTAGGGTTTTATTAAAGAACGTTAGATGTATTCCAAAGTATTTCCTAAATTTGAGATCCACGGCAGAGTCGAAGTCCAAACGAAATCCAAATTCTACTAAACATTCGTAAGAACACTTAATCCAATTATTCGATTATTTATAATAGACAGTTGTAGCAAACAGCTGTTTCAATAGAATAATCCCAATGCATCGTTCGCAATTAAAAATATGGCGCAGATGGACATTGTTGTCGAAAGACATATAGCTTACACCGATGTTAATTAAATTCCCCATTCGTATGGGATTAATATGCTAACTGTGCCTCTCGCGTAATACTTTAAGCCTCTTATCAACGATACAGATCGTAGCGTACGCTCGATTGGCAAGGGACATTCGCGTGTTGCACAACTTTGCTCTATTTGTTCAGAAGATACGCAGTATCGCATAGAAATATATAATCTTTTCAACCCACGATGTTTGTTTAGTATACGAGAAGAGATTTTTTCCTTTCTTTTTATCAACTATTAGCGATAGAAATATATTTTTTGGAGCGATTTTACAAAGAAGACACGGCGTACCAAGATTTGAGATTAATTGGATGAAAAACGAATTTATACGGTGTCGGATCGGATAATTGATTTCAAGCTTCAAAGCAGACAGATTTTTCGTTTTATCTTCCAAAGGCGTTGTTATGTCCTTGTAGTCGGTTTTAGTCAAGATTCTTTTAGGCATTCAGTACTTTTTATTCGTTCTTAAAGCAACGCATGTTTTTGGTCGGCTTTTTAAAGTAGACAACTAGTAATTTATAAAGGTAGAACGTTACGTGTTCGCAACATCGGACGCAGAAAGGACGAGACACGAATGCCGTTTCTACCGTGTGATGATACAAACTCGTTGAACTAAAACCTATCACTCGATGATAAAATACGGAAGAAGAGAGACAAGATTTCTGGCATTTTCTCAGCGATACCGCTATGGAGGAGCGTTGTGAAAGGCCAACAGGAAGGGTAAAATGGTCACGGTTGTACGGTACTGCTGATCGATCGGGCTGTTCTGGCAACGATCCCATTACGCGTACACGACCGTCCAAATCGAACGTTCTTCTTTTTATTTTTTTTTATCGGACGGATAGACAAATTCCAAATAACGACAGCTTCGTTCCCCGTCTCGATTCGACGGCCCTTGTTCTTCGTCTTTCTCGTGGCGATCCCATAATCGGTATATTCGAATCTCGTTCCAACGGATCTTATTCTAGGTCTGAGTCTAATTAGACTAAATCGGTGGATACGGCGGATGCAAGCGACGCGGCGAAGTCGTAAAATCGGTCGATAGTCGAAGCTTACCGTTAAGCAAGCTAACGGTAACTGTACCGAGCAATTAGAAACGTATCAAGGATCATAAGGCTCGTAAAGACAGGCTGCTGTCCGACGCTGGTTTGTCTCCAACGTTGGCTTTCTCTTCTTTAAACTTCTTCGTGCATTTGTGCACATCGCTCTTGTCAACGGTGTCATCTCCGCAAACATTCCATAGCCTTCTGTGGATAGCGTGCACCCCTCGTTCCTCGAGAATTCAATGGTGACACGCTGCTCTCGCTTGAAATCCGTTATTTACATACGACGAAGAGGAAGAAGAGAAAGAGTTACTACGGAGAAAGAGTTGTTTCACCGATATGCGGAATTTAAACGACCTACAGTCGCTTACAAAAGTCTACGTACATCCCTTAAATATAAATTGTTCCAACCAAGCGCGTTCTCCGTTTCTTTGCGTTAAATCGAGTACAGGAAATTCGTTAGGCGTGTGTAGATTTTCGTACGACTGGCTGAGCGAATCGGTTAATAATAAGATTAATGTGTACGTCAATACGCGTACGACAACGTTTCGAGAGTTCGACGCGGCAAAATGAACGAGCGCATAGAGCGACGTGTTTCGCGGCGTGCACGCGTTAAAAAAGAACTGGACGAATTTAGCGCGGTTATAAAGAGCCACCGACTAAATAAAGATCGGTAGTGTGCAACAAGTATTCGAGGATTCGGCAAAGTAGCCTGAAACGTCGCGTGGGTGTTGTCGTTTCATTCGCGAGCACACGCACGTCACTCGCGTCGCACGCTCCGCACTTGCAGTTTGCTGTTCGCGTTGCTCTGTTCCTGGACCGATCGATCGAAGGTCGATGGTACTTTGGACGATTGCATAGAACGTGTATAGAGTATTATATTCTTGCTGCAACTACCCTTGGTCGCATAACGAATCTGCATGAAAGCACCTGTAATAATCTCGCGAATCTAACTCTTTTCTAATTTCAAATATCGTCCTCCCATTGTTTGGTATCACTATTGTCGCAGAACCTAAAAGCTTCTGCTAAAAAAAAAAAAAAAAAGAAAAAAAAAGATGGGAAAGGTTTCTGGGAGACAAAGGTTTGAACACGTTCGCTACTGCTACCGATCGCGTTTTGCTCCTTGCGTTCTTGTACAATGTATTCAATAACGAAACACAGCGAAGCTTATATCTGTATACGTCGATTTTCAAGAAACGAGTTACGAAATTCTTCGCGCGTCTTATGACGAGACTATTTCTATTCGGATGAAATTTTGCTATATGTATAGTCGGTGAAATAAACGTGAAATTTCATCTCGATATTTCCGTATGCAGCGTATATATCCTGCACGAAGGAAATGAAACCGAAGGGAACATAGAAAGATACTCGCAAAGTGTCGATATATAACGTACAGTTTGAAACAGCGTGTGAAGTTAGAATTTGTTTTGGTGAAAACGAGTATTCTATACGTATGTCGAACCAACGAGCTAGATTTTTGCGAACGACTGTATACGATGGTAGCGAACGTGCTAATAATCCATTGGCATGCACGGTTATTAAGCAGTCCGAGGAAGACTACGTGTATGATCCCCTCGGAAGCCAAACTAATCAACTCCACTCGCGCGAAACGATAAGTTGCATTGAAGTACAACTGGCAGATAGACAATGGTAAATTGTAAGCCGAGCTCGAGACGCAATATCTCCGTGGTATGAGAATTTGTCTTCATGGAGTTGATCAGCGTGGCTGTTGCATGGCGCGTGTAACGTTCGGTTTGGAGTAAAAATTCCTAAAAATTGGCGAGCCCATCGGTCACTGCTGCTTAGCACCTTTCGTATAGATATAGAAGAAAAAGGAACCCGAAGGCGATAACGGCGCTTGAGAGGTTCGGAAAAGACGGTGTGCCAATGGGTTAAAGCTTGAACCTTCGAGAAAGACTAACGAAAAGTATGAATACCGATTGCAGAGGCCTCGCTTGTTCCACGGTAGCTCTTAGAGGATGCACAAGCTAGCCAAGGGCCTGAAGAAGAAAAAAAAGCCGAAGAAGGGCAAGAAGGGGGCAGAGGAGGACGAGTTCGACCCGGAGGAGCTCGAGCGTTATAGGCGCGAGCGGGCGGAGGCCCAGCAGAAAGCCGAGCAATCCGGCGAGCAGGCCAGCAACGCCAGCTCCGACGAGTGGAAGAAATTCGAGGCGTTGACGGCCGGAGTCGACTCGATCCTCAAGAAGACACAAGGAGATCTCGATCGTATAAAATCCACTTCCTTCTTCCAACGGAAGCCGCCGCTAGAAGACGAGAAGAAAGAGGAAGAGGAAGAGAAGCAGGAGGATCCTGGTAAAAAGTCTTCTTCGAAGAAGTGGGTAGGTTTCGACGAGGAAGGTAATCCGATCGAGGGTGAACCGCCGGACTTCGAGGGAAAGGGGAGAAAGAAAGAAGACAAGCCTCTGGTTAACGAGGACGGTCTCGTCGAACTTCCCGACGACGAGGATGAACGCGAAGACTCGGCCGACGAAGACGTATTCGATACGACCTACGTCGACGTTCTGCAGAACATCGACGTTCAACTAGCTTACATTCCCGACAGTCCAACCGAGGAGGAGACCGGGGACGATCCGTTCGACACTACGAACGCGGACAAAGTATTAAAAACAGTAGATAAAAAGGGGAACAGATTGGTGAGTTTAGGGAACGCGGTAGAGGTGCTCTCCGGAAGAGTCGATTACGTGAGTTCGTGCAAGATCGCGAAAGGCAGGCGGCCTAGAGTTCAACAAGATTTATTGTTGGACGACTTCGAGGAATCCGAGCAACCTACGGAGAGTGGCGGCGTAGTTGCGGAGCCTGTGGCCGTGACTAAGACCTTGTTGGACGACGACAGCGATCTTCCTGATATTCCTGTCGATCTAACCAAGCTTCCTCCGGTTCTACCAAGACCGGTCAGCCCAGCCGTGAACCGAGAGAACGTCGCGGAGAACAAATCGTCGAACGGACCCTTGGATATTTCTGAATTCGAGGTATTGAAAGAGAAAACGATCCTAGAAGAGATTCCCGACTTGGACGACGCAGAGTTCGATCTAGACGCAGCGCCGGATGAGCCGGTACGTCTCGAGGAGGCTGACGATCCTTTCAAAACTAAGGAACCGGCGGCTGTAGACTTCCAAGCCGAGATAATAGAAGCAAGCTTCGAGGCAGCCACGTTCGTCGACGAAGAAGATCCGTTCGACACTACTTTCGCTGAGAATATCCTTCCTGGTAAGGCGGAGTTAAAGTTCATCGAGAAAGAACTGGAAGAGTTTCCGGTTTCAGAGGTGACGATATCCTTGACCGATCCAGCCGGATTGAACAGAGACTACGAGACAGGTTTGCTGAAAGAAGAGCTCAGATCGAAGATCAATGGTTTGCAAGGTAAGAAGGATCTTCTAGGAGGATCTACGACCGATCTGAGTCAACTCGCGGACGAACCTATAGCTCCAGTGGAAGATCTCAGCTACGTGGATCCTTTCGACACCTCTGCCATTAAAGATATTCCTCCTGGAAAGACAGAGTTGAAGTTCCTCGAGAAAGAGTTGCTTGGCGAACAACGTGATCTATCTAATTCTCTGGACGACGACGATTTCGATCCGAGAAAGGACGAGCAGCCAGCAGTTGTTTCGATTGACGTTACCGTATCCAAGATACCGACAAGGCCCCCTCTTCCGACAGCATCCGTTAAACCAATCTTTCAGGTTGAATTCGAAGAAGAGGAAGATACCGACGAGTTTGCCGATCGTGGACGAAGATCTTCGAGGCCAGAGGTGCTAGAACTAGCACCTTCGAAGATTGTCGCTTTTGAATTGCCTACACCGTCCAAACGACCAGACCTACTGACAACCACCGAAGAAGAGAAAGCACTACCTTCGAAACCTCTGACACCTTATTATTCTCAGAAATCTATCGACGACTTGTTACCTATACAGGAGGAGGAAACTGATGTGGATCCTTTCGATACCAGTTTCGTGGCCAAGGTAGCTCCCGGAAAGACAGAGTTGAAGTTAATCGAGTCCGAACTATTGAAACAGGAGACAAAGTTACCTCATAGCCTGAGCGATCACGATTTTGATCCGCGAGCCGAAGGGGAACCCGTAAGAAGACAGAGCGATTTCACAGCTAGTTCTATCAGGCCGAACAACTTGAAGATCGCCGAGCTTCAGGATTCTGTGTTGAAGAAGTTCGAGGAACAGAAGAATCCGAAACTGCAACAGAGGCAGGAGAGTTTGCTGGACGAGAAAATCGAGGTGGACGCGAAGCCTCTGACGCCAAGAATCGAATCGAAGCCCATCGAAGAAGAAGAAATTTCCTACAACGATCCCTTCGACACTTCTATCGCCACTAATATTCTTCCTGGTAAAGCGGAGTTGAAGATTCTCGAGAGCGAACTACAGCAAATTCCTGGAGAGGTGGCCGTTCGTCCTGTGCCTATCGCGTTCACAGCGATCATTAAAACCAGCGTTCCGGAAGTCGATCCTGACTTTGATCCCAGAGCCGAGGAAAAGAAAGAAACGGCTGATTATTTGTGCATCGACGACCAAGATCCTGGAGCCAAAGTACTGACTCCTCTGCAGAACGACGACTTCGGTTTAGGAGAGGACGTGGATCCTTTCGACACCAGTTTCGCTACCCTAGGGCCAGGAAAAACCGAGTTGAAGATACTCGAATCCGAATTAATGCAAAAATAGAAGATCCGATCTATCCTCCTTCTCTTCCCAGTAAAACACTCTCTGCTAAGCGATCCACGCAATTCTACCGTACAAAGTATTATACCAAAGAATATTTTAAGCAACTCGATTAACCTGGTAAGCTGGTCGATTAACCTTTCGATCGAGCAACATGGATTCCAAAGGTGGAAACCCTTTCTTGATGGACGACTACGGTGTCGAGTCCAACGACAGAAAGACTAGCCAACCGTCGAATCCTTTCCTCCAGGACTTCGCGGACACGGAAACAGCCGGAGGAGGGGAGAATCCTTTCCTGAATTTTGGCGCAGACCAATCTTATCAATCAGCCGTTACAGTCGATTCGACGAATCCTTTCGCTTCTTTCGCCACGGAGGCCACTGCGCCTAGCACTGGTTTCGAAACTACCACTACCGACACTACGGCATCTAACATATTCTCTGGTCAACCCACCAACATTTTCGAGACGACTGGCAACGAGACGAGCACGAATCTGTTCGACCCACCGATCTCTACTCAAGCCACTGACGAACTTTTCGGTCAAGAGTTACAGTCTGCACCTCCGCCGTCTCCGGTGGTGCCGATGTCACCGGCTCAACCCAAGAATGGCAAGACTGCACCGTCGAGACCGCCACCGCCGAGACCTCAACCACCGGCGCCTCCTAAAAACACCAAAGACTTGATCTTGTCGGTTACTGGAGCTATGGACGCTACTTCCAATCATCTGCTGGATCGATTACAGGTTCGTTATATCGAGATAAATTACTATATTAACGAAGACGTACCGTAGGATTTAATGCAAGTTACAGGGTTTGTTGGAGAGTTGGTTTTCCTTGGTTTTGATCGATTCGCTCGAATTACGGAAAAGCGTTTTCAGTTACAGCTTTTTTATTTGTTACCTGACTCAGACCCAAACAAATTCTTAAAAGACGCGTGTTAAGGATATTTTTACATATACGTATCTTTCAAGTAGGAGCGTAGTTACTCAGGACATTGACCATGACAACACAGATATACCAGTAAGGAGTACCATTTCGTACGTGTATATGTAATTGCCAGATAAAAATTCCGCGCTGTACCATCTTGTATATAAATAATTAGCGGATAAGTCAAAATCAAAATTCCTATCTGTCAAACTTTGGTTCGTTTCATCTTGATCGTCGATTACAGGCAACGAGAACACCCAGTCCAACGTTGATGCACTCTCCATCGCCAACTCCGGAGCACAGTTTCGCCGACTTCCTGGACGTGGACTCGAACGTCCCAGACCTGATGTCCGACGATAGCAAAGTAGCAGAGCCATCAAAGAATCGCGACATCTTGGATCTCCTTGACGCACCCAATACAGACACGACAACCACCACCATCTTCTCCACGCCGATAAACACCGAAGAGACCACCAGCTTGGTAACGGGAGTATCTCTGGTCAGTGCCACTGGCCAGGACAATCCATTCGTCAGCATTACAGAGCAAGAGGCATCTCCTGTTCAGGCCGAGGACGCCTTTAAGTCAGATTTCCCGGAAACTGCTTCTGTAACAAGCGAAAAGCGACCATCTATAGCCTCCACGACTGGAGTTGTTGGAAGCGACACGGAGAAGACTGGTATCGATTTAGATTTCGCTGCGGAATCCCCTGTTGTCTCAGAAACTATGCAATCATCGACGGCTGGAGCCGAATTATTCGCCACCAGCAGCACCGAGCAATTGTCCACGATGACTACCGAGTCTGCGTTCTTTTCTGTCGCCGATACGATGTCTTCTGGGCCATTTGGTACCATAGATACCACGGCCACGCATTTCGCGACATCCATGCAATCGCCCGGCACGCAACCTTTGTTCGCGAACGCGGAAATGAATGCTCAGTCCAATGGACCATTTGCTTCTGATCTGCTCGGTGATTTCGAAGAACCTACGAAAGATATCAGTGGCATGACATCGGCCAGTCCGACTCCGGGAGCTGAATTTCCCATCAGCGAAGCGTATAAGCCTGAAGAGCAATTGGATAACTTTGCAGCAACTACGAAAGTTATCGAGGGCACTGGCGACGCGTTTGATATTTTTGCTTCGAAGTTTGATAAAGCCGCGGAGCAGGAAACCAGCGCTGGAGATCCTTTCTTGGATGCCTTTGGCGGCGGGCCTACCGCCATGGACACGTCCAGCGATGGTAACAGAATTCTCTTGTAATTTTCTGTAAGCTTAAAGAATAAGTTTTCGCGAATAGAAATTACACGTATTTCCTTCTATTTATCGTACATTTAGATTTACGTTTATTTCACTATTTATCGTGTATTTAGTTTGGGGTGATTCGTCCGCGACCGGGTCAGAGACAGCAGTGACTGGATTTGGAGAAACTGATGGGTTTGACTCGTTCCTGAGTATGACTGCACCACCACCAGAACCAAATGTGAAGAGAACCGAGTCTGTAGATTCGGACGCGGGACCAGATTTCAGTGTATTCATTAAGTAAGCACCGATATATCAAATAATCGATCAATAGATGTATGATAAATATCAAGTAAATATTAATAAATATAAGTATCAACGTTTGGCTAATGTATTTTGTTTCCGTAGACCAAAAGAGGACGATCAAGGCGGAGGAATCGAGGGAGGAGCTGTCCCCGTGCTAGCGCCACCACCAAAGAGTCCGCAAAACACAGCTTACGCAGATACCTCGCCACGATTCAATCCCTTCGACAAGTCAGGATTCGCACAGGACGCTATTCCCACTACAGAAACTGCTCAACCCGCTGAATTGACCAGGACAGATTCTCAGGTATCGTAAACATCGACGTGTTCGTTTTTGCAAATTGAACCGTCTGTTATGCCCCGAGGTTTGCTATAAGCCGTGTTCCTGACCGTCTTCCTTGGTACTACATTGTCGCAGAAAGGATCGCCTTACAAGACCGGCGATACGCATACAATATAGATATCGTCAGGCAGCGAGTTTCAGGAAATTTCGGGTGGTCTTCGGTCCGTTATTTTACTTAGACAAAAGGGTGGCCAACGCGAACACGAGCGCGAACGGTTAGGAACACTCGAGACAAATGAAAAAGTCGAGTGGCAATCAGTCTTTAGTCGGAGATCATAACGAAAACGTCGAGAGGTCCGGATCAGTAAAATCACAGTCACTTTGCGAGAAAGCGATCGCCGAGAAGTCTTAATCGTTCGAGTCGAGTTAGAATAAAGAGCTAGTTGTTATCTTCGCGGAATTATTTGTTACGTAGAAATCGTATTTAAAAATAAAAGCTTATATTGACCCTGTTAATTCAGTGTCATAACCATTTCAATCACCCCTATTATCCTAACGAAATAGGGGATTATCGAAATCGTAACGAGAATTTACGCCTCTCGTTGACGCGTCTTTCCGCTATCGCGTCTCTCCGCGAACGGTCGAATACCGTCATTATAATCTTCATTCGACATTATACATGCTTTCTTAAATATTAGCTAGACTGCGAAATTCTGTCGTTTGATATTTCTCTCATATGGCAGGAATCAATTGTTATAACTGAAACTTTTATCAATTAGTCTTCGCTGTAATATTGAATTTTTGTTATTAAAACATTCTATGACTATTTCTATGTTTCCGATCAAATTAATAAAACTAGTTGTTTTATTATATGTATTACATTGTACATATACATTGCACAGTGTATCGTTATTTGCTTTTATCCGATACTAGGAAACTCCTCCGACTCCTTTATTTGACGAAGACGTCAGCCAACCTTTGGAAGACTTCCCAAGAGTGACGTACACCGGTGACGGCTGGGACATGCACCTGCGCCAACCTAACAAGAAAAAGATAACCGGTCAACGATTCTGGAAGAAGATCTTCGTAAAACTGGTCTACCAAGGTGACAATCCTGTACTCCAGTTGTTTAACAGCAGAGAAGACAAGGATCCCTTCCAAGAATTACCTCTAGTTCCTTCTTACTCGATATCCGACATCGGGGCACAGCAATTTGACCAATACGGCAAGATATTCACGGTAAAGCTGCAATACATTTTCTACAAGGAACGACCTGGAGTACGACCTGGCCAGGTGACAAAGGCGGAAAGGATAACGAATAAACTCAGTCAGTTCGCCGCGTACGCCATTCAGGGTGATTATCAGGGGGTGAAGGAATTTGGAAGCGATCTAAGGAAGCTCGGTCTTCCCGTGGAACACGCGCCACAGGTGCAATTTCTTTTTATGTCGGAATTGTACAGCTTTTTGTAAATAGAGTTTATAACGTAGACAAGTGATATAAATATGAAATGCTCACCGAGGTTCGATCTTGGGTGCAATATCTCATTTTCAAATGTTCAAGTTTCCAAACTTTCGAATTGTTTGAAGCTTCGAACGTACGAATTGCCAGATGTTCAAATTTTCTATTATGCAATGACGCGTTTTATATACGCATATATAAATTACGTATTTTTCGTACATTGCTTCGTTGCTTGTTCTTTAATGGATCCTTAATGGTTTCTTAAAATAAACCATAGAATTATTATCATCGAATGACTTCGGTCTTTTCTGTACAGATTTCTCAGTTGTTCAAACTAGGTTCTCAACTCTACGAAGACATGAAGCAGTTTTCTTGCGCGATCGAGGAAGCTCTGTTCAGATTGCCGGCTCATCGAGATCGGGCGCTCAATTATAAGACAGAAGACGTGCAGATTTCGGTCGTGGATGAATTATACGTGGAACAGAACGCGCAAGGTCAGGTCGAGAAGCAAATAGCGCGTGTTCGATTGTTCTTCTTGGGCTTCCTCTCTGGTAAGACTTGGCCAACCGTTGACGATTAACATCATATCGCCATAGAAATTTCCAATAAAATTGTAATTAAAGTCCATAGATTCCAGGATCTCGTTTATCCGTCCTCGGAATTATTTTACCATGAAAGTACTTTCATTAAAATTTTAATTAACGATTCATTATCTCAGGAATGCCTGACGTTGAATTGGGAATAAACGACATGTGGCGCCAAGGGAAAGAGGTAGTAGGCAGACACGACATAATTCCGGTGGTAACCGAAGAATGGATCCGTCTGGAGAACGTCGAGTTCCACTCCTGCGTTCAACAGGACGAATACGAAAAATCTAGAATCATAAAGTACGTCTTCAACCAGCAACGAACGATTTTTGAAAATATCTTCTTGATAACCACTTATAAGACTCTATCTTGAAACGACAGTAACAACAGCTACAACGCTGCTAACCAAGAACTAATTGCAATTAACACCTGACTAACCCTTTTGAAGGTTCAAGCCACCGGATGCATGCTATATCGAACTTATGAGGTTCCGAGTAAGACCTCCTAAAAACAGAGAGCTTCCTCTCCAGCTTAAAGCCGTAATGTGCGTTACCGGTAACAAGGTAATGTCACTTTTCATCCAGAAAATTTGCACGCACCTCGACACCGCGTACGCTGCTTCTTCTTCGCGAATATCGATACTCGTTTCTGCTTTGGCAGTTTTACGCTTCTGGTTCGACGCTTACGCTCTTTGACCTCGTTCTTTTATTATCAACAGGTAGAGCTGAGGGCGGACATTCTCGTGCCAGGATTCGCGTCAAGAAAACTGGGCCAAGTGCCCTGCGAGGACGTGATGGTACGTTTTCCCATTCCAGAGTGCTGGATCTACCTGTTCAGGGTGGAAAAACACTTTAGATACGGATCCGTAAAGTCAGCTCATAGAAGGACAGGAAAGATCAAGGGTATCGAAAGATTTCTTGGTGCGGTTGATACTTTGGAACCTCAGCTGATGGAGGTAACGTCCGGTCAGGCAAAATACGAGCATCAACATCGTGCTATCGTTTGGAGAATGCCTAGATTACCGAAAGATGGCCAAGGTACCTTCTTTGTTATAGGTGTTTAACTCTAACGTGGGCAACCGATTATTTTTATATTTCTTTCAACGATCCTTTTTAGCGAATTATCAGCTTCAAACTGACTCATACACCTCTTGGACATTATAGTTTGCATATTGGTTGTCTTAACTTAAGAGTTACTTCATCCTATGAAATACGAATGTAGAATAATATCGGTAATGTCATTGACAGGAGCATACACGACGCATCAGTTGATCTGTCGAATGGCCCTAACTTCCTACGATCAGATCCCCGAGAACCTAGCCGAGTACTGTTACGTGGAATTCACGATGCCAGCGACCCAAGTGTCTCACACGACGGCGAGGAGCGTTAGCTTTCAAAATCACGACAGCGACACTCCACCAGAGAAATACGTCAGGAATTTGTCGCGACACGAATACAGGTACGATCCTCCGACGATAATAAATATTTTAGATGTTAAACTTTCCCATTTACTTCGGGTTTCAATCGTATTTTTACTAGAGTGTCGCGCTGATATTTTAATTCTAAAATTGTAAGAGGCAAAAAGCAGACTTATCGTGTTTTTCCTCCGTGCTTTACATATATAATAGTACTTAAGAAAAATTTACAACATACAGCTATACAAATATAATATATAAAGAGAAAAATGATTATTACTCGTCGTATACCAGAGTTGGAATCGAGCATACGCAAGGAGAAGGTCCAGGCGCATACGTATCTGCGACCTACACGCGAAAAATTCCGGAAACGACGCCGGAGACGCAAGGAGAAGCTTCGGACGCTGGCGCGGAATCAGATTCCGATTCCGATTCCGATTAAATCTAAATCAGTCTTGCATAAGGTAACCTGTAACACGTACGGAACTTAAGGAGAATTACTTGTTAATGCTAAGGTATATACAGAAAGCGAAACGATGCCTGTGACTGGACGCGTGACGTTTCACGAGTCGCTGCTCGGGATGAATGGACAATTTCCACGCGAGCAACCGTGTAACCTAATAAAAAGCGATAGTGTATATGCGACGTGCTCTGATAAAAAGTTAAGATTCGAAAAAGTCGAACCCGACCTTTTCATATTTTTTCACAGGCAAAAGCGTGCTCTTTGCAACGAGACCAATTACAGTTTCTTACAATAGTTATTGACTCCACGCTTCGCAATTTGGATCATATATCAATAACGATAGTAAATAGTTACTTATTGCATGAATAAAAATTGCAAATTTTCAAGTGGTTTTAATAACGAAATAACGAAAATTGGCAATTATTTGTTGCATAAATAAAAGTTACAAATTATCATCAAGTAGTTTTAATAATAAATTATTCTCTTCTATTTCTCCGCTATCAGCAAAGTTTTGAGTTTTCATCAAACCTTTTGCACGCGCGACGAAGCGATTGTGCTTAATAATATCCTACTACAGAGTGCGTATCTTTAAACTTGTTTATCTCGAAAACTCGTTTCAAACATACGTCGATCTCTTTTTATCAAAGCAAGTCACGCATGAACCTTGATAATTTCGAACGCGCATCGATATTAAGAGGGATATGATCAGGATAAATGATTCGTTTGGCTTAAATCGTTAATGGTCGCTGCGATCCGTGAAACGCTAAACGTCGACGAGTGTTAAATGTAACGCATAACAGTTAACGAAATGTACGTATGAAAGGAGTAATTTGTAAGGGAGGACAATACCGATTTTACGTTCAGTTTAGCTTGCTAAGTAGTAATGCGCACTCGCGGTGAAAGGCTTTGCTCTGCTTGAACTATTTCAAAGTCGGATCAGCGGATTATTATTTATTGAAGAAATTTAGTAAATTGCGTATGTAAAATTGATTGAACTATATCTTTTTATTTCATTCCGTGGATTTATCCAATACGAAAATATCAAAATATATATTTTATTTGGAATACTTTATATTAATTTTTTGTTTATTTTAATTGCAGCAGTCGATATCTCCGAAGTGTTTCGTTTACTTAACGATTTTATCGTATCAACACGACGATCAGAGGACAATAATTGTTAATTAAGAAAGTCGTTATTAATTCGAAAGAATCGTGCGGCGCGTATCTTATCGTTTGAGCTTGCAGATGATCTATATCAAATGTTATCTAGTCGTTTACCGAAAGGTCGTTTATTCGGATTAATCGTCGGTTATTAGACACGTAAGTACATAACGATAAAAAAGGTGTCGACAATTTCTCCCGAGAGAGGCGAGAAGAGAAACCTATAGTATTTGTAATTATTAGATTGTCGCAAAAGTTTCTTTCGTCTTGTAAGGAAATAATGGACGCACGACATTCACTGTTTTACGTTAATTTTGTCGAATCATGTACGATCGTAATAATAGAAATAGAACAAAATGGATAGTAGATGATTCGATGAAATAATATAAAACGGAAAAAGGTTGCGCATCTATTATTTCCTTACGAAAGGAAAGAGACTTTCGGGACAACTTAATATAATACTAAACGCGACACGGGTGATTACAATTCATTAATCTAGTCTATAATAACATTTCGTTCTTGTACGCGACGCGAGTTGCGAGAATATCTTCAGACGCTTTACAAGTCATATATATGTACGTAAGCTTAGTGTGTAAGTTTTTGTTCGACGCTTTTCTTCTTTCCTTTTTTTTTTCGCCCCCGAAAATTTTACCGTTGGCGCAAAACGGTGGCTCGTCAAAGTATTCTGCGTAAAGCTGGTAAGGCTAAATAAACAAAAAAAAAATCTATTTAACTATGTATAAGATAGGGTAAACAATGCGAGAGATGTTATTAATAATTTTACATAAGTCCGAGTGAACGAAGATTTAGATACGTAAGTTTCCGTTGAGATTTTGTCGATTTTTCGTTAGAAATTTTTCATCCTGCGAAGGAAATCGGAAGAGTCTATTCTAGTCCTTAGCTCATAAGACGATCGTATGACATGTCAGGTGTTGATTCACTGGTCATACGTTATGTTAAGTCTATTTAGGTTAACGATAGTCCTACTCAATTACGCGTAGAAAAATGTCTGCCGACATGCCAAGTAATCGTTATAGACAATTAGTGCTACTAATTAATATCGTCGGTTATATATAGATTGTCGCTCTGATCCGTGTCAATGCGAATATGAACGTATTAGGTTGTTCGGAAAATTCATAGCGAAAGTTAAAAAAGATTTAACTAGAGTTAGGCGTCTCGTCATTTGTAACTTCACGAGACTTTTCTTGAAAAATATTTCTTCTTTTGCTGGGGAATTCCTTCAAATAGCTTTTGCAGATTTCTAAAGTTTTTCTTATATCGTTTATATCTTTCGAATAAGATTCGTAAGGACTACATCAAAAAGAAGCTTGTTTTATTAACGAATCTTTCATATTTCTCTTTGATTCTGTTTAGTATCCAATTAGAATCAGCATTTGTTCAAACGTTTCGTTGTTTATTGTAAATTTATCAAATAAAAACGCTGTAAACTTTTCGAACAACCCGATATTATGCCTTATATTTATACTATGTCTCAAACTTGCTTCAGTGTATCCGATCAAGTACATCAATCAGACAATACCGCTTAATAGTGCCAGCAAATAATATTCTCTTAAAACTAAAATATTAATATAACTAATCAATTAATTGATCTACAAGACTGCATAGGTAAAAATGTTACATTCCGTACTTTGAAACAGTGCAAAGCTTTTCCACTTGCGGCGTGACGGTCTGTTTGCGTTGGTACATTAAATGGATCCCGAGAGGATTTTTTTCGGGAAAAATTCGACTCGGGACTTGACGTTTCCAGCTCGTGATCTCAACTGCGTGTAATATCGCACTCTAGTGCGATATCCAAGAAGGCGATATTCAATTTGTGTATCTAAAGGGAAAGGTTCATTTAAACACATGATGCATGTATAGATATCTTAGGAAAGGTATTTAAATTAGAGGTTATGTGTGATATCGACAAGCCTATTGATGTTTGACAAGCGTGACTGTGAATGAATGAATGAATGAGAGCAAGGGGAAGCATGCAAATTTTTTCGTCCCTGTGAGGAGGTCGTAAGTAAAATTTTAATCTTGGACAAAACCAGAATTTATTTTATTTTCCTTGTAGCTATTTAGGTATTATTTTGAAAAGAATCATCTTTTATCAGTTATTAATCCAATGTTACAAAAATGTTCGATTTTATCGAATAAATCATCCTCTATCACCGAAAAACTTCTCGCTGAAGAACGACTAATCAATTCTAATACACGCCGAGAGAGAGTGCCTAAGTTCATAAAAAAATAGTTACGCGTCTTGCGAAAGAAAATGAATTCTGTTGCCAATGTTGATTCAAAAAGGAATTAACGTTTGGCATTTTTAAATGTTTGAGTTTTATAATCGTGTTCGACTTTCAACTAGTTATCTTTTGAAATTATCATTGGGGATAAAATGCGTCGATAAGGTAGATCTCAATTGAATCTGTACGACCTCCATTCGTTGTTGCTCCAGAAAAATATCACTATCCCTGGTCAAACTTATTCGCGCGTTTACATATATATAATTATTAAACTATGTAGATTTTAGATACAATCCTGTTAACTCGGCTCTCTAATGATTAATTGTAAAGGAGAAATTAGTAGCGTCGTTGTTGTTCTTATAATTATTATTAAGTGAAGAAAAATGAAACAAAATGTTCTGTACAGGTAAAAAGAGTCTGTAAAGATTACAGTTAATTGAGTCGTGCTAAGATCGGTAATTAATAGAATTTAGAAAGAACGTCTGTTGTAGTATGAAACGAGCAATGAAGGAACAGAAACCCCTTAAACTGCATTTTTACCTTCCCACGCCATTTTTTGGCCATCACGATAGATCGACTGATAATTTCGTCCGTCGAGCTTTTTATCGAACTTTAAGAAGTAAATCTTTTATAACAGCTGAGAGCTATTAATGTTATCAATCATACATACCATATTTATTTCATTTCATTTGTATCGTTTCTTGCAATTTATAATCAATAAAATTTAAACATTTCAACCTCTTCACCGAACGCAATAACCTGCAATATCAACGAAGAACGAAGTCGAAAACAACGTCGCAGATTTACAACAAATAAAATACCTTAATATTTTGAATACCCTATAAAAGCAAAAGCATGACTGTTTTAGTTCATACTGGTGTTTATTTATGTAGGTATGTAGCTTACTTACCATTTTAGAGATTCCGTTAATGGTTAGTGTGGTGTATGTACGAACTTTGATCTTGAAAAGCACATGAAACGAGTATAAAGAAAAAAGTGTTTCGTTAGGATTGTTGCGAATGATTTAACGATTGTTACGAATAATTTTGGATGGCATCGAATTTCGAAGTAGATATAAAAAGAAAGAAAAGA
Organism: Bombus superbus; assembly: GCA_014737385.1. Lineage (NCBI taxonomy): Eukaryota > Metazoa > Arthropoda > Insecta > Hymenoptera > Apidae > Bombus > Bombus superbus. The sequence continues at coordinate 7,738,531 of JACXIK010000019.1, read as the reverse complement.
TTGAGAGTGCGATAACATTCCCTAAAGAAATCGAGATATAAAGTACCTCTAATTTCCGATCTGTAATTTATAAATATATAAATATACATATAAATATAAATATATACATATATATATATATACACAGGTACACATGTATGTAATGTCGTAATGTGTAATTATACGTGTACGTATGAATTGTAATTGTAATCTAGTAGTAACCACTTGCGATGTAGACAAGTGACAAAGAAGGAAGGAAAAGATGATCAATTAGGGCAAATTTGCTCTTTGATATATATGTATTATAATTTCGCAAACACACACACACACACACACACACACACACACACACACACAAAAGAAACGAGAAAATGAAAACTTTCGAGGAAATAGAAACAAGTGTAATACTGTTAGCTAATGGTATTATTGATAAATTCTATGTATCAATAAATAATATAACATTGTTTAAGGGACGAAAATGGGTTAACTACAAGTCGATTATTTTATAGGAATCTCATTATCAAGTCTACCATTTACCGACTGAAATTACACTAATGTCGACAACACTCAACTTTAAAAAATTTTCTTTAAATTTTATCCATCCTCATTAAATTTTTATCCATTTGTTATTAATTTCTCGCTATATCTTGATTGAAAATGAGGCGTCATTTTATGGTGTCATCGTGATTATTCAATATATTGGTATATAAGTACTTATAATATCATTGAATTATAGATACACATTTTGCAATGTGTGTTAAAGATTCTCTTTCTATTGCGTTAATCAATTTCCTTTTCCCTTGACACTGAAATTCTTAACACGTTCTAGTTGAATTGTTTCATTGAGAACACAATAGCATTAGACGTCTGCAATCATAAACAGACAGCATAAAAACTCATAAATTCCTCGAATAATGTTATGTATGCATCATTCAAATATTTTTTATTTGCCATGTTATTTTAATTCAACAGTACAATGTTGCAATAATATTCAACATGTATAATTATAAGAAAAGGGAATATACATTACTCTCGTAAACTTTATGAATATTAACATATCATTATTAAACATTTCGTGTAATAAATAATCATCATATATTCTTCAAATCCTATTTCCTATTTAGCACATTATCTTAATTCAACATTACAATACAATACTGCGTGACGCTGTTCTTTCATTGGCGGAGCTCGCGAAGCCACGTGACCGCGGCGGAGAGATACGCATGTGCAATTTAGCGAGCGCTGTGCGGGAAGAGTAGATCGAGCTCCCGCCACCTCTACCGCCGTAACTAGTAGTGTGGCTCAGCTGTTTCTGTTTACTAAACAAAGGAGCCAGAAATCAGTTCAACGGTGGACAGCGAGCGGGGCACGTTCGTGTGTCCGTCAGCGACACCACATCTCTTTTCTAACCCTTTTTGACCACCCAACAGACCGATCTCGCTTCATGATCGCAGACGAAAATCGCGAGTGCATCTAACCAGGATATTGCTCGGAGCCTCGTCGATCGCTAAACCACCGGATAACCGAGCGATATCAGAGGGCCAAAGCACGTAGCAAGAGGAGGAAACAGTAAGTTTATCTTCTCGTGTAAAATAATAATCTGTCTGTCATAAGTTTAGTTGTAGGACCCTTGACCCGATTCCTTCGTGGTATTCTTGTACTGCGTCTTCGTTCCGCTCTCATTCAATCTTTCCATACTCGTGTTCGATCGATCCACCTAAGTAAAGTGCGTTTAATATAGCGTTATTTTGGTTATTTCATTCGTTTTTTAGTAACAAGTTGTAAGCTCAAGTCCCTGTTGCAAGATTCGAACGTGTTGCGTATTGGCAGACTCATGTATGACGATATGTCAAAGATATGATTCAGACATAGCAATAGTAACAATACGTATGTAGTGAGTGTTGTTTTTTAAGGTAACCCCATTTCTTTCAAAATTCTGAAATGAATAGTATACAGTCGATGATAGATAGATAATATTTTGCCAAGTTATGCGCTTGAACCTTACATAATCATTATCAGCTGTCGCGCGCAATCTACGCTTCTAAACAGCGTGTCTTGACAGCTGTTAGCGTCGTATTTTCATTATTTCCATTATCGTTTCGTTGTTTTTACGCCACTTTTTTACTTACGCCTTTTACTTCGACCACAACTATGCCAGTGTTTAGACTTAAGGTTAATATTTTATATGTTGACATTTTTTAAGGGCTGGTTTGTAATGCGTCGAAGGATTGTCTGATTTATCGACAGTGGAGGCAACGGTTCATTGGTCGTAGATTATAGGTGTCGTTAGGTATAGTTCGTAAATCCGTCTTCCACGAATAAAAACGTACATACGATATGTGTAGGTGATAGAAGTAATTAAATTGTAATAGAAGAACTAATTACAAGTTTCTTTTATTAACCTTCAGAGTACGTTACAACATAAAGTCGAACGATAATAGAGCGTGAAAGAAGATCGGACAAAGAGGCATTAATCGTGAGAATTGCGTCGTTCCTTGTCTACTAACCTCAAGGCCAACACAATTGAAAGGAACAGTACTTTAACACGTTTGTTCGGACATAAGGTAGCGCGAAATTTATGCAGCATTAAACAGGAACGTTTTGAATACAGATTTTATATCATCAATTTTTCGAGTCTTAATTCCCTTTGATTAACTTATTGACTGATATACTCCCCATTTGGAAATTATAAGATGGACTGCATATGTTTCATAAGTTCGATAGTTACTCCAAAAAAGTGAGAATCTCTTTTATTTGAATTAACGTATTTTAATACTTAAATTTTCATGATCATTCATGACAAAATACAAATGTTCGATGCTTGTAATTGTTCTGCATTGTGAAATCAATGAAATGAAACATTAACGATAACACGTCATTATTATCGTGTTCTTTGTAAAAAAATTAATCTCTTCGCAGAGATTATTCAATAAAAATTTCCATTTACAGGAATTCTATCGGCCATTTTACACGCTGTGCTTACGGTAGACGTAGATTATGTAAACGAAAGCGATTCAACTCCACGAATAATGCTTCTATAAAGTTTACGATTATAGTAAATGCGTTTCCACGTTGAAAATATTCACGTAAATAAATGATTAGAAAGCAACGTGCGCGGTCGTGCATTATTTAATCAGATTATAAATGGACAAACTTTCAATCGATTCTCAACTATAGAAAAACAATGATTTATTATGTATAACGTGTCGCTCATATGTGTATTATGACATGTACATTTATGTGTTATATATAGATGTATATGGACGAAAATAATATATAAGATATCAATATTATCAAACGACATCTCAGTCGTATCGATATAACATATTATATACACACATGAACGAGAATATTTCTGTATGTTTAAAACGCTATGAAACGGGAAGTAATTAATTTACTCCTTCGTTAACATAAAAATTACGAATGGTTTTTTGCATTACCGTTTCTTACCGATGAACATTCTAAAAGAAACAGGAACTGCCCGTATTTTTCTTCTTCATGGAAAATGATTTCTCCAAGTGGATAAGTAATTATTCTTCCATTTTTGAATTAAGATTTATCTGATATTGTTTTTATATCTCGATTAATTCTCAAAACGTGTTTCACGGTGAGCAGCAAGACAAAGGGAAAAGAAAACAGAGTTTCAGAGAAAGTGAGATTCCGCGTATCGGGGAAGCGATCGATCGATTTGGAACGATCTGACCGCAGAGATCGAGAGAGACTGTTCTGTTTTCTGTTCACGTTAAATCGTTGATCCGTGTCGTGCAAGCGACCAACGTGAACCATCTCGTCGTTTGTTCGGAAGGGAGAGGCCCTGGTAGTCCTGGTACCAATCAGACGCGCATATACTCTCGTATATACATACATAGAACATACGGTGCTCGATGTATCTCTTGGTTTTCACACACACGTCAATAATTGCCGTGCACCGATGCGAGGCACGCTCTTAAAAGCCGAGAAATGAACAAAGAATAGGTGCATTGCGCTCACAGAGTTTCCCAATCTCGTTTTTCAGCTCGACTTTGTCACAGTTCAACCTGTTAGAATCATCTAAAAAGAAAACAACATTACTAACTTAATTAATATTCAATATCGTTCTCATTTTTAATATTCTTTATCATCTTAATTATTATTATTTAATATTCTTATAATATTATGTAATATATTATGATAATATACGTATGATATATCGTAATTTTATTATTCTAGTAACATAGATGTATTTTCAAATAATTAATATTCTTTATCATTTTTTTATTGGCTAAGTAATTCAATTAACCTTGAATTATTCACTAGCTTCATCGAATGTCTCATTATACTATAGTTAACTGTGAAGAAAACACGTATTGCACGTGACAAGTAAATGTTTTAACGGAATAGAAAAATGGTTGGGAAACGCTGACATGTACTCTTGTGGTGTGTGTGCACGATAAAGAGATAGATCTTCTAAGCGTGTATCGTAAATACGTTGGTGTAGAGGTATATTGCTGTAAGTGCGTAGCTGATATATCTATACACGTGTATAATGCTCGAGTCGTGAGCAGAACGAACGGCAACCTTGGGCAACCAAGTAATATTCCGAGAGGCGGGAGAGCATTTGCGCAGTATACACCAGCCGCCAGCGAACTTTCGTCGATATTTCCTTCTACTAGCTTGCTCCTCCGGCAAAGAATAGATCTCCATCATCGATTTCCTCAATAACCCTCTAAGCAGAACCGAATACGATCTTTTCTTTGTCTTCATTACGAAGAAAGAAATCATATAACGAAATAATAGAGTTCACGAAAGTATTTGAACACTTACCATAGAAAACGTTTATGTCCATATTATATGTGTCACGTAAAGCATTTTGATATTCCATTGGTATCATAACAACATATGATTATATCGGTACAATTTGAAACCAATCTGAAGTGTATATACAAGTTACAAGATATTTACTGTAAACTTATATTTAGTAGGAAATTAGTATACATCATAAATAGCCACTTGAAGCATTTACAACAATTGTCAAAGATAGACCAATTGAATATCGAGCTTTATTAATGTAATGGATAATTGACTGTTTAAATACTTTTGTCATCTTTGTGAAATATATACTTGTAGATAGTAAATATCTTGTAATTTTTATATATATTTTCAGATTTGTTTCATATTTGATTAAAATAATCACGATAGCCAAGTCTCGTAACAGTGTTAATGCAATTTAAAAATATTTTGTATAACACGCATAATACGTTCATAAAATGTGGCTATAAGTGAGCCACTGTATATTGCACCTTAAAGATCCGTACGCCGTTTTTGTCTCGCCTCCAGCTAGAAAGTATCGTTTATCAGTTTTTATTATTTCCTATCGCTCCCATGAAAAACATTAGGGGGAAATTATAGTAGAAATGTTTCTCTTACTTGAGAGGGTCAATTCTAAGTTTTTCCGCTTCACATATCTCGCGATAGAACTTTCTAAGTCTTCACTTTGCAAAGGATTGTTATTGGCGCGCAATTTATTCCATGTCTAATTGATTTTGTAACGTAAGTATCTGCTTAAATAAAGTTAAGATGTAGCGAGTACAACCATTTTGTTGCGTACAGACTCGATCATCGATACTCATTGAAAATCGATACCTATTGAAAATCGATACCTTTCTCCTCGAAACTAATCGCTTGTTAGGGAACACACGCGAAACAGAATCTGACTTTACGACTGACCCACTACTCGGCAGCTTCTGCTTGACATTTCGTAACAGTCATTAGTCGCGTATATTTAGCTGTGCGTTACCACGTGTGGAGACAACGTGCGAATTTCTCTAATATCGTTGAACCACCGGAAAGAGAGCGATCGTCAGCTGTTAGGGGCATTTGCCTGCTCGCTTAAATTCAACCTGTTAACTCTGTAATCTACTTTCAGTCTCTGTGGCATGTTAGATGAATTTTCGAATTTTCGAACATAAAAATTTTGGAATTGTTTCCAAGTTTTTGAAATTTTCGAATCTCGGATTTTTAGTATTTCCGAGTTTTTGACATTTTCGAATCGAAGAATGTTTGTAGTTTTGAATTTTTGAATCGTCAAATGTTTAGGTAAATCTTGGAATTTTCGAGTTTTCGAAATTTTCGAATCTGAGATTTTCAATATTCCTGAGTTTCTGAAATGTTCGAATCGAAGAGTTTTATTAGTCTAGAATTTTGTAATCTTCGAATGTTTATGTTCGCTGCATTCGTAGTTCTCGTATTCGCCACCAGAGGGACGATTTACCCATAAAGCGTCCGTATAAAAATTTCAAGTATTACAAAGTTATCGTTTCTCTCTGCTCGAGCAGCTTTTAATTAAATTGGTTTCCTCAACGGACGCTTGTTACGATTCATACGGTTAATTGTACAAGCGCGAATAGTTCGTATGTAAAATAATCAGTCGAGGAGAAAGTAACATGTTCGCTTTTAGCATTGTTACTGTGCTTCGATGTTAGACCAGTTAACAAACATCGCGACTACGTGATGCAACCCGATGCATTGTACAATCTCGTTAAATCGGTTTGTATATTACAATTGGAAAATCTTTTATGCCCGTTTCGCTATGCGTATTATCAAGATTTTGATGTGAACACTCTCGAAATTTTTCTAACATATAATGAAATATTTTCAGACTTCGATTGGACAAATGAATCGTTCCTGACCTATGTTCCCTAACCCCATTCGAGAAGGAATCACCGTGTGGGAATCACGGTATCCAGTGACTAATCGCATCGACCTGTTGTTCCGATTCCTGCGCATCGCCAGCAATGGCAACTCGAAATCTTACGAGCCACATTCGCTTTTAGAACCACTCGAATGTTTTACGATTCACCAATACACTCGAGGTCTTGAAAACTTAAAAATTAAACGGTAACTTTCATATTCAATTTTATCCTTATCAAAGATATTATTGCTTAATGCTGGCACTTTTATAATTACGGAATAAAAGATTGGTAACGAAGATAGACGAATTTTAGTTAGGACAGTTTTAATCCCCGTAAATGTAATTGATTTTTAACAGTATCTGTGGTATAAAAAGATAGGGGATTTCTAAATAAATAAGTCGTTAGCTGAACTTTCTCGATTAACACGTTAGATACGCTTAAAATTACAAATATATAGCGCGTTAACGGTTAATTACGAAGCAACGTCCAATTATAGAATCAATGTAGTGTTGCAGAAATAATGTACTTGAAGAGCGACCTCTACTCGTCCTCTACGACCGATCCTCTCGACGTAACGCGCTAGAATATTCTGTCAGCGTGGACCGAAGACACAAAATCAGTCTCGGTTATCGTCAACTGCACGTTAATTATATCAAGACCTATGCAGTTTCGCCATGTCGATTAAGTGGCATTGTATCCGGGTCTACGTTACCCATTCACCGAGCTATTAATCAAATAACCCACCGAGGAGAAACCGGTTAATCGAATTTACCTTATGTTCGATATTAAAAGCGATGGAATCGGTTTGAAAGCGGTTCGAGCACATCGCTGGCAATCTAATGTATATGTAGTAACAAGCATGCTGCTTCTAGCGGGCTTCTCGTTGGCAGACCCGCGCCGGAGAAAGTTAATTTCGCATGGCCGTTGAACCGATATCGCGATTACGTAGGGGAAGCCGGGGAGTATAATGCAACAACGACTATTATGTCGGTCCACTGCCATGCGTCGAGCGGATCGCGCGGACCTTTGTCTCTTCGCTCTCTGTCCGACGATTTTCCACAGGGTTGAAACTGTTGCGTGCGTCCTCTCTCCCCCTGGTGAGCAACGCGGACAGACGGGGACGCTAGTTTTTCTCGAGTCCGGTACGTTGCTCACGATTTAACGAGGTAAATTCGCCGTTAGAAAGCGCGAGCCTGGTGCAACGGACGCAACGTATAGCATCTAGACACAGAGAGTAGCGAACCACGGCTGAAAAGTTTCGCGTAAATGGAAACGACACGAGTTGGCCTGTCTCCAAGCTCGCCTCGTGGATGCGTTTTTCTTTCGGCCGCTGGCACGTCGGATCTCCGCCAAATTGACGCAACGTTTTCCTCTTGCCGCCGTCGGCTCTCGCGATATTCCGTAATCGTCCTCGTCGCAGTTCGTTGCACTTGTGCGCCTTTAGTTTTTCCTTCTCTCGGATTTTTCGAGTAGAAACTGCCGCATTCCATTCTACGCGATACTCCTGCTTCTTCTCCGTACTCGTTCCCCGTCATTGCGCGCATTAACCTCCGTCGCGCTATTTTATACAATTGATTTAACTGTAGTTAGAATGCTAAATGATATATACGTACATACATACATACATACATATATATATATATATATATATATATATATACACACACCTTAGGCAGTCTAAGGAAGCCATCGATATGTACAATCACGACGCTGTGTTTTGCTATTTGCTATTATTTATTACGACCGATATGATTTAATGTTCGGTGAAAGTCGTACGCGTTCGAATCGACTACCGTTTTAAAGCGATTTCGTCAAATACGCGGCACAGACTATAGATTCGATTCTACGTAATCATAGTATATGTATGTATACGCTAGCGTCCATAAGTACTCGAACACCTGGTGCGATTCTACTGTTAGCTCTTTACAACCAGCTGTAACTGGGATCAGATGTTCAGTCAAATTTAAACAGGGAATATATCCGCGTCACTCGAGTTCCATGTTTATCCGTAACAAATAGCAGATACTTCACAAAATCAATCCTACTTTTAGAATGTAGCTAGGAAAACATCGTGCATCAATGGCTCTCCAAGATCTCGACATTCAACGGACATTTCATCGTTGCCTTTTTATTTACACCGATCAATTCTATTTATACCGACTGGCGATAAGTTTACAGCCATAGAGGTAGATCGAAGAATTTCGTTTCAAGTATATTTTACGTTATTTGTGCGTGCGATAATTTGCATTGGAATACTTACGAATGTTAACGTACGTGTAACGAGCAATTTGTAGGTTCTCTTCCTTTGTACATTACCTTCGTACTACTATACAAAACTACTATACTATAACATGTAATACTATAGTATAAAATGGAACGATTGCAACTGCCATGCTCCTACAGATTGCTCGCTTCGCCTTCCCACACTTTGTATTGGTCGTAAAATTGATCGAAAGGGTCGATCGACGGGAACAAAGTCGAGAAACGCTTGGGAACGATCTTTGTCCAGGGAGGTGGGAGCGAGTCGAATCCGAACTGCGTCGCGGATAGAAGAATCGCGTGGGTGAAGCTTGTTCGATCGCAGGATCGTTTTCCAACGACGACAAGGGAACCAGTACCGGTTTTCCGTTGCGCAAAAAGACAATATCGCGACCTTAACGGATATGGTCAGACCAGATATTCCGCGTGTCCGACGACGACCTCGGGGATCCACTCGGTCCACGGGTTTTTTCCTTGTCTCAGCTTTTGCCCCTTTTCGTTCGTTTTCTTCTTTCGTTTTTTCTTTTTTTTTCTGCTCCTTCCTTTTCTGGATAACAAAAGCTATCTCGTTCATCGTTGCCGCCAGAGACGACTCTTTGTCTCGTCTTTGTCGACTATTCGGTTCTATCCTCGGAGATGACGATCGGGTCAATGGTGTTACGGTAGAGTAGGGAGATCAGAGTACGCGTACTCGGCACGATACTGTACTTGAGAATTTTTTCAGAATGGCGAACGAAGAAGAAGTGCGATAACGCACGAGAAAATTCTAAGAGCGACCTACCGGTTGAAATGTATTTGGCAAAATTAATTCACGTACTTGGCCATAAGTATCAGAACATGTATCTTCTACAAAGTTTTCACAACTTTTTCTTTATTCTATAGTCGGACAACTAAGAAACACGAAAACGTTCGATTTATTCCACGGTAATCACGAAAATTATTGGCACATATCCTTATTTTCCGGCCTACCGATTTCCCATCGTGTTCCACGTTACAATTTCATAGTATGAAATTTATGCGGTCGTGAAAGTACAGCCGAATCGTATAAAAAATATATTTGAACCTAATTAATTAGTGATGTAAATGCTACAACAGATACCATGATATGCCAATAGTCTTTCTAGCCATTGTAAATACACGGATACATTAAAAATACCTCGATTCTTACGTACGTTGCTTACGTGTGTCGTGAGAGTTTTAGCAGTTCTGTTTTCCGCGTTGCAAACCGCGATTGTTCCTCGATAAGCAATTAAAACGTCGATAAACTGCAAACAAAATGGAAACGCATCGAATACGAAGAAATCTAACGATCCATGGTGGTCGGTTTCAGAATGCAGTAAACATGCCGTCGTTGCTGGAAGCGCTGGAGCTGAAGTACGGCAGTTCAACGACCGACTGCTCCCTCACGGACGAGGAGACGGAATCGAGCTCGCCGAAGGCCGCCCTCTCGGTCAGCATTTTCATTCCGAAGAAATCACCCCGTCATACGGTGCCTGCGTTGCTCGTCTTACAAGACTGCGACATCGAGTCGGCTGGAAACGATGCAGAGAAGCTTCGCAATAAATGCAAGAACGTCGAGGAACTGGATCTCGCGCAAAACAAACTGTCCCAATGGACCGAAGTATTCGGCATCTTGCAACACATGCCGAAGATCAAGTTCGTCAATCTCAGTTTCAACTGTTTGGCCGAGGTTCTCGAGATTAAACACGGTAGTTACGACCTGTTAAAGAACCTGGTGTTAAACGGGACCAGGGTGACCTGGTCGACCGTTCAGGGATTGATTCGTTTACTTCGTAACCTGGAGGAGCTGCATCTTTCCTTGAACGAGTACAAAACGGTGGATCTGGACTATCAGATGCCAGAGAATAAGAATGTCTCGGTGAGAAAGCTGCATTTTACTGGCAATCCCGTTGAAGTATGGAACGAAATTTCCAAATTGGGATACGTCTTTCCGAATCTGGAGAGCCTCGTGCTGGCAGAGTGTCCGATAAGGTCGTTGGCTCTCGCAGACAATAGGAACTCGAACGAGGAGCCGTGTTCTAAGAAAGAGACGGAAAATCTGAGCGAAGACAGTGAGAATATGAACAGTCTGGATACCGAGGAGAACACATCGATGGATGAGAAAGGGAACAGGATATTCAGCGAGGGAAAGGTGAATTACGACAGGTCTGAGTCGGAATCGGAGTCCAGTGGGACGACCATTAGGTCCTCTCACGATCCTTTCAGGAAGCTCAGGTTCCTAAACTTAAACGGCACGCTCTTGTCCACGTGGGACGACGTGGAACGACTGGCCAGGTTCCCAGCGCTTAAGTCTTTGAGGATTCAGGGCTGTCCTCTTTTCGAGGTACAGACACCCTCCCCTTTTCCTCGTTGTTGCTGAAACACGCTGCTGTTCGTAAGAATTAGCACGCTTGCCGATTTCATGCTAAACGCGATAACCGACCAGGATTCTAAAGAACCGCGTATTCGTTATTATCAAAAATATTCGCGCGAGAAGATTAAATCCCACGGAGGGAATTTTAGACGAATCGTACGTTGCAAAAATTCAAAAGATTTTGCTAAGAACGCGAATCTGGGTCATGGACGGATACAGCGGGAAATCTAACAACGCAAATGCCGAGATTCATCGATAATGCAGGGGAAAAATATAGACGAGAAAAAGATTTGATTCTATCGTTCTGTTATCTTTATTTGGATAAAACGGAATTGAACAAAAAGAGGGCGTGACAAGGTTTTACCGATTCTTTCGGTTTATCTTATTTTCGGCCAGCGTCCTAATAACTCACGAACGGTGGTGTACGTATATCTAGAATCTAGAACAACCTCGAATCAGGCGAATCGACCGGATAAAATGACCGTGCGAAGGAAGTAGAAAAAGAGAGAGAGCAGAGGAGAAGCCGCTAAGATGTAAAACCGTTAAGACAGCTTGATCTAGTATGCGCCACTTCGGACCAGTCCGTTTTAGCTGTATCGAAGTAAACGTTGGCACGAAACCAACCAGTTTAAACGTATATAGCTTTTGAAAACAAGCTTTCCGCTCTGTTAGATCGCTCTTTACAATTTTTGAAAGCAAAAGTTGAGAATTAACCAGGCTTGTCGAGTTTTCTTAATCGAAAGAGTTAAGGTCGACGCAGTTTTCTCAATTCGTAACGCGCATCCGCCGCGTTTACTTTGAAAATTCTTTTAATGATCGCGACGAACTCGGCGGAATTAAGTAAGACCATCTTTTTTTATAAGAATTGCGAACGAACGTTCATAGGTACCCTTCATCAACATATTGCGTATGTCCACCGCCATATTGATAAAATTTCGAACGAATTGAAAAATACGCGGGCATAGAAGTTAGAAGATGTATTACAATTACGATTTATAAATATCGATTACGATTTAGTACAAGTATACGTATACGTGTTTCGCCATGTTTAGATGGCAAAAGTATTTAAACAGTTAATTATCCATCGTATTGATAAACCTTGATATTCACTATTACATGCTCAGAACGGATATTTATGTTGCATACTGATTCTTTTTACCGAATACGTATATATTTGCGAATTTTACCAATATACACATTACGGTCGTGTCTCGTCATAGTGTCAATGATAGTTCAGGATGTTTCGTATAATACGTGCAATATGGACACGAAGGTCTTGTATGGAAAATGTGCAAGATCAAAAACTGCTGAATAATTGCAGAGTCCTCGAGAATACACGGAACACGAGAGGCGGCAGCTTTTGATCGCCAGACTTCCAAATGTCGAGACTTTGAACGGCGGCGGCGTGATATCCTCCCAGGAACGCGAGGACGCCGAGAGAGCCTTCATTCGTTACTACATGGACAAACCGGAAGCAGACAGACCCGAAAGGTAAATTATTTCACGCTCCTATCCTCTACGATGACGCCCCGATTTTTATTCCTTTGTTTACATTCGATTCCTGTCTTTCCATTTCTATTCCTTTTTATCCAATTTCCATCTCGCGTCCTTAGTCGTCGCCTTTTACGCTGTGCGACCTTTATTCTATTTTCGCGTGAACGTTAACGATACGGCAGAATGGAGATACTTGAATCACTTAAACTTCAACGTCTCAAAATTCAATCTTGAGCTTCGCAGGGAATAATCGAGCTTGTACGTTACTGGACATCGTTAGTCCTTGTTATAACGACGAAAAAAATAAGGAAATTTCATATGCTTCAGGTCCAACGAAGAAACGAACCGAGTAAGCCTATGCTGGGAATTATTTCAGCCAACGTGAACGTATTACGCAAGAATTAATACAATAAACAATAAAATAATTTCCAGAAATAAAGTACTATACACGCGCTACACGCGGGATTATGATAATTTCAACTGGAGGACATTAACGTCAGTTGATCAGACTTCTTTCCTTTCGACCAGTAGAACTTGTACTCTGGTAAAAAAGTATAGACGTTGAGCCGTCAATGTACGTGATGTATCTCACTATTTTTCACGCCGTTAATAACGAGTTAAGCAGTCTGTTTCCAAATGTAGATCGCTTAACAGTCGTTCATAATTTTGACGAACTTACGCGAAGAGTTCGTTTGATGAATCGCAAGGCGAATTACTTAGCTTAGCTGAAATAACCCTTCCGACTCGAATAACCCTGCCTCACCTTTATTCTCGCGACCAATTTCCATTTCCATTGCGGTTACTACTTTGACCGTTTCTATTCTAAGTCTGAACTAGAACCACATAAAGCTATTCTAGTTTCACGGCCATAGTTGTCGCCAGTGAAACGAATATCCGCCTGACCCTGTTCCGTCTTCGTTTTCAGGTACTCCGAGCTGGTGGCTATTCACGGAAAGCTGGATCCTCTGGTACACGTTGACCTGAAGCCCGAGAAGAGGGTCAAGGTCACATTCACTTACGGAGACCTGGTCGAGGTATAAATTTACGTTTTGCTCGAATACAGATCATCAGCAGCGCGATCAAGTTCCGAGAATATCGACTTTTCCGTTCGTTCTACGTCTTATCCGCGATTGCTGATTTATTCGGCTTGTTTTATTTACTCGATGAAAGAGAAGAGCTTAAATTTAACAAAGAGTTGGGAAGAAGTTGGCGAAATCGAGGAAAGAAAGGCGTGGCTTCTTCTTCCTGCGAATCGATCGTTTAAACTGCTATAAATATCGATGATGTTTATAGGTTCGCTCCATAGACGTATACAGAACGGTTTTTGAATTGAAAACCAAACTGGAGACGATGGTGAAAATCCCAGCGAATAGGATGAGACTCTTTTACGTGGATCAGGTTAGCTGCCCTGTCAACTATTATCTTACCAGCTACCTTCTTTATGCTTTACAGAACGTTTGGTTCCTTGAGAGACCCTACAAAAAGCACGAAATCGCAATATAAGAATTCCCCATCCTTCCCCTCGCATCCTGTCCTGGGTATCGCGTTAAATTTCCAACATAAGCTGTATACATGTAGTAATCGGAGGTAAATTGATTTCAAATATTCTTCAGAACTCTGCTTTACCTTAAAATTTCGTTGCGTTTTAGGTGATGAAGGCGCAATATGGACCAGAAGAGATGCTGTATCCGAACAAGCAGCTATACCGATACAACATTCGGAACGGCGACGAAATCATAATCGACAGCAAGCTGAATCGTTTTGTCTCGACGTCTTCGACTACGTCTTCCATACGTTCATGAAGAAGGTTCTTCAGCGAATCGTCGGACGACGCGAAAATTACCTGACATTTGTCAGGATCTGATCTCCGCTAACGGATCTACGAGTCGATGATCTCATAGGTCTCGATTATAGGTCGGAGAGACTCGGGATTTTTTTTATATATACACGCCGAGTAATTGTTCTAGAAATCATATTTATCGATTCTTCAGGGTTGAGAAGCATAACAAATATATTAAGGACTGATAGAAGAGGCGAGTTTGTGCGTGGCGAATGGCCTCGCGAGAAAGAGAAGTTTGAATTTTTACAATACGCGGACACACTAGACATATTTGAAGAGAGGGAGGCGAAATTTTCACTCACATAGACACACGTATATTCTGTATCATGTTTTTATGAAAAAGATTCAGAGGATGGCGTGTTCAATGAAGTTTGCGACTCTTTTTCGAAATTTTGCGTTAATCGTTAGCGTAGATTGCAGTCGAGCCTATCGGAAAAAAAAGACGTAAAGTACGTAGTCGAATAGTATCCGATTGTTTTCCGTGTAGTGAAAATTACTTGTTGCTTAAGGAAGTGAACGTTTGTACGTTGACCATGTTGTACAGAAAAATCTTATTAGTGACTCGATTGTAAAGTTCGGAGGAGATATATCAGTAAAAAAAAAAAAAAATATCGTAGAGCTAAATGTCGCAAGCGCGTATTGGTATCGATTAGAGACGAATACATTAATCGATCAGTTTATAATACTTTCAATTCCTCGGCCAAATTTACCACGTTAGAAATGTTATCTAGCGAACTGTTAAATTCGATTTATTAACATTTTGTAACGATAGAGAGTTCGACAAAGAGCAGAATCGGTCGAATTAGGCTGGTAAATGAATTTTTAAACCGTGAAATAATTCGCATACTTCGGGACAATGCAACGAGTATGATGGAAAAATGAAGACGAACGTCAGGATTGTCGAGGAGAATGAAAACTATTTTTATAGATCGCAGCTAGACACGATGACGGCGCCATAAGAATAAAAAACAAATCATGGGCAATAATAAAAGTATACGCAGTTATATCTTGGCTTCAAGGATCAAAGTTTCGTCCTGACTCATAAAAGAATTTTTATTTCACGCCGCAGCAGTATAATACCAACTTAAATTGCAATATACATTTTTATATGAATTACAAAGAAGCAAGAAAGACCGATAACCGCTGTGATTGTTTCTTTTTTACATTTTTACGTTTATCGTTCGATACAAAGAAACAAGCATCGCCGCTTCTTTACAGATGGAATATATAAACCATTTAATATAATTTCGTGCATTTTCGACATGTACTTAAGCTTGACAGTCATCGATAGACGATAACTGTGTATTTAAGCGCATCTAACAACAAACGTGTCTAAGTTTCGATAATTTTAGATAACTTACGGTTGTCCTTCGGTGTATCCCTTATTGTGTGGAATTCACGAAATACATAAGACAGAACGAAACACGAGGAAGCTTATGACGAACTCGCGGTCAGACACTAAGAAGGAAGCAACGATGTTGCGCGTTTTGGCTTATTCCGTTTGCTAGGGAGGAACCTTGAAGAGTCACTTAGTGCCTGCCTTTTATTAGCATAACTCGAATATTTCTAACACTGCCCTTGTAAATACCATGAACATGTGAACTGCGATGTAACTTCGTCGACTCTTCATGGTAGTGCGTTGACCAGTCTGTGTTTTTTGCTCTGAGCAACTCTCCGCATTGGAATATTTCTTGGTTCTGAGAAGTAAAAAGATTCTTCAGGAGTTTTTTTACGAAATAGATGGTTTTCAGAACAATAGTGTGGATATTTCAGTGCAGGGATTGTAATGGTTATGAAAGAAAGAGATAGAACTGCACGATTAACCCTATTGTACGTAGGCAACAAAGTACACAGTTATTCGTTTCTACATTTCCCGCGTCAATTTATTATTTTCTTAATGAAAATATCGCAATTTAAATTCGACGTCGAAATTTATGTAAAGATTTAAAAGGTTGAAGCTTCGAATTTGCTTATTGACTTGTTGGATAATACCTTTTGTATCTTTGTTGTCTAAAGAAGGGTTAAAGAAGAGTCGGTCGACGCTTCTCTGAAATCTCAACTGCGGTATCGCGTACGTTCTTGATGTTGGATCTCAGGGTCATCGGCAATTTCGCGAATTGAACGAATCGTCGTATCAAGCGTCGTTTGATCGATACAAATAATCACGAGCGAACAATGGGTAAAAACGCGACGACCCTGAGATCTCCACGCCCTGTAATGTGTCTAGTCTCGGAAAAGGAAACTCTGCATTGTTCTCACTTTATATAATACGATCCTTTTTTGTGCTGGCGCAAATGTGTACGTACTAACGAAATAAAAACTTTATATGAGACGCCCCGTGTTTCCCTGCTCGATGCCGATCATCGACCACGAATCATGGATCATTAACGTTAGAAATTCGAGTTACATTAGCTTCAGCTATATTCTTAGAATCGTTATTCGTGCCAGTGGCGCGAAGGGTTAAGCGCACAGATCAAGTCCGTTGTTTCGATGAAAAAGCTCAATCCGCGAACAGCGTACTCGAGGATTAAAGCAAATTATGTTTCGCGATCGAAGGAAGGTGGCTAGAGAGGTATGAGTCAATGGCGTTAAATCTTTGTTGTCGCGAGTGAAAAGTTTGTTGTTTGATACGTTATTGGTTGCATAGGGTACGCTATTTTGCCGAGAGCATGCAAGGACTGCGAGCGCATCGATCGCGAGAGACGCTTGGCGCGGCGACGGCCCTAAAGGGCGACGCCATGTTAATTGGACGACGCACGGATACTTTATCAATGAAGCAAAGAAGCCGCCGTGAAATTCCGAAATTCCAAACTATCTCTTACGATCGAGTAAAAGGCAAATAGACATTAAAACGCACATAAGTAAAGAAGAAATAATTCTAACGTTAAAATATCGATTGCGATGTAAGTTGATGGACATTTTCCAGGGGTAACACCAGCGAGTAGCGCCAGCCCTGTTTGCGGGGGCGCGTAGTTCTATCCGATAGCGGCGATACAGAGGTGGATACACGAACTCGAGTACCCTGCAAGCTCGTTAATCGCAAACATTGCCACGGGGCCCATTAAGCAATTTCGTACGATAACTGCATGTCCTTAGTAAACGAAGCTTTGTACGCTCTCTTCGTTTCTCTCAATTAACAAGGTAATAACGTAGAAAATGGTGAACACGGCGTTACGCGTTTACCCAGCTTTCAAATGTAACGGGAAGAAACGCTACACGCGTTAGGTACAGTTTTACGTATTAAATTTCTATTCGTATCTAACACTCTTTTATTTCCCTGTATTCGATGAAATCGTCCGACGTTCCCCTTATACCGTCAAATCGACCAACAAATTCGTCAATTTTTTTACCGCGAAGAAGAGAAAAGTACAATCGTGCCCCGAGATTTCATTTCCCTAGGGTTCTTTCTCGTTTTCTATTAATTTCAGATCGAGCCTTTCGCCACGATCGATTCCACCTACCTACGATGCCCGTCCACGACCCGACAATTAACGTCGCCGAGAAATTCTCTTCAGTTACATGCTACATGATCCGAACCGGAATAATAGAACGGCACGAGGTGACAGCTCGTTACGAGGTTCCACCTTTTTTCCTTTTACCTTTGAAACTTTACGACCGAGTGGGATCGTGACTAATCCTACCCTGGGGGAGCGTGCGCCCCTACTATGCACTAAATCCACAGAGAGGACTGCATCGATTCCGGTGCCCTGTCTCTCTCTCGATTTTCCGCCCTTTGTTCATCGTTCGTATTCCTTTTATTCGCTTTCTATTTTATTTTATCTACCGTTCGATTCTATCCTTTCGCGTTCCTTGTTTTTAGTTTTTTATACGCCAGCGAGCCGACGAAAGCGTTTCGTAATTTTCCATCGGGAATTTTTGCACGCGGAACGCAAAGAAATTTCGGCCAGCCGTGGAGGATGAGCTTTGTTCCTACAACGGTAGAATAATTAAGAGTTGTACGAAACGAGTATCTGAGAAGGGAGATTGATCAACGCGACTTTTTATAGACGCCCCAATTATTACCGTCCGAACGGAATATTATTATGGAACTTGTCGAAGAAACATAGTATCTGCGCGCATATGAATATTCGGTACAAGAAAGTGGCATAAATATTCGTAAATGACGAGGAATCTCTTAAGAAATTGTAACGTTCGACGCACTTTTCTTTGCTCTCCTATATCTAGATCCATATCTATATCCATGTATACGAAGATAATATTCTAACGAAAGCTGCGAGGTTCGGACAAAAGAGCGCTACACTTACAAACTAAGAAGCGAGAACGAATTTAATTTCAATTGAGCGAAACGATGGTTCCAAGTAAAATTTCAAAATCGCCGGCCGACAGAATCGAAGAACCCTATATTCGCCAAACTGGATAAAATCTCGTCTCAGGGATCGAGTGCAACTTTCAAGTTTCAAATTTCCAAACCGCTGATCGGAGAAATCGACGAACTCTGTGTATCGACAAAGTAAAGGAGAAAGAGACCGAGTTGCGGCCTATCGAAGGGACGTTACTTCAGCGTGTAACTGGAACGCTGTTTTCAGGTAAAATTTCAAAATTGGCGGTCAAAGTGCGAGGAAAGATCGTGCCGGTGGCCCGAAGCTGGCGAGACTGCATCCCTGGCTGGAAGTAGGCAGTAGGTAAGGGCAGAGCGAGGAGCGTGTGCGCGGTGGATGGAGTGCGAGCATGAGTAGGACGTGGGTCGTCGTGTGTCGCTGCAGAGGGCCGAGAGAGCGTGTCTCCTGCGGAACACAGCTGGCACGGACCGTCAAGATGTAAGCTGACGGGCAGAGAACGCGTGTGTGACGGTACGCCGCTGGCCCAGGCCGAGAGAACGTGCCACGAGGAAGAAGAAGAATCTGAAGAACAGGGAGAGATACGATCCGAAACGGGCCGATCCGGGAGAATGAAGTAGAGCGGGAACCAGGGATCGATTGCTTCCCGATTGTTGGCATGGAGGACACGACACTGGGGTAAGTAGTAAGACCCGGAGCGGGGTTAAGCCTGATGGCTATCTGTTCTCTCTGCTTAAAGGGGTGCGTTCCGTTTCCACGAAAAATTCATTTACTCGTGGAAATCCTCGTAGCGATCGCGCGTCGTTCGTCGCTGTTCGTATCGCACCGTGTTTATCGATAGCATCTGGTTGTTCGTATCGGGTTGTGTTCATCGTAGAGGCCAGGATTCGACGATCGATGCGACCTACCACAGATCCCAGCGATCTATCTTTCTGCGGCTAGCGTCCGCTGGCTTCGACGTCGAGCCAGCGATTCGTTGCTCGCACCACCGCTCCAACCCACCCCCTGAGACACTCTCGAGGTCATCGTTGCCCCCAAACTGAGCCAGGATACCATTGCTCGATCGTTGCCAGTTTATTCTGCTCCCGTTTCGTTCCTCTCCGACGGCAGATTTTCCGTTTCCAAAATCCAACGATCGTCGGTGTTCGAGTACGTGCCTCGAGACTGGAGTATTCGCGTGGACGAGGATGTGCCAACGACGATGACGACGAACAGCGAGTTCTCTCGCAAGAGGGACGAATACGACGGGACGTCGTGGCAAAACGCTGGGAAGCCAACACGGTTGCGTTACTAAAGCCGCGGCTTTCCCTCGCAGCGCAAGAATGAAAAAAAGCGAAGGAAAAGTTGTTAGCAGCTATTTACCCGAGGGCTCTAACCGACCCCTACAGTTTTCGAGATCGCCGCCGCTCCGTAGAAGGCTTGAACGCGCGCTGGTCTCGTTCGCGCCTTCGTTTCCTCTTTCGCGAGACTCCGCGTCCTTGTGATCGCGATGTGATCGTTCGTGCTTCGTCCGTAAGGCAAAGAAAAGAAGCGAAAAGAGAGGCTTCCACCTCGCCGATCGTGTCCTTCTTTATCCGCGCAAGATACACCCTTTCCTTCTCCCTTTTTCTCTCTTTTGTTTCGCGTTTGAAACAGAAGCGAAAAGCGGGTCGTTTGAAAAAAAAAAAAAAAAGAGAGAGAAAAGGCGTTCGTCTTGGTCGTTCCCTTTCCTCTTGCCCCGCTCTGTCCCTTTCCCCTTGGTCGTTTCTGCTCGAAACGAAAGCTTTCTCGTTAATATCCAGCGCTCTGCTACTCTCCACCCCTCGAAAATCGTTCGTCATTCATCGGGGGACGCGGAACGATGTCTGTTCGTCGCGTGTCCTGAAAGCGTGCTCGCCTCTCCGCGCGAATAGTCGATGGGGTTTCACGAGGCTATCGAATAACGGGGCTCGTCGAAGTACGTCAATGGGTTAAGGAGGAACTTAAAGCAACCCTTCCGCTTCGAGGAACGGCCAGTCAACGCTTCGACGCGTCTTCTTTTCGTCGTAATTCTTATTCCAGTCAAAGAGAAACGTTCGACGAATCGACGAGTGCACCTGTTCCACTCGTTCGAGTGCACGCAAAGCCAAGGATTTGCAGAAAGGAAGGAACGAGTGGCCGGGCAAAGAAGTCAAAGGTGGAAGGAAAGACAGAGACCGGTCGTTATTTAAGACTGTCGCGAGCCGGCGAAAGGTCACGAAACACTGGTGAAACGAAGCGTTCCTCGAACAGTGGTCGAGATTCTTCTCGCGATACGAAAGCGAAGAGGACGCGTTGCCGCGGGAATTGGGTGCGGCTACAATATTAATAGGCGTCGATTCGAAAAGAGGTTGCTGCCGCCCAGTTCGATTCGACTAATCAACGCCGATTGATCGCGTGCAACTGCGAAGCGACAAGGAAAACGAAGACAGTTGCAGTTTTGAAAATAGCCAGGACACGCTTTTACGTTTCATACGTCTGATCGATTTGACTGGCTGCTCGAGATCTTATATCAGCGAGACGGAGTACGACGACACGGAGGAACATGTGCTGGCGATCGAATGCGAATGAAGAGAGAGAGAGAGAGAGAGAGAGGGAGAGTTAAGGCCTCTCGACTCTTTCAAGACTCAATTCCAATCTAGATTACGAGAAAAATATCCTCTTATTGATTATTTAGTATAGAAACACGTATCCAGTCGCGTTCCTGCGTTACAATATGAAATTTAAAGGCAACTCTCACCGAAGGCAAATACGTCTATCGTTTAATCAGTGGATAACTCGTTTCGGTACGACTTGGCGTTAATAAAACAGAAGGCGCGAAAGGAAGCTGGCTAGAAACAACATCAACTATTTCCAGCGAGAAGGATATTAAGAAACTCGAACTCAGGAAGAACGTTCGAAGAAACTTTTCAACTCGCGCAGAATGTTAAGAAATACTTTGGAAAACCTTCTAGTCGTCGAATCTATACGCAACGAGATCTATACGTGCAGACGTGACGAATTAAGCGACGAAAGAATTCGCAGCGGCGATACTTTCGCTCTCCGCATTCTTTAAACCGCGACGGGCAAATGAAATCTCGATGAGGTTGGTCTCGATTGAAATATCTCGAGGACAAACGCCGCGAAGAATGCTCGGATTTTCTCCAATATAACGGCCACCGTCGCGACGGCGATAAATTTCACGAAACAGCTGCTCCGCGATCGTATCCGTTTGTACCGCGTCTGTCATAAGAGAAAGAAATTGAAATTCCAAGTGAAAACGATCTAGCGAGGAAACACACGGTCCGCACGGATCCGTTTAAAAGGATCGGCGTTCGACAACTGCGACGGAATTAGCTCGACTTTTCCCGATATTACGCTCTATCGGGGGACTTTCAACCATCGACGCATTCCTGACCTGGATTAAGTTCCCATCCGCTCGCATTCGAACGATTCCCGCGATTCGACGAAAATAAACAAGCGTAGCAACCAAGTATCGAAAGAGGCAATCGCATCGTACGAGCTGTTTAAGAGGTGGAAGCTACTCGGAAACATGCAGAGTAGTGGCCGCGTCGTCGAAAAGTGCATCCAACGATGCAGTACCTGTATTTCGTTGTTTCTATCTTGTTAAACGTACGACTCGTCGCGTAAACAAGAGAAAACGACGTCGTCGTGGAAACAAAGGAGACAAAAGAAAGAAGAAAAAAGAAAGAGGAGCAAAAAGAAAGACTCTGCCCCGTGTACATTACGCGAACGAATCTGACGAGCCGACGTCACGCTAACACGCGTCTCGCTCGAATCAACGAGATTCCACGCGACCCGGAATCCTCGTCGTTGGTGCTTGTTTCTGGTGACGTTCGACGGCAGGAACAACGAGTTGGTTCGTCCGTCATCCGTGAGATGGATCTATGACGAACGAGTTAGTCGGACGATTTTCATCTTCGTCGGTGGAATCGATCGCAAGTTACCATCGCGACAAGTAAGAAACTTGCTTGAAACAACGAGAAAATTGGTCGTCTTGGTCATCCGTCGTTTCACCTATTTCTTGTTTTTTTTTTTTTCTTTTTTTCGTTTTCCTCGACGGTGAATCGTTTTCACACGGTGCATCGTTTCTCGTCGAATCACTGATAATTAATCTTTCGTCGCGCCGAAGCTACAGGAAATTGAATCAGGATCGAACAAAGGTTTTTTCATATTCGATTTTTCCTTCCTTTTTCTTTTTTCTCTCTTCGTCGTCTTTTCTTTGGTTCTGTATTTTTGTTTGTTTCGTAGATCGACGCAGAGAGAGAGAGAGAGAGAGAGAGAGAGAGAGAGAGAGAGGATTGGTTGCGGAGGATCGTCACGGTTGATCGCGGTGTTACGAAGCTGCGTCGCGATAAAATCGATTCCCCCGGAGCGTGCGAAAAAATATCCGGATGGGATCGGAATTTTGAAAGCCGTCCGAGCAGGAGGACGTTTATAAATAAACCGAACGCGTCGGTTTTGCTGCGCAAACCGAGAAGAAGTTTGCGTTCTAACGTCGCTTTCCTATAAAATGTACCAAACGTGGCTGGTCATTTCTTGGCATCTGGGAAATATGCTTGAATACTATATGCATACATCTACGTACGTACGCGTGGAACGTGGAAGGGACACCGATAAGGAGATACTAATATAGATCGTCCTGTTTCGCGACGACACGCTTCCAATTCACCGTCCATTAGCGCGTATCGTTGCTCTGCGCCTGTTCCTACGAGCAGAAGATACCTCCAATTTACGCTTCACGAGTGACGAGGCAAAACGCTCCGCGGATATGAGTCAGCCTGATTACTCGTATACCGAGTGATTCTTCGTTTTCTAATCATTTATCGTTCATGAATGCGATCGAAGAAGCGCAGCGTAAATAGAAACTCGTCTCATTCGTTAAATATTAATAAGGAATATAAGAAGAAAAAGAAGAAGGAGAAGCAGGTATATGCATTTTTATAGCGTTAAATTTCCCATAAATGCATAGCAATTCGTAATTTGATAGTCGGACTGATTACACTTTCCGGTAGTGCTGGAATAGATGGCCTTATTTTTGTTTTTTTATTTCATTCTTCACGAGTGCAATTGAAGAGATGGAACGCAAGTGGAAACTCCTTTCGCTCGTTAAATATTATGAGAATTATAAGAAGAAGCAGGTATATGCATTTTTATAGCATTAGATTTCCCATAAATGCATAGCGATTCATAATTTGATAGTCGGACTGATTACTCTTTCTAGGGGTAATGGAATGGATGGCCTTATTTTTGTTTTTTTACTTCGTTTTTCATGAATGCAATCGAAGAGGTGGAACGTGAGTGGAAACTCCTTTCGCTCGTTAAATATTATGAGAATTATAAGAAGAAGCAGGTATATGCATTTTTATAGCATTAAATTTCCCATAAATGCATAGCAATCCATAATTTGACAGCGAGGCTGATTACTTTTTCTAGGAGTACTGAAATAGACGGATCTATTTTATATTTTATGAATGCAATTGAATAAATGGAACATAGGTACAGATTCGTTTTACACGCTATATATTACAAAGAGTACCGTGTCTTGGATAGTTTACATAGTTTAGCATATTTTTGCAACTTTAAGTTCCGCATAAATGCATGAAAAATGCAAATAAATGCAACGACAGTGATTCTTATTTTTATTAAACCGTGGATGTTTAAACGTTTAGAGAAAATTTAAACGTGCGAGAATTCACAAAATGTACAGCGATAGGTCAAAATATCCAAGTAGAGTTCGTAATAATATTTCAAGCGTAAAATAAACTTTAACCCGGCTTTCGTTTTTTTAATTGCGTTCGTGAAAATCTGCGTTTGCGTAAACAATAGCGATCTAATTGTTACGACGAAAACTCGTCTCAAATGCCATTCCTACTGTAACCAAAATTTTGTCCGACCCATAAATCACACGGAAAATCACGTTCTCTTGAAAGATCAGATTAAACGAAACTCTACTTTCTTCTTCTCAAGGATGCATTTCTCTTCTGATCCACGATCCAGGATCGTAATCCCCAACGTGGCATTTTTTCTTCTCTCTGTCGTCGTAGAACTGGGTTGTTGAATGTTTAAACGCGCTATTAACGATCGGGTCGATGGTAGAGATCGGAGAATTTACAGTAGGACCCTGTATAACGCGGTGCATCTTCGTTCATAAGTATTAGAGCAGTCGCAGAAAGTGAGAGTACCTTCGTGAATAATTAGTACACAGTTTAAGAGGTATTGTTAGACTTTGCGTTTTTAGCAATCTATCGCTTAAACGATGGAACCTAAATAGAAAGTTGCTCTACACTTACTAAGTGCTATATTTTGGGCTTATTTGCAGTGGATGACGAAAGGAAGTTTCGGAGGACAAGCGGTAGAAATAAATACCAGAATATTAGAGAAAGGAGTTACGATCGACTTGTAATTATAAGGAAACACAAGGGTACGTTCAAACACTTTCTTTTCAGCCAGCTTTCGGCTTTCTTACAGCGAACAATGCCAATGAAATTTCCAAATGTTTCCTGTAACACACATAACGCGTTCGTACAAGGTATCCACGAGAGTTTCGATACTGTCGCGATTCTGTGTATCGTAATGTATGCGCTGTAATGTAACCGGAGTGAATCTCTCGAGTTATAGGGTTGTACTACTGTTGTTGATGCGTTTCGAAGAAAAAGGGGGAGGAAGTGTTGGTGTAATAACCGATAGGAGAAAAATCGATGGGAAGTAGGACGGAATGGGAAAACGGAGACGTTCTTGTACAATATACCGGGGTTAAAGGTGAGGAAGCTAACGGGCGGCGAAACGACGAAGACCCCAGCGTTTGCCGTTTCATTATTCATCGGGCGCGGTTGTTCGTTTGGCTAGGTGGAACGATTATCGGTTATCGGCGGCCGGACTGCTCCTTTCCACTTTATAAAAGAAGGAAGGAAATCGTGTGTCTGTCCGCGATATAGCTACGTGCACCTAACTAACGCCGTGTGTAACCGCTAACAAGGCTCTTCTATTTATAGCCGCGGCGTAACGTCGCTTCGAGAGCCGCTCGAGCTCTCTGTTTTCCGATTTTCTCCGTAGCCACGACCTCGCTGGAACTGCACACGTCCGTAGATCCGAGAATAGAGCCGTCTAGTCTCTCTAGATGGAACGAATCTGGTCTGATAACGCCGCTGCTGTGTTCCTTCTTGCCGTCTACTTGCCATCCCCTATTCGTCATACGGACGACCGCAGAGACAGTTAGTTATAGAGGAGATTCGTTGGAGGATGTGTCGCGAGGAACGTATAGAATGTTAACGACCACGTCCTTTAGTCCTTTTCAAAGAGTGAATTGGCAGAGAGAGAGAGAGAGATTCTTTACCAAACTACGGTGGTGGTATTTCAGTAACTGATCATAGATTGGCTCCTTATTCGGTGTATCAAGCATTGGAACTTGACTGCGGATTTTTATGTACTTTGAAGGGAAATGTAAAGGCGCAACAACGTGCAAAATGCACACAAAATGCAAGAATATATAGAATAGTCGAAGCAAAGT
This sequence comes from Bombus superbus, assembly GCA_014737385.1. Classification (NCBI taxonomy): domain Eukaryota; kingdom Metazoa; phylum Arthropoda; class Insecta; order Hymenoptera; family Apidae; genus Bombus; species Bombus superbus. The sequence goes on along the minus strand of JACXIK010000019.1, from coordinate 7,712,109 downwards.
AGTTATCGGTCGTGTATCGTATTATTTTCTTTAGTTGGTTAAATGCTAGTAAAGTTAACGAAAATATGAAATTTCATAGAAATTCGTGGCCTGATTCGTGGTTAACGTTTTGCTGGAAAATTCTGATAAATTTTTACTTCGTTTAATATTTTACAGTTACATAAGACACCACTGTGATACTCGACTCTACGTTTAATGCAGGATATCAGAATTTACGTCTTTACTTACGAAAATGGAAACTATAATTGGAAGCATTCCACTGGATATCGATGGTTCAAGATCTAACGTGGAATGTAACTCTGACCTTGTTGTTCGAGGTATAAACGGGAGTAGTTCCACTTTACGCTCGAATCGAGTGCAGTTTTAGTACAGATCCGGCCAATAGCGATGAGATATTTCTCGAAGCTGGCGTTATCAGGAGATGCAGACCGAATCGCCAACGAAATCGTCTCGATGTTCGTCCGAATGGCTATTAGACCTGTCTTAGTTCGTTCTCCTTTCTCGCTCCTTCTCATCAAGCTTGATCTTCCTTTAGGATAGATAAGACTTCTCGACTATTGGCACTGTTCCATGATCTCGCAACCACTCCATACGCGTTAACTATCCTTCGTGTATATACTTTTCTCAGTGTCGTTGACCCTTTGACGATGTGACAAAATAAATAAAGAATTTAAAACGAACTACTCTCTTTCCGACTTTAAAGTTTCCCGCGCCTCTGGTGTCGGAGATGCGATGGTTCAGTAGAAGTGAAACATTAAGATACCGTATTTGAAAAAGTATTAAAATATTTGAGTATTTCTTAAATAATTTATATGCAATATGATTCGTTGGAAGTAATGTAATATCATTATATTATAAAAATATATTACTTTAGCATTATAAAGTAATACAACGTAATAATATTTGTATTTACTTTTAAAGGGTCGATTATTTAAAAAGATATACACCATATCTTTAACAGTGTTTTTTTAATAATCGTTCGAGTCTTCGAAGACTTCGCAGCTTCGGTATCTAAAAAATACTGACGATATATTTTATCTACATTCTAGATTCTAGAGGGTCTCTTAGTACGACGATCGGTACGACAAGAGGCGTGGAGAACCTCAAATATTCACGGCAATACCGATCGTCCGAACGCCGCTTAAGAATTAAAAAAAATTAAGTCTCGCGGTAGCTTGAAACGCAACGAAAAATCACAGTGTTTCTGTCGAAGTACGATGGACTGGATGATTTCCCTGCAAAAGAAAGGAGGAAAACGTAGAACTAGAGCCGTGTAGGGAACACAAAGGGAGTTCTACCTGGTCTAGACAAATGTAACTGAAAAACGAACGCCACAGACCGTGAGGTAATTCCTTTGAACTTGTCCGTCAAAAAAACAGCCTCCGCAAACACGGTCGGCTCGGTCACGTTTTCGAACTCGATCGTAGATCGGTGTGTGTACTCCCGTCTCCGAGACAAACGGAGCACGAAATTGCGTTCGAGAGGTGCAAAGGATAGGCTGAACGAGCAGGCCATTCGTTTCAGTAGTAGAGGTCGACGCTGGTTAGACACGCGTCTGATTATTCACTTGTTTCACTGCATGCTGATAGAAATTTTACTATACGTTTAGGCCTTGGGTGATTTAAAAAGTTTCCGTTAATATCTTAGATACGATGTTTCGTTATTGGCATGTTTTGAAATGTGGAAACGAAGAAGAATAGGCAGAAGAAGTTTGATACAGCTTTAGACTTTTACACGATTTGACCAGTTTCTCTTACTATTTTCTAAGAAGGAAAGATTCTAAGGTCTGTCGAAAGATTTGACAAAAAAAGATATGAAAAATTAGTCGTTCCTCTTGAGTTTGTTTGTCTGGATATTGAAAGAAATGTTATGCGGCATTAGGAATTTAAATGATTTTGTTACTATTTGGGAAGGTTTCAAGGCATATTTACTTGTTATACGTACGTGATATGTGAAATATTCGAGGAAAAATAGGGAAGATTGGAGAAGGTTCGAGTATCATTTGTTCCTCCAGTGAATGCTGTTAAAGTTATGATTATTTGGTATAACGTCGTTTGTTCACTGCGCGTTGAAAGAAATTTCATACGAGTCTGGACTTTGGGTGATTTAAAAAGTTTCTTTCGCCACTTTGGAAAGTTTCGTATCCCGTTTAGCTATTGATATGTGACATTTGGAAAGTGTAACGAAGGAAACAGTGTTATATGCGCGTCCGAGCGTCGTTTGTTTTACCGAATCTAGACAGAAATTTCATTCTAGACTTTAGATGAGTTAAAAAGATTCCTGTTACTACTTTGGAATGTTCCAGGGCATGTATAGTCATCGATGTGTGGAATTTTAGAAAACTTGGAAGAATAGGGGAAACAGTGACAAAGTCGGCGTTGGTTAGACGCTATAATTAATTATACGTATAAATATATCGAATTTTGCACGTTATTATACGCGATCCACTCGTATCGCAAAATTTTATTGGTTTCAGTTATGTAATTGCAAACTCGTCGTACCTGCTCGAGTATGAAACTCGCTTAATTATGAAACCGAGAATGAATTATTGTGGTAGTCGTTTATAATTCGAGCGGTGATTATAGCAGAGGCAGCGATAAATTATGTACGACTCGGAAGGATGGAATGGAAGAACGAATGAAAACTTTGGTAAAATGGCCCGCCTTCGCTGGAATCCAGACGAAATCTATCGTAGTTCCGTTCGGCTTCCGGCCAAATTCTCCAACTTGGAGGATATTACGAGCCCGATAGTCGGATCGTCGTGCATCCTTTCCAACTTTTCTTCTTTATTTCGAGATCCCTTCCACGCCAATTTTCCTCTCTGTTTTTCCTCTCGAACGTCGTCGAATTTCCACCGGTGGAGATTGACTCGAGAGGAAACGAGAAATCGATCATATTCGACCGGCGAGAGATAGACCAGAGGTTCGAGCAACTCGAACGAAAATTCCCAGTGCACAGTTGCCTGAAAAGCCGTATTTCCTAACCAAAATCCAATTTTTCAGGTTTAACGTTTCAAAAGAGATTCGTTTTTCTATCGTCGATGCAAGAGGTTCGATATCGACCACGAAAGGAGAATGTCAAAAAGATGGCCATTTTTTTCACCTGCTTGCGAAGGAAAAACTCTTCGCAGGACAATTAAAAGGGTCTCTCAAGGAGCGAGATGTGTTATCAGCATTTATCCGAAACGTAACGAGAAATGGCACCGGTCAAACTTGCCAATGCGTTACAGTCAATTTTCCTTTTCTTCAGATTCCGATCCATCGACGAAATAATTGTCTAGAAATTCTGCTGGCAAATCAATCGCAGTTTTGAATCGAGCAAACGCGAAGCACCACAAGATCGTCGCTACAGGCGAATGGTAACCGACAACGCGTTCACAACTTTGTCCCCGTATGCATGTGCTATAAAGGTTTCCAACCCGGTTTTACTTTCGTCGATTAATACGTAGACAAACACCGAGTGCAATTCGTGTGCACTCAGCACATACGTATACGGATACAAACTTGGCGAGCGTGTTGTTGGCTACTGTTCACACGTAGCAACAATCTGTCGGTACTTGGGATTCGCTCGATTTCGAACTTCGATTGATTTATCAGCAAAATTTCCCAGGAATTATTCGGTCGATACAGACGGATAATTATTATTCGGTAGGTGTATAATTCCGACGAGAATTTGAAGAAAACGAAGATTAAAGTTTAGATTAAAGTTCCTTCCAAAAGATTAAAGATTAAAGTTCCTTCCAACTTTCCGATAAATACCGATAACGTGTTTCGTTGCTTGCGAGACGCTGCGAAACGTCCCGCGAGAATCTTTCGTTCGCCAGCAGGTGGAAAGGTGGCCATTTGTTAACATCCTCCGTTTCATTTATGCTGTATTTCTTTAGTTCTGTTCGCGAAGCTATTAATTTGCACCAACATTCGCAAGCTAATCATCGAACACGCAGTTTCACCGTAATCTTACGATCGACACAGTCTTACAATCTCGTACGAGTCCGCAGTTTTCGTAGAAAATTCGCCTGAAACATCGAACTTTTGAACTTTGATTCGAACTTTGAACTTTCGCTAACATTCGCACCGATCGAATTCCAAGTGCTTTATAAACCCCATGGATGTACTTCGTTTCGCCTCTGTTTCCTTAATCGCGTGCAATTATGTAAAACGTCGATTCGTTGAATAACGAGGAAGCGTTAACGCACGATGCTATAAAAACGATAGAAAGGGCAATTAGGCGTTGCTCAGCCGATAATTAACTAACAAAATCGTAGGGTCGATGGTAGGAACCGCAGCTTCTTAGGGAGGTCAAGCTTATTCTTTCTTCGTAGCTTTCGTACTAGGGCCGCTTTTTAACATTTATCTTTCACGAACAATATAGTTGTGTTTTCTTTTATAATTCGATGAAATATCCGACCGCTTTGATCGATTTGTACGTTGTGACAGTACGTGGCAGTATCGTGGCTTCTACGATAACGTAATCGCCACTCAAACTTAGCTAACACGATGTCGTCAACGTGTTATCTCTGATGCGTTCTTTGTATCATTTTACGCCTAATTCTGCCTTTTTTTTTTATTTTTAACAATTTTCTTCAGTTCGAGGGAGATACAAAATATAGTACACGGTATAGTACATTGGGATTTCTCTCGAAAGCTGAAAAATTCTAGTAGTTGTGCGTAAAAAGAGCACGCAACGATCTTGAAATGTGCCGTGAAGATGAAGATTCGCAATAACTTTTTCCTGTACGTGTAACCGGCGATCGGTCTTCGTTCGCGAGATACTCGCAAAAATCTTCGATTAAATTTAGTTCCCGTTACGCTTCGTTCCATTGCACATAAATGGCCCGGATTTTTATATAGCCCAATCTAAACTTAACTCATCGATGCTAATCATCTGTGCTATAAATAAAAGGCGATAAATGAATGGATTATAGGTTGGGGTTAGACGTTAGATTAATATCCGGTCAATAACACTGCCACGATTTAATTTTTATTTCGTTCGATTTTTCAAGCGTATCGTAAATTCCATTGCTACCGTTTATCATTATTTACACGTATATACTGGCAAACGTATCTTTCGTTTAATTTAACTGAAAAACTAACACTATCTGTACGTATCTATCGACTCTAATGATTAGTGTGCATGTACGTGGCGAATAGACAGATAAGACACGGTACAACGTTTCATACGTCGATAGATTCGTTGAAAATTATCTCACCAGCATTGTCTGCCGTTCGTTCCACGATCCATTCGTTTTTCTTCTTCGTTCGCACGACATTGAGAATGATTATCTTCCTCGTCGATAAGTTAAGTGGAGACTGGACCGCGTAACTAGCCGGCTGTTGCGACCTCTTCGAAAACTTTGAAAAGCGCGTACCTAAAGCGCGCGGCAAAAAGTAAGCGACGACGAGTATACTCGTGAAACGCAGAGTAATGGTAACGTAAGTCGCGTTGTAGCCTTTCGCGAAGATCTCGGAAACTAAAGCCGAGCGACGGTTACGTGAATAGGAAAAAATTGCGAAGGACGTCGACCTCGACGACATATTTCAAGATCGCTGAAATCGATGAAACGCCGCCTCTTTCGTATAATTATCAAGATCTTGCTGCCTGTTAAAAAGACTAAAACTGCGGCACAAAGAACGAGGACGGTAACAGGTTTCAAAAGGCGATCGAAGCCAGGAGAATACGTCGCCTAATCGTGAAAGCTGAAGGTCTAACATTCTCGCTTAAATATAATAGATACTAGGAAGAGGTAACGAGCGGAAGACAGGCTAGAGTGATCGTAATTTGACTCGAGAAGCTGTAAAAGGAGAGAAAAGAAAAACATAGGAGACGAGCAGACCAGAGAGAATTTCAGCGAACAGGAAAGGGTGCGATAAGTAGGATAATTAATCGGCAGAGTCAATCGGAGTCTGAATGGGAGAGACAGAGAGAGAGAAAGAGAGTAAATGGTTCGAAATGCATGAATAATACAACTTTGTGAATATAGCATAACGGTATAAGAGTATAATAGTAGATATAGTTGGTGTTTGTAAATCCAGCGCAAGTCTTGGCTGTGAGGATAAATATGTTCTAGCGAAATAAAACATATTGTAACAATGTTATATGTAACTTATTGTAACAATAGTTACTAATGAAATCATAACGCACAAGGGAGAAGAGAGAATTTTAAAAAAGAGAATCCTACGTTGGCGCGAAGATCACAGATTTGGTTGTAAGGAGGACGACCTCTGTATACGACCGAACAAAATTGATTTACCAGGAGATTGGAAGACGCAAAACGAGACAACGTGAAAGAGAACATCCAGCGAACTCTTTCTCGCTCTTCGACTTTTCCATCCAGTTTTATCGCGATACTCCGCCGAGCTAATTTTCCACTCGTTCTCCGACAGTGTTCTATAAAATGAGTTTTCTCCTTTCAATCTCGTTAGGCGATATATATGTATGTACATACATTTGCGAGTCGTTATTCGTAGTCGCGAATAAAGAGGAGATATCTTGACATTTGACTCGTGCGTATTCTTGGAATATTTTATTCTCTATTTCATAGCGATTATCGATGAATTAAGATTGCTTATTAATTATTTATGGATTATTAAATATACTCCTTGTAGAATACGACGTCGTTCCTGCAAGGTTCACATTTTTCTTTGATACAATCGCTTCTAGCTTCGATTGTTTTGAACCAGAATTGAAAGGGAATTTCTACAATAAATATAAATTGAAACGAAGATAGATACGAATGTAATTTATTGCGATGAAAATAGTGGCGCAAGATGTTCCATCGTTTTTGGAACTTGGCTAGCCTAACGATAATAGAGTCTCATAATAGCGCTAATGAAACTTTAAAACGTTTCGTACGACTGGACTTTGGATGCTTACGCGTTTGCGAGAAATCTATAGATATAAAAGTGTAAAAAATAGAGCATGATATGGAGAAATATATAAAATATCCAAACGCGTGTTATGATATTCGATAGGTGAAACAAATCTCTGTCTGGGTTCCATTTTTCTTTTTTAAGTACGTTAATAAAAACGTAAGAATTGCTATAAACATCCGTATATACGACACGACACAGATAACATATTCGGGAGAGATGTCTACAAGCGTTGAAATACTTTCGCGAGCCTGTTTATATAGGGTCGTAAAAAGGGATCCGTAACGTAAAGGGTTATCGTACACATCGAGTTTACAGCCGTAAACCAATACTGTCTCAAGTTATGTATGAATTTGAATGACCCACGGGGACAAAAAGACGGGAACGTCAAGTTTTAGTATTCCTCCGAAAACCAAAAATTTATTTTTCGACGTGTAGCGTCACGATTCTTCATTTTCTCGTAGATATTACATCAAAATAAATCTACGTAATTCTCAACTTTTTTACTCGTAATTTTAAATAACATATAACGCACTAAACTGTAAACAAAAAGAAAGGTACGTTGTACCTTTTTTTACGCCGTGTCTCAATTTTTTAGAACAGCTGCGAAACTCGGGAAATTTTAATTGAAATTTTTTCATTTCTAAGCGAATTTTTTCAAATTAACGCGACGTAGCCAGTGACAAAAGGTACTCGCAGGAGCGTACGAAACAAACGTTAAACTCAAAGTCGGTTAAAAAAATTGATATTCCCCGTTTTCTCGCGATAACGCCGTTTCGTTTCATCGGCATTCCTAACGCGAAGCTCATTTGGCCTTAATCACCGATTTTACTATTTATGTTGATTAGACGATCTTTCGCTCCTCTTGGTGAGCGCTACAACCCCTGTAAGTTGCGAAATCATCCCAAGGACCACCTTGTGTATCGAGGCGCAAGAATGATAGTTGCTTGCAAAATCACCGGAGCGACGTAGTACACGGTCGTGCGGTATGTATTTAACACGTTGAAGCATGAGATTCAGTCTGAGCCCCTCGAGACTTCGTTGCTAATTGGCTCAGCGTATCAACGACCTTTCTTACACCGCGAACTTCCTCTTGTCCCTAGCGTAGGTACGAGGAAAGAATAAGCGGGCCAACTTTTTAATGGATTAACTCTCTACGAAGCTGCGGTTCGTACCATCGACCCTACGATTTTGTTAATTAATTATCGGCTGAGAAACGCCTAATTGCCCTTTCTATCGTTTCTATAGCGTCGTTCGTTATTCGACGAATCGGCGCTTTACATCATTGTTTGGGTTAGGTTGTTTGTTTTAGAAAGTGTTTAGAATTCGGTTTGCGAATTAATAGCTTCGCGAAGAAAACTAAAGAAATGCAGTACAAACGGAACGAAGGATGTTAACAGATGGCTACCTTTCAACCTGCTGGCCAACGAAAGATTCTCGCGGGACGTTTCGCAACGAAACACGTTATCGATATTTATCGGAAACGCGATGGGAAAGTTGGAAGGAACGAGCGCAAAGACGAACGAGTGGCAGCGAACGAACTTATCCGCGCGCTACGCTTAATCTTCGTTTTCTTCAAATTCTGATCAACCTACGGAATAACAATTATTCGTCTATATCGACCGAATAATTCCTGGGAAATTTTGCTGATAAATCAATCGAAGTTCGAAATCGAGCGAATCCCAAGTACCGCCAGATTGTTGCTACGTGAGAACAGTGGCCAACACACGCTCGCCAAGTTTGTATCCGTACATGTACGTGCTGAGTGCACACGAATTGCACTCGGTGTTTGTCTACGTATTAATCGACGAAAGTAAAACCGGGTTGGAAACCTTTATAGCATATTTGCACGTAGGTGCAAAGCTGATAAACGTGTTTTTGGTTGCTGTGCGCACGTAGCAACGATCTCGTGGTGTGTGCCGCGTTCGAAACTTCAATTGATTTACCAGCAGAATTTCTAGAAAATTATTTCGTAGATGGAAGGGTATGTGAAGAAAAGGAAGATTAGGTGGTTACGCATTGGTAAGTTTGATTGACTCCACTCGTTCGTCTTTGCGCTCGTTTCTCTTCGACCTTCTCGTCACATTTGGGATAAATGCTAATAACGTTCGTTTCTTCCTCGAGAAATGCTTTTAAGCGTCCTGTATGAAGATCGTTGGTTCGCAAGAAGGTGCAAAAATGGCCATTTCTTGTTACATTATCCTCGTTTGTACTACGTATTGCAATGGTACTGTGCTTACATCGATAAGCATGTCTAATATAAATTAAAAATATAGATAACTGATTACACTCGCATGTTTACGCGTTTATGGAAAATCGACGTGTAGTAAAACGTGCAGACTGTACGCGATGTGCAAAGATGTAGAAAATATTAAAATTAATATGTTATAATAACATCTTGTGGGTAGAACGAGTATTTATTTAACTTTTGCTTCTTTAATCTCAAGTAATGTAAAAATGTGACTTTACTGTAAATATTCGCGGTCTAATTAATTATCGTAGTAGCCTGCTTGTTCTTAACATCTCGAATTACACGAGTTCGAATAAAGTTGCTTCCTTTGACAGACAACCGCTAAAGTTCATCGAGAGGACCAGCGTTCCATTTCAAAGGGAACGACAGGAAAGAAATTACATACCGTCTTCGATTGGATTGTCCATTTCCATACTTCACTCTTGAAATACCTTCCACTGTTCGCCAACTTCTACGACCGATATCTTCGACTCGTCCATTCGACGTCCTCGGGTGCAAAGTTTATCGAAAGGTGGAACAAAGGGTCGAATAAACCAAAGTTGGCAACGATGAAACGCGTTCCAGCGAAGTTGATGCGTTTTAATTAAAGTTGGAGAAACGAGAGCACAGTAGCTCATAGACGAAATTCGGTATTAGTAGGATTATTTAGAAAAGATAATCGATAATTGCAAGAGAAACAACGATTCGTCAACTTTCTCGAATAATCTGTTAATTTTACGTTGCTCGTTTCTATTTGATTAAATATCGCTAGCGAATTATCACTCTTTCGACTACCAAGATAAATGTAGAACGTGAATTCACTTTCCACTGAACTTACGTAATTCGAGCGACAGTATATAAACTTCGAAACGAAACGTTTCGAAATTCCATTATTTTTTCAAGCTGCTCTGCTGGTAGAAAAATGAAACATTGTAAAACTAACGGTCCACCTTGGTTCGTTCTTTTCGCTAACGTTGTGTGCTTAGAAAATAATGTTTTTTTGTAAAAATGGTACTCGGAAGTAGTTTTTTCTACTTTTCGCGAAAATCTTGTTCGGATGCTTACTTTTCAAATAGACGTGCAGCAGTTTCGAAAATGGAGAAATACCAGAAACAGGGTATTTATGTCGGTGATGGTGGAAACAGCACGAGTCAAAAATTTCGCGAAAGACGAGTTTATCGCTCATCTCGCACTGCGTCCATCTACGTTGCAATAATCCATCTTACAATAAAGCATCTTTGCAAAGTAGTAGAAATCGAACCGTTCGATCGAGTTGTCTCGGCTGTTGCCTCGCTAAACGGAACTCATTGCATACATCAAACGCGAAACTTTAAGTATCTCGGAACGAAACGTACGTACGACGAAATATACGCATATACGTATACAACTTAAGCGACTTTCGTAATCATCGATCGGCGCATCTTATCTGACTGCAGTAATTCGTCTCCTATTTTTCCGATTATTTTTAACGCACCAAAGTTCACTATCGCCGCAGTAAATTACGTTCGGTAATTACTTTAGGCATTTAAAGATCCGTGCTACCAAATTTCGACCTTGGCCCCGGCATACCGAGGAAAATTCCAGCACTGGCTTGTTCGTAGCTGCTGGTAGTTGGTGTAAATTTTCGCGGCTCGCGCCCGACAACTTGTTGGCACTTGATCGTTTCAAGGCGAAACCTGCTTCTCCGCAAGGTTCGCAGATTGCTCGGTTTTCGTGACTCGATTGTCTTCTATTCCTCTCTCTCCCTCTCTCTCCTCTCTCTCTCTCTCTCTCTCTCTCTCTCGCGGAGATTCACTTTGGTCCGTCCTCTCATAAACCTATATAAAGGCTGTAAAATATTCGAAGGACGACGCTTTTCCGTGGCTTTTACGACGCCGCAGAGAACGAGGTAATAAGGTCGCGTAAAAAACATTTAGAGATCGTTCGATGGAAAATTGGAGCTGCGGTGCTCCAACACCGGTGACGTATGACAAGTGGCCCTCAATGTCAGCACATCCTGCACGTTGCGAGCTTTGGTTAATCGATTCGTCCTTCGCTTAAACGTTCTAACGTCGGCTCTGATTAACTTCTTCGACGCCGGTGATCCCTCGCTCGTTCGTGACTAGGAAAATTGCCAGCGAATTTTACCTCCTATAATGTTGCTGCCGTTTCCAGTCGCAAAACGTGTCCCGTTCTTTTGTATTTTTCGTTCTTCGGGTTTTCGCGTAGAAAGCGACAAACCACTTGGAGGTAGCATTTTTGCGAAAAGATACTTTGGATGACGATCAAAGTTTCTGTAATTCCGATCGAAGATGCGCGAGAAGCATGATCTTCCTTGGACGTCTTTGCTTTAGAATCTAGAGCGATGATCAGGCAGTCGTGAATCGTTTTAACAGCGGTGCCTGTGTCTGTCGAGACACGTTCAACGTAACACGTTCAGACGTTTAAATAGTGAGACAAACGACAACGACACATCGAAGATGGAAACGATGCTTCCTGCGAAACGCGATATTTTTCAAAATCACGCACGCAGTCAGCGTACGAAATCTCTTCACTCTTCGAATCTTTTCACTCGTAACGTTATTTGTTGGAGAAAGTTGCATTAGGTGGTCCCAAAAGTGTCTTTCGCTATCTGCACGCAGCTCCTTTACCCGACGATGTTTCTACAAATATCTATGTAATATTTATTATAAAATGTTTTACGATAAAACGTTTCCACTCTGATATAACGTATTTCAAGTAAAATATTTCTAATCCGTCAAATGTCGCGGTCTTTGTCTTCGGTCGTCTTCTAGCTTGTAATTGTATCGTGTTGCATTTGCAAGGCAAAAAATGTTGCGCGCCTGTCGTTTCCTTATAAAACTAAAGAAACTTTTGGGACAGCCTAACACGTGGGTATACGTTGCTCGATACCGATTGGCTTTCCGAGCGTTCATCTGCTCTTGAGCTAATTTAGAATGACTTAGGACTGCTACGTTCGATCTATAGTCGGATCTTTCAGGAGAAAGTTGGCGATCTCGGGAGCGGGAGAAATGGTACGCGAGGAGATAGACTAAAATAAAGGGTGTTTTGCAGCATCATCGAGGGCTGAGCTATCGAAAAATATGGCGTCAGGAATACCGAGCGTACATCAGAGGAAGCTTGGACCAGCGCCGATAGCATCCTTCGAAGACCTGTCCGACGAGGTGGAAAACGTGAGTCCTTCCCTGTGTCCTCCCTGAGTCTCCTCTCTAAGTCGGCTCTTATTCGAGCGGGGATACCGCTCGAAGACCCGTGTGTGTAAAATCGTGGAAGATCTCGTCGATCGCGGGATTAACGTGCGTGCGCGTCTCCCCCGTCGAAAGAAAGTCCGAAGCTCCGTTTGTCCCCGGGAGCCCGTAGGTGTGCGACACATCTGTGCGTGTCGTGTCCACCAACCATCTACCAATCAGCCAACCAACCAACCACTCAACCACACCCCAGTGACTGTGACTCGACGACAAAACCAGCCTTACGAATTTGAATGCAGGGGGAACCGGCTGCGCGAATGCCAGGCATCGTCGAGGTCACCACGCCGGCAACGCCTGGTAGTTCGCTTAAGACACCCAGCACGCCGAGAATTGACATCAGCAGGGCGAGCAGTTCCTCCCACCATGAGGACAGTAACTCCAGGGACTCTACGCCCGAGAGGGAACTCCTCGCAGGTATTTTAACCTTTTTCTTTTAACGTAGCGCCGTATCGAGACGTGACGGTAAAATCAAAATTGTAAACCGCGATTTCTGGATGGTCGACCGATGGCGAAGATCAGGCTGTGGTTACAGAGGATACGTATTCGGTGAAGTACGGAAGTTTTGACGAACTCGATGCGTCCACGTAGTGTAATATCTGGGCAACGGAACAAGTAGCACGTTGCGTCTCTCTGTATTGAGTCTACTTTCTTAAAGAAAATTCACGTTTTACGTGTTCCTAAGTCGTTTAGCTTTTGACGCGGTAGCGCAAACACGACATTAAGACCGTATCTTGTTGCCAGCTGCTCGCAACCTTCGATTCGCTCTCCCTCAAGGTCTGTCACTTGATAGGTTGTGGTACCGGGGTTCGGATAATTGCACAGAATTTTCTCGACGTGAATGAAAATTTATCGGGACGCTAGTTTGTCCGAATATTCGTCCGGTATAACCGTGGCCTAATATCCAACGAAACAACGCTCGCGTGTCTAACCAGCGCCGACTTCATCCACTTTAGCCATGGCCTTAAGGCTCGTGCAGACACGTCCAGCAATTTAGTCTATTGACGAGTAGCTGCTTACTACGAGATGGTTTAGCGGATAGAGAGCGTCCGGAATCAGTAGAGTTGAGTTACAGGTTTAATTGGATGGTAAGTAGCGTGGGAATCCTACCCCGCCAGAAAATTCTAATGAAACGCGTCTACTCCGCTAAATCGTTTTATTAAACGACTCGACTAGATAGATTTTAGTGTTCACACGCGGTAAGTTATTTAATTGCTCGCCGTTCTATTAGATCGCCGACTAGATTACCGAACGCGTTTGCACGAGTATAAGCGTTAATACGGGAAACGATAGTCCGGAAATTTCGGGTACACGCACCCCTTAAAGTAGCGAACCGTGGCTGCGTCGCTGCGTCGCTTCGGGTCTTCTAGCCAAAGGCCATCTCGTGTGTACAAACAGACATATAATCGCAGGGGCTGGTCGGAACAACGAGAACGCAGCCAAAAACAAACACATTGGATGATCGTTATTTCGTCGTTATACGTGCATTGCTTTCTACTTAACTCTATCACGTTCTTTAGGTCGTTTTTGATCCAATTATTTTTTTCTGACATCGAAGAAACGCTTCAGCTTGAACAAAATATGAAGAAAGACGTTATTGGCGATCTCTCCGTACAATTTCCTACTAAAATTCTTCTTGAAACGTTACATTTACCTTCTGTTTGCTAAAACAACATCAAAATCGAAATATACAAATTTCAACATTGTAATTGTAAAATAACGGCTGCAACGCACGAAAAAGGACCTCGCCTAAATCTAAAAAAGCAGAAGAAAAAAACAATTACAAATGTGATCGTCGGTAGTTTCTACGTTCCCATTGCTTCTACATTTACGTTTACAAGCGGTGTTTCAGAAATGTGAAGGGGTCGCGCGAGTGTATCGCTTCCACTCTCCTCCCTTGCGTGCACTTTGCATCCCCACTAGGAAAACAAGGGAGGTCCGATAAAATCGCGAATGACTCATCGACGACAACTTCCGTTTGTTCGAGTTAACGGTTCGATCTAAGAACGCGTTGACTTTCGCCCTAAGCGATACCGAGCCCCCGTTGGAAACGAAATTCGGTCAACGCGAAGAGGAAAGAAGTTTTCGCGTAAAGGGAAATTGAAAGTTAAATCGTTGCTGCGAGCAAATTGGATTTGCACGGTCGCGAGAACGTGCGACGAGATTCAATTATATCTTCAGCTAGAGAGTGCTCGTTAGTGCTCTGCAGTTTCTCTGTATCGCGTAGAAATTTCAAGTGGCAAACAGCGACAGCTTGTTTCATCGATCGCGCGAGTTTTTTCCAAATAACATGCACAGGCGAGCATAAGGTGATTCCGTTTGGATAAAAAAGAGAGAAAGAATAGAAACAGAGTATGGAATACGATTTGCACGTCCGAGGCTCGGTTCTCGAGAAAATCGAGTTTCAAAATTTCCCATATACGCGGTGCCTGATTCCAATCGATCCACCCAAATATCGCCTAAGGTATACGTTATTCGAGAAAAAGCGTTTCGAATAAAATTTGTCCTGTTTCGACGGGGACACGGCGACCGCCAGATTTGCCTAGGTGAAGGCGTTCACGAGGTCTCCAGGTGACCTTTGTTTCTTTAAATGGAACTATAGGTACATTTTTGTACACGCCGTTCGATGCAGTTTTTCGTCCTCTACAGAAAAGTATTAAGAGTATACTCGGGAGTATTAAGAAGCGGCAGATGATCGTTTGCAAATTCATATTTCGACCAACACGCGTAAAAGAGTTAGGACCTAGCGAGGAATATGTTTCGCTCGCCGAATGAGCCGTTTAACGCAAAAGTGGTGTACGTCAATTTTTTGCCCATTTGGTTAAACATCGCGTCTCGAAAGCGTAAGCCTCGTTCTATTTTGCGTAAAAGTGGTGTAAGTATATCTTCGTTAGTTCCTCGGTGGGTAGCAGAATAAGTGAGAATCGTTCGCTCGCGATCCCTTACAGAATTTCTTCTTTATGCCTCGTTATCCGATAATCAACTTTTTCAACTTACCACTTTTGCATTGAACAGCTCGAATATTCCAACAAGTGCTACACGTCGGACGTTTTATATATTTTACGTGCCTTCTGTGAATTTTCTCGCGCTTCGACGTCCCATAAATACATAAACATTCGCTTCTTCCATCGATCGAAGAGATCCGAAGAGTCGCAAGCGCTAAAATTGAGAAATTTGGATTTTTTATTGGATTTTTATTGGATATTTTCTACGTATCGGTGAAAATTCTGCGGTATAGAATTTAAGTGCAACTTCCCTCTCCGAATGATTATTGATAATAATTAAAGAAGATGGTATGGCAGGGTCGTTTCTATAGAGAAAAATATAAGTGCGAATAAACGTTAGTCGATTGTTTCTTGGCTTTTGTCCGTGCCATCTATTTCAATCGACGGAATATCGAGCTTTCTTTACGACTGAAAAGCGCTACATACAGGGGTTTTCACGGATTGCTTCTCATCTCCATCAGTTTCCACTACATTGATGCATAAGCTTCCTTTCCCTCCTGAAAAACTTGTTTCGTGTCCTACAAGCGCTCTTCGATTACTGCCTGCGTATAAGTAAACGATCGCATTCAACGTTTTACGTCCAATCGTACACGATCGTTGCTCCACGTGCAAAACTGAGTCATGGATACGAGATAAAATCTTCCCGTCTGAGTCTTCATTTTCGAGAAGATATCGTTTGTACATTTAAGGATTCAGCCAGTACAGGCGCCCGGGTAAATTTTTTCATTTATGACGAGCAAATCTTATTCCACGCTGTTATTTTCTTATTCTTTCGTAAGAAATCACCTGGCGTTCGCTTGTACATTTTTCATCCTGTACACGTACAGGGTGTTCGACTACAGGTGTAAAAAAAATTTAAGAGCTGACTGCCGAAGCTAAAATAAGACGAAGATCAAGAGTAAAAAAACTGCGTCCTCGGCTTTGTCCTTTGGCTATTGACGATTAAAAATTAGCCGAGATATCCTCGTGTATACAGCGTGTATAGGATGGTTCCTACGTTTCCGGTCAAATAGTAGGAACGTCATTTAGAATTGAAAAGAAGGGTAAAGCGTCGCACGAAGTTTTGTGTCGTAAACGCTTGGTGGCAAAGTTCTAGACCGAGATAAAACGCGGCGAGAAATACACGTACAAGAACAAATTTGTTATCACGAAATACAGAAAATCGTAACAGGTATCATACCAGAAGGATAACTAGGCGGAAAGAATCAACACGGTGAATTGGTAACGCGGTCGCCAATATCTCGACAAATTCTCTTTCAAAAATTTCTTCGTTCGGAAGAATAAGAAATAAGGAGGAGTAAGAAATTGCATTTTGCCACCTCGATGTCGAGTTTCCATTGTATCAACGTACCGTCGCTACGTGTTGCGATCAGAGTTTAAACATCCAAACAGTTTCGCGTCCAAACAGTTTCTACCTACAGTAGAAATACCATAATGTAGAGTCCGCCGCTACATACGCATATTCAGGCTGCGTTCAACGTTCCTACGTTACGCTCTGACTTTATAACAAAAGCGTTTACAGAGCCAAACTTTGTGCAACATTTTCTTCTTATTTTTAGATTACGCTCCTATAGCTCGCTCGGGAAAATTCGAAATACCCTGTATACGCGTTAGTTGTCTCTCCTCTGTGAATTTCGTTATTCGGTAAGGGTAGTGGAAAAATTCGTCGTAGGCGATACGTCCCCTCTTCAATTTCGCAGCTAACGAGACGTTCGAGACTCTTTTCGTTTCGTCGTTGATCCCTGTGTCTTTGCTACGGGTATAGAGAAGCGTCGTTTCCTTTAGAATTAAATCGTCGAGGATGGGGTCGGTAAAGTAGGCAACTGTAACGATGCCTCTTCCCTTTTGGGGACGACGAACCTCTAGATGCGTTACGTGGAAAATATCGATGTAACTCGTACGTGTTTGTTTGAGAAAAATAGCTGGCGCAGTTTTATGTTCGTATACCGTGTAGCTGAGGATATTATTAAACGATTTGGCGTAGAGGAAAAATTCAAGTAGTCGCCTGCACACTGTTGCACCATTGAATTAATTAATATCGTTTAGAAATCGTAGAGTAGTAGTTAATAATTTGTTGGTTATTAACGTCGATGGATTTTCGTTTGTAGGACGTAGCAACGAGCTTGATAACGAAACTAGGATTAGCGAGCGAATTTTACGAATCGTAGGAATTATACGAGTAGCCACTCGAGGCCTTTTGTACGATCAAACGAGTGTCATTTAATAATAAATCAAATAATTTAATAGTCAAATTAATGGTGCGTTGGAAACAGCATGTGTCTGTGAAAAGATGCGCCTGTCAAATATTAGCCGTTTTACCGTTAAACGCAGCATTGCAAAATTTCTGACGAATTTCAAACGTAGTATGGAAATTTCTGTCTCGATCGTTATCTATGATATTATACGTGGTATCGGAGATCGATTCGAAAAAGTCGAGAATACGTACGTACCTTTAGGCGAAATACAAAAATTCATAGCGACGAAGAAAAATCATTTTGCGAATCGACGCTTCTTAAACTATTTCCATTCGCGACCCCATTTTGCAAAACTTTTGGAAAAGTTTACACAACTCCAGTTACATACGTAAAATGGTACACAAAATAAATATACGAATGGAACATTAATCGATAATAAATTAGGGTGGTTCGATTTAACGTGTCGAGTTGAAATATAAAAATTGTAATTCTTTGTTGCATTTATAATCGTGTCGCTTATTATCACGTATTGGGACAAAATTAAATTTGCATATGGATGAGATGAACGTGCTCGTTCATTTTCGCACAGAGAATTATATCTTGGCCGAATATTTCACATAACAGAGCATCTGCGACGTTTCTCAAATATAATTCACATATTGATCTTACGATCGTCAATGACGAAGAGAACCCTCGTTTTGCAACAAATATTTAATATAAAATGTTACGAGGGTGTTTAAAAACTTCTCAGAAATTGTTGAAACTTTCTATCTTAATTGCAAGCGGATTAAACGATTTTTTAGAAAGCTGGCGTTCGTCTTGATCCTTCGATGACAGATGATCGACATTTTTCATTTTACGACAATTGCAAAAATTTTCACAACCTCGTAATTCTGTTACGCCGTCTCGTATAAAGTTTAAAAAGTTCTCCTCTAAATTTGCGTTTATTCCGAATTTTTCCGTTATCTCGCTACGCCATCGAAGAGCTAACCTAACGAAAAAGCGCGTCGTCATAGTTTATTCTTTACGAAACGCCCAACTCTGTACTTTCCAAACACGAACCTTTTTTCAATCTTTCGTTTAAAATTCTTCGTTGCTTTATTACGTCGTCAAAGAGTTAAATCGACGTTTTAAAAAACGTAAAAAGTTCGTCCTTTATAAATGGCCTTTTAAATTCTTCCACCGTCGTCGCTATTTAATTCTCCCTTCGAATGAAAACTTTTGTTAGACTTTATTACTTGCACGCGTCACGGCGCGTTAAGAATTAGTCGAAGACGTCGATCAGCGCGAAGACCGTGCAAGTTTTCAGTTTCAGGTCTTTAAAAGTAACGAGAAATTGAACGAAATCGAATTGAATGCGACTTGTTCGAACAATCGCGCGAATATTTTGGACTTGGTGTAAGAAAAACGGCATAAGAAACGGAAAAATCTACCTGAAAAATCTGTCTCCGATATTTAGACTTGCCTGGCTCTTGCGCCGAGATGTAGGCAATTTGAGATGAAATATTTCGTTTTTCTACTTTATCTTTATCCTCGCTCGACCTTCTTTCGTGTTCCACGGTTTTCTAAACAAACCGCCCACTGGTCATCTGTTGGTACATATTTACTTACCGATAGCCGATACGATTCTCGTCTATCGGAAAACATTCTCGACAAGAGAGTCGACAAGCCGGAGAAAAAAGACACGCAATCAACGGAATAGGTTTACCAAACGTTCGAAATACTATATTTTAGAAGAAAAGTCGGGCAAGGCCTAGACACATGGCCGATTCTTCTTCCCAAAGGTCACGTTGGTCGAGTCATAAAAATTCTTACGCATCGAAATCGTCGCGTTTTATTTTACAGTGGTGGCAGTACGAATAGAAATAGCGTCTTGCTAAGAAAAAAAAGAAGAAAAAGATTGTCTTTCCGTCTTCTATTCTCGTCACGAATGGCGATTTCGCTGAACATATCCAAACTGCTTTCTCGAAAATACCAAAGAAATAACGCAGAAATAATCGTTCGAATCCTCTAATTATTCACAGCGCCGTGCAAGTGGAATTTTTCCAAAAAAAAAAAAAAAAAAAAGGAAAAGCGGACTCGCGTGATTTCTGTAGCAAGGTTGATCGACTGAAAGACGACGTTCGAACGATATTAGTTAATAAACGGGTAAACGGATGGCGTATCGATTCGACAAAAGGTGGTCGCGGAGGACGATTCTCCGGACGCGAAGAAGAAGGTTGCCACGAGGCCGGGTCGCGATCGATCGAGAACAGGCCTAGTGTGTTGTTCACCGGTGTCTCTAAATGCTCCCTCGAGATAACGCCAAGCCCTGTTTCTGCTCGTGTGCCACGAATTAATAGTGGTCGCGATGTTATGGGAGAATTCAAGGGGAACGAGACCTAGCTGCAACTTTGTCCTATATTCGAGTTGCTTTGTTACAACCGACGCACACATATACAAGTAGGTAGGCGAAGAAGCGACACGATTTCTCTCGCAACAACGGCGAAACAGCTGGTTTCGTTTTTATCGCTGATTCGCTACGCGGTGACGCGATAACTTGTCTCTGAACGACGACTCGACCTTTTCACGCAACACAATGGTTAATCGTTCCTTCTCATTGATTTTCCTTCCCTTTTCCTTTTTCCTTTCTCCTTTTCGCTCTTTCGAATCGATGCAAACGCGACAGACAAGTTTCAACATCCACCGTGCGGTCTGTTTAACTGGCTCCTTGTGCGCCTGATAATCCGCTAATGATATTAACGTATTTGACAAGTTACAAGTTGGTGGATCGTGCGCCACTTTCTCTTATCGTCCCGCCATCTTACGCGAGACAGCACGATCGGACGATTCGTAATTTGGAGAATTTCATTGTAAAATTTCAGCCGTTTTACGAGTCGGGTGAGAAGGGCAGCTGGTATTGGCAATTTGAGAACCGCGACTTGTAAAATTTATCATGTTTATAAATAACGTTGCTTCGTCGTGCAAGAGAGCCCTGGCAATATCAGCGAATCTTCGAGCTATAAGACGGTAGATGATTTTTAGTTGGTAGAACGTTTACGAGCGTAGAACTTTGCGTGAAATAGGATTATGGGATGGTTTATGATTCGTAAAATTTCATTTGTGCATATTAAATGTATAAGATGATTTATGGATAGCTCGTAATATTAGTGAATCGACAAGTAGTAAATTACGGGCATCTCTTTTATAATTTTACAACTTTACCTCGCACGGGATAATTGTGTGATAAAAGGAGACTCGTAGTTTGTAAAGTTTCGTCCGTTTTATCGTTTACGAACTCGTTTCTGTTAAGAACTCTTCTTCTCGATACTCGTTCCATCTTCTCTTCTTACTTTTTCGCAAATGATGCCCGTTTACACGTGTTATTCTATCGGACCCTGTATAGTAGATTTCGAGTCCAGTAGAACTTATTGGATAATTTATAGCTCGTAAAATTTCATTTATTTTTCATTCCGCAAGGAGAGTTACACGCGTTATCCTATCGGTCCCTGTACGGTAGTTTTCGTTTCTGGTAGAACTTGTCGTTAGAATTTATACTCGTTACTGTTAAACGCTAGTTAGAACTTAGATATTAGAAAATTGTTCGATGGTAGAAACTGCATCGATGTCCATTTCCTCCGTAAGATTGTGAATAACGTAAATGTCGAATTACTAGGCGGAGAACCTCCACCTGGGTGCAAGCTGACTCTGGGCTACAAAGAGGACGCCCAGGATCTAAGATCGTCGACGGAGGAGCTCGACCTGCAAGATCCCATTCACGAGCAAGATCTGAAAAGAGAATCGAAGAAACTGGCCAAGAGGCGAAAGGAGGATGGCTCGATGTCCGATTATAGCGGCAAACAATTAGACAGAGAAAGGAAGGACAGCAATTGCTCGGAAATCGTTCTGTTGAACATCAGTGGAAGAACGTCTAGACTGTCGTCCGTGGGTAGCCAAGGTTCAGGGGCCTCTGGCAAACTTTCCGTTGTCTCTGCCACGTCGTCCAGGTAGATTAATCAGTTGCTCGTTCTTGCAACGACCGCGGCCCTTTATTATGCAAATTCGTATTTTTATAAAGGGAATTTTCTTTCAGCCACTAAACGCGTTATGATGTGTACTTTATTTTGAATAATTAAGAAAAATGCGCTCTGTTCCTCCTATGCTCGTTCAAAGCGTATCTTTGTATCTTTTGTCACACATACGTAAGAACTCGTAATTACGATTTATTGAACTATCAACTCCAGAATAGGCGTTACTTTATTTTGCATTGAAAAATTGCTCCAAAAATGCCCATTTTCCTTTTTTTTTTTTTTTTTTTTTTTGACATATCCGTATTGAAATTTATGTATTTCCCGAAAGTTATTAAGCATCGAAATTTGTTAAATACCGAGATCGTAGTATTACGACAAGCAGCGCGACGTTGCAACTTAACTTTTTCTTTAATTTTTAAACGGATGTAACAACTGTTCCGAGACTCTCGAGTGGCCGTGTAATAGTTGAAGGACGAGACGGAATTTCCGTAATTTATATGCACGTACGGACGGTAAGGAAAATTAATCGATATCGTAATTAATTATCAGGTCGCCGAGTCCGCACAAATGTTTACTGGAAACGTCGTTTTGCGGAAGCAAACCTACACTGGCAGACAACTTGATAGAACCGTCGAAACCCGAGACCGACGACCTGGAGAAGATTCTGCTGAAACGAGAAGCGGACACGACGAAGGCACTGATTCCAGAGAGCATCAAGGTATCGATGGTAGATGGAAACCTGAAACCAGATCCTCTGGATAAACCCAGAAGACGAGGGCGAGAAGAGAGGAAGGAGATCTTCAAGAGGGAAGTGGAAATCACGAAAAGATTCTTGGAGAAGGTTAACATACAGGTAAACTCTAATCTACGACAAAGAACCATTTCTTTTTTTTTTACATTTAATTTTTCACGTATAAGTGTAGATATTTCTACATTTTACATCTCTGTACCTACGTTTTGTACGTCGATTCTCAAGGTACCAGTGGCGAAGAAGTCGGCCGAATCGCAAAGTACAACGACGTCGCAGCAACAGCCCGCGAGAAGTCAAGCGCAAGAGGTACAAAAGCCAGCGACCTTGGACTTCAACGACAAGAGGAAAAAAGCGCAGAACTTTAAAGAAATCGTGCAAACCACCCCGACAGCGAGCAGCGTGACCGGTAGTCCGAAGCTACCAAGGCATCAGAAAGTTCGCGATCTGGAAGGTTCACGTACACCCAGTCCCTCTTCCGTTTCCAGAAAGAGCAGTTTCGCTTCTCTCTTCAAGGTATTCTCGTGCTTCCGTGCTCGTAGTTCGTATTAACAGCGAACGCTTATTATGTATTTGATGCACACGATCTGTCTAAAAAATGACCGAACTTTCGAAAAATGAGGAAGCACAGGCAAGAAGATTTCGGAGGAAGTCTTGTATTTCGTTCGAAACGCATTGCTTACTTCGGGTAACTACCAGTTAAGTAACGGTAGAGACAAAGAGGCGAAGAACGAAGAGTAGAGAAACGATATTTCTGCGTCGTGGCGAGTATATAGCAAAAATATCGTGCTTCGAAGCAATTGCTCCGAGTATGCAAATACTTGCAAACGGCGGTACAGATTGAGACGAAAGGTTGGCAATGTAAGAAACGATGACAACGTCAAGTTCTGTTGAAGGTTTCGTTATGTAGACGAACTACATTTGCTTGAACTCGTTCGCTGAATTAGTTCGGTTAGCTTTTTGGCACAGATCGCGTACAGTAGAAATTAGGCTTGTACGCTTCACACATCGTCCACACCTGGATTCCTGGCTTTGTCTTTGTAGAAGATCCGCTAGCTTAATCGAGAAGAATCTCGAACAAAAGACACTGCATGTACTTGACCACCGCGTGTTCAACTTTTAAGGCCCGTACAGACAGCAGTGTGTTGAGCCCAGAATCCCCGTCACCGAGCACGAAACCACGTCGTAGCCTCACCTCGAAGATCAAGGACACGACGGAGAGTCTGCGTAGCAGATCGAAATCGCGCGAGCGTGTGACCGTGGACAAAGGGTCTGGCAGTTTGAAAAAGGACTCGAAGAACAAGGGCGTGTTCTCCTCGACGTTGAGTCTGTTTAAGAAACGCGAGAGAAAGAAGAGTTACGACGAGGCGATAGCGGCGTCCTGTGGCACGGAGTTGGATAGCTCCGGAGGTCACCCGTCGTTAGAAAGCATAGGTCACGTGGAGTTTCGTTTCAACGCTGAAAAGGAGAGTCGCAAGGACGACTCGATCTTCATAAGCCTCCACGCGGACGACAGGAACTACGAGGAGGCTCTGCCTTCGGAGAGCGTGTCGATACCTCTGGAAACGCCTACCAAGCTGCTGGACGAGTACGAATCGGAGCCTCGAACCGGAAGCATCGTAACGGAAGTGTCGATAGAGCATTATCCAGCCACGACGAGGATAAAGACCGAAGCTTTGATCGAAACTACGCCGAGGTCGTACTCGCGGGACAGTCAAACCAGTCAGATCATACCGCAGAGCAGTTCGAAAGATTCTGAGATCTCGAGGAGCTCCTCGAAGGACTCGAAGCTGAGTAGCCACGGGAAAATCAGCGAAATCGCTGTCAGATCGTCGTCGTCCATCGATAGCAAACCTCCCGCGGACCATCGAATATCCAGCAGTTCGTCGAAGGACTCGATAGGAAAGAGGGAAGCTACGAAACCCAAAAGGAGAAGCAAAGAGCTGCAACAACCCGTCGAAACAGCCGAGATAGTCGAGGAAGATACTTCGAGGCAGAAACAGAAACAAGTCGAAACGAGGGAACACGCGCCGGTTAAAACCGTGGAAAAGAGGCCAGACTTGTTGGATGACGGGACGAGGACTGCGGATGGACTGGTGAAGACACCAAGCGTGATCTCTGATCTGGATCATAATAGTTCGGAGTCGGAGAGAGACTCGGAGATCGAGTTTGTTAGGAACAAGGTTGAGAAACTTGCCGAGGAATTGCCTGACGAGAGGAAGGGACTGTTCTACGAGGAGAGCTTCGAAGAGGATCTTCCTTACGTACCCACCACCCTGCCCCTGGAAAAAAGCGTGGCTGTGCCGATCCTGCCTGTGAAACAACGACTTCAGGAAGTAAGGTAACTGTTATTTAAGAACGTGCTGTTACTGCTCGCTGATTGGAGCGTACTTTTCTTTCTCTTTTGTTTCACACGATGTCTGCAATGTTGCGATTCGCTGTACGTTTATTCACAGCCCTGTTCAGAAGTCCCGAGACAATTACGTTCGTAAAGTATTGGAAGGTTTGCTTAAAAACGAAGAGAAGCTAAGTACGTCGAAAGAGAAGTCAAGTATAGTAAAGACATTAGGAAATGATAATTAACGATTCTAGAATGTAAATTCTGAAATGTAATTCTAGATTCTAAGAATAAATTCCCAAGCTCTACGTTTTTAAACAAACCTCCAAATTCTGCACCTGCGAATTTAAGATTCTACAATAAAGTTATAAATTTAGGATTTTTTAATAAAATTCTAAATTCTCAGGAAGAATTCCAGCTTCTATATCTTAAAAAGAAAAAGAAAAATTCACAGTTCCACGAATATCATAATAAATGAAATTCACCATCTTCTCTAAACGCTTTCGTAGGGAAAGCTTTTACAGAGAATAAATGTCCAAAGACTTTTAAACAGAACTGTACCGCGACCACGAGCCTTATCCTCGAACGATACCAAATTAATAACGTTGTTCACGTTCAGAACGATACCAATCGAGAGGCCGCGTTCGACGACGCCGATAAACCCGACGCTGCTCGACGAGTTTGTGATGCAGACGTCCCTCGACGAGCGTCGTGTTGAAAAGATGAAGATATCATTGCCTCGGGAAGATAGCTTTA
This sequence comes from Bombus superbus, assembly GCA_014737385.1. Classification (NCBI taxonomy): domain Eukaryota; kingdom Metazoa; phylum Arthropoda; class Insecta; order Hymenoptera; family Apidae; genus Bombus; species Bombus superbus. The sequence continues at coordinate 7,686,713 of JACXIK010000019.1, read as the reverse complement.
AATTGAAGAGTCCGCGCAAGCACGCGGCCAACACGTTTATGGAATTCGCAGGCAAGGTGCCTGACGGGGGACGGAAGAGCGCAGGTAAATCGCCGAGTCCTCCTCCACTGCCACCGAGGGCCACAGCTAGGCCGAGCAACTGGATCAACTTCGAGGAGATACCGGAGAAGAGGAAAGCGCCAAAAAGGATCCAGACGATTCCTCGACCCGAGGACGAGGTGAAATCGGGTGGATACAGCTACGTTCAACCGGAGGAATGCAGGTGCGTTCCTTCTTGTCGAGTAGTTGATGAACCACACGCTGGTAGATTTTTACGCAAATTCCTGCTCCTATATACCTAATTTAATATTAAGTTGTAAATAATTATACGACGTCGGAATAGCTTTAAGTAGCGCCACGAAGAAACGCTGTTGACTGTGAATTCTGTTACGAAACAGGTGCGAGTGCCATGAAGAATCGCGAAGGGCGTCGATGAAGGAAACGTCCGCGACAAGGACTTCTTCCTCTTGCAGCAGCAACGGAGAACGTCCTTGTAACGGTGACAATTGTACGGTGCCTACGTCGACGTCCATGGATCGTGCCAGTATCGTCAGGTAAATGCGCCCGGGTACGATCGTCGATCAAAGTCGAATTGCTCTCGTAGAACAATCGTCGAAGACGTTAGTGATGAGTAGAGGTCTGTTTCTGTATTTTCAGTGACAGCTCTTTGGAGTGTAGCCTGAGCATCGAGGAGAACACGGCGCAACCGTTGTTCACGTGCTTGACGAAACCGTTCAGCATGGATCTGGACGTTAGGTCGAATCGGTCCAGTATCGTATCCCAGGACGAGACTGACGAGACCCTGCACCAATAATAGTTTTTTTCACGGCACGCCTCGCCTTATTATCCTCCTGTTAAAGCAAAAACAAACAAACAAACAAACAAAATGAAATTATCTCCTTGTTGGACTGTTCTCGAGCCGAGTTCTCGTTCCTCCTTTCGCCGATCCACTTTAAAGGAATCGCGTCGTTTATCTTTATAACGAATCAACTCTGCTCGCTCTCTCTCTCTCTCTCTCTCTCTCTTTCTCTTTCTGTCTCTCGAACGCTTTTTTATCGAACTCATTCTCCTCGTAAGATCGCAAACGTCTCACAATTCTCTGGTATGTGTCAATTGCAATAACGGAGTTTTATGCCCGTTTCATTGCAGCAACGTCTCGTACAAGCTACACGCGTGTGTCCAGTTTCAAGCCGCGCGTACTCACTGAGACGGATCAGGAGAAGACACGGATCCTTCGTGTATCGGATTCGAAGCGACAGAGTCGTTCGTTATACGATAGACATGGCGTGTAACTTTGTTTCAAAGTGTGATTTTACAAAGGATCTAAGCGAAGATCGATCCGATATGTACATGTGCACTGCTGTTCGTAAGCGTTCGGACGCCTGCTGGTTTTATGCGAAACGAATCAGTCAGCGACGATTAATCTATATTGTTAAAGAAAACGATGAAATTGGTTAAAATTTTTCTATTCGTTCCGATAGCGACTTACGAACGGCGGTGTATATCGTTGAAATTTCCATCGACTTTTCTCGTCGTTGTCTACGAGTCAAGGCTATCCTGTCCTTGTTTCTTCGAGGTTGAACACGGTCGAACATCGAATGCCACTGCTGTTAAACGGCGCTTCGTAGTCGATTTTACGAAAAACGCGTCACGGATGCTCCGCCGCATTTCTCGCTATATCGTTTATACACACATACATATACACGAGAACACATATACACACTTGTACATACCTTGTAACGGTCATTCGTTCGAGAAACGTTTTTAGTCTAATTGCGTACCTTCCACGAGAACTCGTTCGTTCCTTCGTTACTAGATTCGCGTATTATACCTTGGAAACGAGGACAAAGGCATGCTTGCCGATGCGCGCGTGTTGACCAAGTGCTTGCTCACGACAGACAAGAACGTAGTTCTTGGAGATCTAATCGCGAACAATGACTTTGAAAAGGCATTTTTGATCGTCGAAGCTGCTCGAGGTCCTTCGTCGCGCTCCAAATTCGAAATAGTCGATATCTACTAGCTTTAGACGCTGGACGAATAATTAGTAGGCTGTAGATCGACTGGAAAGCTAAACTAAGCTACGTCGTGTTACGTTCGGTTTAACGAAGATAATTACTTCGATACGTATATCACCGAACTGCCCGTAAATATTTAAACGCCTGGTGCAACCTGATCGAAAGATTTCTGTTTGTAATTGGTACTTTGCTTACTCGTTGCTCCTTGTTCGATAATTAAATTTAGAGTAAAAGCAAAGAGTATACCCGCCACGTTCTAACAGCCGAATGTATTTACGACGAATAACATTTCGTAAGATCGGCATAAAGTTGTAGAAATATCATCGATCGATCGTTCTGAAACGACAGAGTACGCGATATTGAACCGACGCATTTTTGGAACATTTAAAGTCGCCGAACTGGCAACTAATTTTTATTCGGCTACAGTTACACGACTCTTTTTCATTTGTAACAACCAATATCAACTATCTTTGTTGGCGATATGTACGATAATATATATCGTATATACGATAAGATTAAACAAGATTAGATCAAAGAGTTTTATTTATACGCGAAAGTGTCCAAATATTATACTTTAACTAAACAGTTTAACATACGTATCGAAGTAAATACCTTGAAACTTAACATGGCGCAGTCGAGGCCCGTTTTTCACGATCGCGTTTAGATCGCTGTGAAAGCACAGGGGACCTCGAAGCTCGAATCACCAACGCGTGTTCTCGAATATCATCGGCGAACTTCGTCGTAACGAGCCCCGCTACGTTTTCTAGACCGAACACAGATAGTTGGAAGAGTATTATTTTGTCGATCGCGTGGCGTTAAAAGAGGGGATCTCGTGTCACGAAGCCAGCTTACTTCGATGCTTCATATCATGTAGATAGACCTAGGTCTGTAAGTACCTCCGCAGGTGTAGACAATTGCAAGAATATCGTCGAACGTTCGAGCAGCGAGCGATTGTTCTTGTCGCGATACTCTCGACTTTCGTGTACGCGACGTGTTCTACCAAAACGGATGCGACTGACGGTCCGCGGGTTTTCACGCGTTTCTAGGAAATTTGAAAGCGCAAAATTGTACGCGTAACGTGCGAAGATATAGAGAATATGGAAAAGAGCACGGTGCTCCGTATGCTACTTGTTAGACGAAGCGACATTCTACCTAGGTTCTATTTTCTTAATTATATTCTCGAAGATCTAAATCTCCGCGTGAAGATCCGCGGCGATCAAAATCGTACACGAGAGTCGACGAAAACGAACGTTCGGACGCATATGATGCGTCCTTTGTCGATAGATCGTTCTATCAGTATTAACGCGAACGTGATTGTGATCGCATTTATGCGTGTGCGTGTGTGATAAACGCGTGTGCATTCGCATCGATGCACCCTGTGGTGCATATCATTGCCATATCCATTTGAACAAATCTCATTGCCCCGAAAGAATTCACCTTCGAGCTTCGAATATCAGAAATGAAACTCTTCGAAGTCAGCGAGTTTGAGAGAGGAATGCGACGATCTCCTACGGCTGCTGAACAATAAGAAGCGAACGTGCAAGTGTTAGGAGCTTAAGCACGACGAAATCAAACCGACCACGAACGACAGAATCGATCTGATTGCGTTTTCGTTGATGTTTATACAGTGCTTTGGTTGCTTCGTCTCGCGTCACTCGAGTAACGTCGTAGTCTGTTTTCCAGATCGATCTTGGGTACAACAGATACAAGCCCGTTCGTAAATATTGGGACACGTCCATTAAAAAAATTAAACCGAGAGAAAAATCGTCGGAACGTTGTTAGGAACTTGTTAGAAATTTTTCGCATCGTCGCTTGAGCGAATTGGTAATTCGCCAAACGTTCAGCTACCTTGCAATAAAAATCTCATCAGTGACAAACGATACGTTGATGAATCTTGACGTTCGTATTATTATTATATTATCCATTGCATTTGCTGTTTCTTTTTTCTTTTTTTTTTCTTTGGTTTTACGCATTCCTTTAACGATTCAAACGTTTAGCGGATTTTCATGAGTTCATCGAATATTAAGCTTTTTCCTTAAATATCAGATTCAGTTGAAACTGTCTCAACGAGATTTCAATCAAAGGGTCAATAAAGATAATCGTCAATTGATGATTCACGTCCGAATCGTGATTCTGACTGATCGATCGTATGCGGAACAATGTAACCGAATTATTTCGCTTGTCCCGATATTTATGAAAGTCGATCGAATTGTTTCGTAACTTTCGGACGATGGATCTTGATCATCCAAGTTTCCTAAAGCATCGACATTTTCGTTGTTTCGAATCTTCGGAGTCGAACGATTAACCGAGTTAAAAAGAGCGCAACGTTGCAGAAAGATTCTGTTCCGTGGATGTCGAATTGAAGAGTACAAGGTAATAGAAGTAATTGTAAAGTTGTTCGATCCTCGTTAATCGAAAGAGTGTTATTTAGTCGAATGGATCGCGTCGGATATAGTGACTCGCGAATGTATTTGAACAAGTATTATAAAACGCTCTTGTGTACATATTATATGTGTGTGTTATATCTTAATCTAAAACTCTTGCAAGTAACTTTTACAATTTTTACCAAGCGTCTCTCCGGTCGTTATCACGCGCAAATATAAAATTCTCGGTGTTCTTCAACTTTGACCAACGTGATCGCGCGATAGCCAGAGGTCGATGCTAATGAAATTTCAACATGTTTTCGACATAACGCGCGTAATATCGTCCCGTTTATGCCAAAACCGAAAATACCGTGTATGTTTTCATTTCGTAGTTAAAGAGATGGTTCGAACGTCTTTCTTCTTGCTCTTAGCTGCGTAGATGTAAGGAGATGAACGTCGTAACTAGATCGCGGATCTTGCCGCGCATTCGTGCGAAATCCAAAGAAGCGGAAGCGCGTAAAATTCATTCGATATTATAAAAAAAATATATATAAAATGTCCAAAGTATATTATGGTACGTCTTGTAATTTCTAACGAGTACAACAAATCACCTTTCTACTTTTTCGACTATGTTCGTAAAGCTGAATGTTTGCATAAAGAATCCGGTCCACGGTCTAGTTGTAACGAACGTAACGTAACAACGTAATCAGTTATATCGTAAACTCGATTCGTCGTCCTCGGATGTGTCCAATAACGTTACGTTCGATCGATAGTTTCTGCGATCTGTCGAATCGCGTATTCACGATGTTGTTGGCATAAGAAGGACGATATATTCGTAGAGGGTCTCTATAAACGTTCAAATACTTTCGTGAACCATTGTAAATCAGGTTTTAGGGTAAGTAGCGATTCCTGCGAGACGATAATTGAAGAAGAGAAAAAGAAGAAGGAGCGGAAGAAAGATTTCCGCTGAAATTGATCGCTCGGCTCTTTCGTACCTTTCCTTTGCCTTGTTAATCGACGATTAACCAAACCAGTTAGCAGGAACCAATTAGCTATACCGATCGCAATTTAGCGATAACGTAGCGTACTCTAATCGGAGAACCCTGAAAGATTGTGTCAAGTTTCTTCGCAGAGGGATCAAAAGAAACGAGGATTCCTCGGTTCGTCGTCGAACTTCTCACCGCGTAAAATACGTTCCCATTAGCCGTGTACGACTACGCGTAGGCTGTGTTCAATCGCCGAACAGCGTTCGTTCGAGTACACGAAGAAGACGAGAAACGTGTCTCGTGTCCGCTATTCGTAGAATTCAAATTCGTATAACTTTATTTAAGGTGATCGTCGGTCGATCTTTGCGCGTTTCTTTGCAAAATCTGTAACGAGATCGTCAATTTTTCCACGTAGATCGTTATGTATATCTTCTTCTTTTTCTTTTTTGGCCGTTTAGTCCATTTTTGCCGTCGATGCGGCAAACCTGTTAAATCAATGACTTGCTGTAGAAACACGACGCGTACGCATTTCGTGAAATTCGAATCTTTACACGCGACGAATATTTCTCGACTGGTTTCTCCGTGTCGTGTAAACTTATCAAACGTATCGTTGCTTCGTAAATTCGTCGAAAGTAATATTTTTGTTTATATATATTATATAAATATATAATACCATTAATATATATTTATATATAATTTTCTGTATTCTTAGAAACGATCGATTCGCGACTTGCGAACTAATTTTATAGTAACATCGAGCGATGATAAATACAATTTAGAATGTGTTTCTTTAATTACAAAGTACCGGTAAATTGTCAAAATTGTTTCTCTAAAAAACGAAACGTTAAAAATGAACACGCGATATTTCTGCAGCAAGTCGTCATCACTCGCATTCGTCATACGTGACGCGATTATTTTTCCTTCTTTTCTCTTTCTTCCCTAACCGCGTAGTCCATTTCCCCTCTCAGCGTCCCGAATTTTACACAACGCGATTTCAACGTTCGTTTTCCCATAAGTGATAAACGCAAGAAAATTGGAGGGAAAAGAAATCGTTATTGCCAGTTTAATTTCGCAATTTAACTCCGAGATCTGCACAATTTTATTACTTACCGTCGGTGTGACAGATTCTGTGCACTTAATCGGTGCACAAAATGACACGAGTTCGTTTCGAGTTCTCCGATACGCATGTAGGAATTGAGCGAATCGTTCTGCTTTTATCTTCGGACGAGAAGAGGCGCGACTGGCGCGCAGAGAGTAACTTAAAACGAGTCGGTAAACGAGTTAGCCAGTTAGCAACTGGTCCGTCGAGGTCTACGGAAGAACGCTCGATCAACGAGTCTTTTCTTAGATGTTGATGTTTAGCTTGGGACCCTTCGTCGACGATATAATCTTAGCGACTTCGCGCCGCAACAGCGTTTTCCGCAACTTTTCCTATTCCTGCTCTTCCTTCGCGACTCGTTTGCCTTTTCCCGGTCGAAACGATGGAACCGAGGAAAAGAGAAACGACAAATTCTGGAGATCGTCTGCTCCACGCAGACGAAACTTCCGCTCTCCAGACGATCTTCGAGCGTAATTTGAATTATTCGCCGTACATATTAATCGAATCGATCGAATTTTCAACACGTTCGCTCCGGTATTCGTTGTTTACGATAACGATTAGACCGAGGATTTTTGTGCAGTTTCGCAGCTCTATCGACGCAAGCGAATGAAGCTTACACGAAGATTTATCTTGCTCGTTGAAGAAGATTATTCCTTACACTTGCGCGTATTAGTTTCGCGCGCAGTTCTTACCTTTTCGCATTTTTCAATTTCCCGTAAATGCATAAAAATCCGCAGCCTAACGACCAGTAACGCGAAGCTTTCGATGTTTCATAAATATTTGACCCTGAACATTTCGACTCTACGATATTAATTAAATTGTGCGATCGTACTAATATTTACGCATATGCGTTCGATATGTAGACTGTGGATGTTGATGCAAATTTCTATCCTCGTCAGCGCAGCCAACGCAACGGAAATTTTATATTGCCAACGAGTACTATATTTTGAATATTTTTTTATATTTTTCCTTATGACATGCACTCTATGCATTTCTCCACATTTTGTACGTTCTACGCGGTATGTGTATCGTCTACAAGTCTGTCCATGATAAATCGTTTAACGTACGTGCATTCTTCCATTTTTCGACGTTCCACAAACGCATGAACATCCATAGTCTATCCGAATTATCGCGAGACGTTTCTTTCACGATCTGCTGCTGTTCGATTCGTACGTTCGATGAACGTGTCTTAATTCTGTCTCGTTTCGAGAACAGCGAAAGCTTCTCTCATTATCCAAACGTTTTCCGAATAACTTTTGACAATTGGAAATAAGTATGGAGACGAGTTCGAACGAACGAATCTCTGCTACGTAGATTATCTGCACAAAAGTACATTGAAGAAACTGCTTTCCCAACGAACGATGGGAACCAAAGAAAGAAAAAAACGAAGAAAAACCGGGAAGAATATAAAAGTTGTAAAGACTCCTATACACGTTGGAACACGTTGCGACCCATCGACGACTAAGTTTCGTGCGATCTGCTTCAGTTTACCTCCGCGTTATCGATTACTTTCGGTTCGTGGCGTGACACCCAAGTTGAAACACGCATCTCAAAATATCCGAGCATTTTCCGATCCCAGCATCGTTGTCAGTACTAGGAGATTGAAATTAAAGACTAGAAAGATATGGCGAAAAAACTAACCAACGAACCGAGTGATCATAGAAATTATTCTACGTGATTCTGCTTTTCAACGTCCGTTGGATAAAGTTCGGCCATAGATCGAAAAACGAGATACAACGATGAGAGTCTACTGCGAATTACGTTCGGTATCTGCGATGCCACCATCTGCGATGTGTCGAAAGCTGCGTTCAATCGGGCCCTGCTTACCGACCGAGGCGCAAATCTCGCTCGATTAATTCTGCATCGATAAAAATTGCTTCCGTTATCGAACTAGATGGCCTGTGACACGCGTCGCGAAAATTAAATGGCGTGAAAGACCCGAGACGCGCATCGCGACGTGTTGCAACGCGTACAGGAAACTTGAGGGAAACTCCTAAAACTCGCTGGGGCGTTGCAGCCCGATTACAACCACCCTTCCAGCCTCCCTTAGCAATACACAGCGTTACACGGTTACTTTTTAAGCTACTTGACGACTAGCGGACGTCTACCGAGATATTTCGATGTTTCTAAAAAGAAAAAAATATGTTGTGTAAATAAAGAAAGAATCGGAGAGCGCATATCGCGGTGACGCTGCAGAGAATCGTGGTATGAGAGAGTGGGAGAGAAAGAGACAAGAGAGGAGAGAGATTGAAGAAAAATGAACAAAGAAAAAAAGAAGAGACTGAGTGTGAGAGAAAGGAAGCGATATGAAAGAGAGGAGAAGCAACCGGACGGAGAAAGAGAATAAAAATGGTGTTTGTGTTTTGACGGCTGGCTCAATCATTTCAAACATCGCGTTCCTCTATCGTCCACGAGGCGAGAAATTTAAGAAAAAGACGAGAAAAGAGGGAAAGGAAGAAACTGTTTGTTAGAAAATATCGCGAATGTTCGATGTTCAGGAATGTTAACTATAAATAGGAATACACGGGTCTTCCAACCTTAATCTTCGGCAAATGGTTCTCGATGTGAGATCGTTCGACACGGCGACGAACTTCTTCCGCCCGATCTTTTTCCTCTTATTCGCTTCTAACGTCGCTTCAGTTTGACTCGAACGTGTTCGAAGGTTTCGTAGTAACCTCAGAGGATTTTATGACTATTATCTACTATCACTGTTATTCGTTAACGCAGATACGTCTGAATTTGCCCCTGGCTTTCGCCTTTTAATGAAATTTTACGTTTGAGGTTATCATTAAAGAAAATCACGTTAACACTATGCCACGGATGAAACGATATCCTTTTTATTTTAGAAGTCGATCGAATCGAAATTAGGCGCAAGTCAATCTTTTGGTATTATGTATTCGATAGTGGAAACGAAAGATAAAAATAAAAATGTTTTTCTCGCGTTGATCACGAATGAGATTAGAGTGATACCGATCACTAGACGATACTCTTAAAATAAAATTCGCGTAAGATGAAGTTTAACCCATAATAGCTTTCAAGAATATTATATTAATATATCGATTTAATATATCGATATTAATATATCGTTTAATTATTTAATATATTATTCGACGAAAAAATGTAACACAGTGATCTTGTAATTATTCTCCGGCAAATTAGGCGTATCTGGGTTGAATCACTTACGATTCGATCTTGAAGATCCTCTGGCGGCCTGTTCGGACTTCGTCGCTGTCGTCGAGTCGTCTTGTTACGGAACCGGAAGTCGCGCGCTAACCGGTGATCATCGTTGTATCGCGGTGAAAGGAGCGTCGAGGTGACGAAGAGGAAAGCGAGGAATATTCGAGGAATAGACCGGGGAAATATTTAACGCGATAATGGGAAACGATTAACTCGCGTTGTTAAAATAACACGGAAGTTGAACAACTGCGCTCGGTGTTAACTGTAACGAGAATTTTTTTCTTTGGGCGCGAGGGAAAAAAAGAGATGGAAAGAAAAAAAAGAAAAAGAGAAGAGAAATGAAACGAGGGAGAAAAAAAATAGGAGAAAGGTAGCGTAAAAGACAAAAACGAAATCCGTAGGAAAGAAGATAAAAGCAAGAAGCTTCGTCGCGGACGGCTCTAAGCCTGTTATTTTCTCAGAAACAGCAAATTATTTATTCCTATAGAGTCTATTCTTATAAATATAATAACTTTCGACTGAGTTCCGCGTCGACTTTCCAGAAATAACGTGTTCGTATCCGCAAAATCGTTCGCGCGTAAGACGAATATAAGAAATTTCGAGGATGAACAAAAAAAGAGAAAAAAGAAAAGGACGAAAGAAAGAGATCGACATTTTTCGCTGTATATATGTATGTTTATTCTCAAAGAAATTATACGACTATTATTATATACATATATATATATACACGGATGAAAGAATTCCATTACGAACAAGATATAAATAAATAAAAATATATATATATATATATATGTATAGAAAGAGAACGAAAATTGGAATTATGAAAGACGACGAGGGAAAAGAGGGGAAAAAGTGGCGGAGTGTGAATTATGAGAAGAACGTATGATGCTACTTAGACGATATTTCGAAGCACGTCTGTTTATGGAATTGTTACAGAATAAATTCAATAAATATTATCTTAATACGATTTCAATGCTGGCGATCTTTTAAGGATGACATTGTTAAACGCGTACGAGAGCAGCTTCCGATTCTGATCTCGGTCCAAAGTTCTTCATTTTAATTCATCTACTTTCAACTAACTCTGTACCGAATCATTGTGTACTAATCTGATTTCATTTAATATATTGACTGTTAAGCCTTTGGATCTTGGATTTTGCTGGTGTCCTGTAACTACTGACGCGCTTCGCCTCCTCCCTCTTAGCATTCTCCTTTTCTTCCTTCGCGTCCACCACCACTGGCTGATCGTTATCACGCAGAACAATCGTTGCTGCCGTGGTCGTTATCATCGAATTCTGGTCCTGCATCGATTGCTGAAAATACGGGACAGATAAAAGTTCAGCGTAAAAGTAAATGTTCTTAAACGTGTGATAAATTAAATATTTCAAGAAAAACAAAAAAACAAAAAAGAAGGGAGAAAGATAATCAGTCACCAAGGAATGTTCATTTTAGGCGTTATGAATTAACTGGATGTAAATTTTTCTAAGAAGATTCCCAAACATGAGAACGTTTTATAGGAAGAAAAGTTACCTGCATGACGTTTAGTAGAAAGAGAAAAGCAAGCAACGTTAAAGCACTTAGCGCAGCTCCCTTGTCGCCCCCTTTACCTTTTCCACTGAAAATATTCGTAACAGCACGATAATGATCCAAATCGATAATAATTTAACGAGAATCTAACCAACAACCGATTATCTCAATAATATCAGCAACAACTAGCAAAGTATCTTTGTAAAAGAACTATCTTTTTTGTATCAAAATGCCACGATTTTATTTATCACGTTATGCAATGCGAAAATTCTTATCGATATTGGCGTTTTTTACCCTCGTGAACCATGATGGTGTCCTCCAGATTCGCTGTGATGGTATCCTCCAGATCCGCTGTGGTGGTAGCCACCAGCAGGTCCGCTATGATACCTATCAATGTTAGGATAATAAGAATCCTTGTAGCCTCCAAAATTCATCAAGGATTTAAACGTCATCTGTAAAGAGGTTTATCGACAGTTTACGGAAACGTATCCACGGATACCATTTTTATCGTCTTTAAAAAAAGAAAAAGTACCTACCGCGTTTGATACTTGGAAAAAATCATAAATTTTGAAAGAAATAATTTCAACAGTTCATAAAAGTTTTTATCTGCAGTACTCTTTTTAGTACTTCGCAAAGTGGTAACGTACCTAATTCCGAAGGAAACCGTAAAATTTTAGAAGAAATTCGTCAAAGATTTGAGCATCGTTTGCCAGAAGACTTGTCAACAGAAAAATCAATCTAACAAAAATCAATTGGTATTGGAAAGTATATTCGATTTTCAAAGCAATTGTAACTATGGAGGAGAATTCGAGTTTTCTTTACAGGAAGCACTTTCGAGTCACGAGTGTCTCACCTTCAACGAATAACCGATGAATCACACGCGGAGAAGCTTCCGTCTTTCGCAACCTTTCGTCCTTACGCGTTAATTCAGACTGTTTCGGCCAAGGAACGAGCAGTTTATTCTCCCTGCTCTCTGTCACGGACTGTGAATCAGTGTTGTTTAACGTCGAACGCGTCTGTCCGCTGGTTGCACCGGTTAAATGCACAGTGTCCTCGTTGTCGCAGAAGCGAGGATAATTTTCGTGATCATGAAGATCTCTAGACTCGTCGTTCCTTATTTCAGCAACAGAAAGTCTTTGAACCGAGTAATTGCTGAGACAACTGACCTAGTTGGGTTCAAGGAACAAGTAGAATTTTGATGAAGATTTAACGTTTAACTTCGATTCTTCAAATTTCTGAATTTTTTTCATTTTTTAACATCGAGGGATTAACGACCTTTATTGATAAAAGAGACTGTGGTAAGAAAATTTACACTATCCACCTATCGTACGTTGATTTCTATTCCAAATAAGAGAAATTAGACAAAAGTAACGTTATATTTTACATAGAAATTCGACTTAATCGTGACTTTTAATGCTAAAATTAATGCTAATTAATTCTAAAAGGTGGCCAATTTAATGGTTTACGATGTGGCGGATTCGTTGAACGAGAACATCGAAGAGAGGATCACCGTTCTCGTTTGGTCTCGACGCGGCTCTCGCGTATAAAGCTAAATGAAATTTTAAACGGAATTTGTCGTTGCGTTTAATTTAGAGGATTGCTGAGACGACTGACCTCGTTGGCTTCGAAGAACGAGTAGGATTCTGATGAAGATTTAACGCTGATTTCACGATTTTCAAAGGGCATCGGTTAGCACGAGGATTATTAAGAAAAGAAAGTTGTCAGAAGGAGAAACCACGCGACTTTGGTCCAATAGTCAACGTATTAATTGCCTTAATTGTCGTTGAGGAATTTCATGTAGAGGGAGGGTGCACGCCAAAATAACGCAATTAAAAAATTTAAATTTATACAAATTTATACAAAAGATTTGAGGGAAAAATTCGTTAAAGAAAAAGATTTATGATTTAAGGACCAAGGATTTTTAAGGATTTCGAGGACTAAGATTTATCAATAAGACCGTTTATTAATTTCAATTGAAATATCATCGTACCGCACGTCATACATACAACTTACGTCTAAAAGATACGCTAACTGAGCTAAATAGAACGTGGCTATTGTGAGAAAACTCCACCCGTGTGTTTGTTTGTTTGTATGTGTGTGTGTATGTATTTATGCGTATACATATATAATACCTATATACAATAAATAATTTTGAGCGGGTGACAAAACAAACACAATATCCTGAGACGTTAACTCGTAAAAAAAAGAAAAAAAAAAGAAGAAGTAGGGAAGGGCATTCCAACGTACGAATTTCCTCGAATCTCATCGAAACAAGCCAGAAAAAAGATTCGAAGAGACTCGTCTATCTGATTTACCAAACGTAAAACATCCGAAAACTAAAGCTCTGCTTCCTCCCCAAAACGAAGAAACTGTCTCGCTAAATGCGAACAAGCTGGAGATTAAATATTGAGAATCTCGACTCGGATCGTGGCAAAAAGAAAACGCAAATTCAATTCAAACGGAGATTAACGATACAGATATTGCGATTAACGTTCGATAATTGATTTTCAAGGAAAGAAACGGGTCCTCCATTTGCGTGGTAGCTGTTCGAGTCTCGAATACGGGCTAACTCTATGTCCACTAAGTTCAATAAATAGAAATAAATATCGTGATTGTCGTAGAGACCTGTCCGAACGGTACAGGTTCGTCCAGGTCCTGGAATCTCATTCAGTCTACATCTACTTTAAAGTGTATTATACTCTCCCACTTGTTTCGTGCACGGCCTCTTCTCATGCCTATTGCTCTCTGTCGCGAACTCCTTTCACGTAAATGAACTCGCAGGATTCGCCAGGAACGTTTCTACATCCCAGACAACTCCGAGAGTTTCGTCAATCGTTACAGATTATCGACCAATTAATAGGAACGCTATCGATCACGTTGATCGACCAATAAATTAACACATTGTTCACTGGCTATTTTCTACGAATATTTTACTTGATGTTTTACGCAAACACGAGCGATTACTCGTGACTGGCCAACAATGTATTAAAAATTGTTCGATGATTGATCATTAATCGATCAATAAAACCTATAATTTCGTCTTTCGAATCTTGCTTTCGTTGTAATTTCGTTTCGACTTAGTCTCGATTTTAAATGTTCTGAGTGACGGCCAATTTAAAATTGGTCGATCGATGAGGCGAGTTCGTCGAACGAGAGCTTCGAGAAGAGGATCACCATTCTGGTTTGGTCTCGACACGGTTCTCGCGTATAAAGCTACTCTTCCGTCGGTGCGATTTAAACTTCGGGACACGACACACCCGGCCAAGAAACTCCAAAAATTAATAAACTTTCGGTACTTTTAACGAAGAAAAGATCAGTTTAAACGGAATTCCTCGTTACGTTTAATTTAGAGAAGTTAGAAATAATCGAGTCCGGTGTTAGTCGCTTCGCAGAGAGTCTAAATCGTACTTGAACGAATGGAAACGGGTTTTCATACGGCGTTGCAATCCATGAACAGGGTTCTGCAGTCTTCACCGGTGCGTCCGCGTCGACCTGCTTCGTACAGTGCTTCGAAACCTACTCCGCTCTGCCTTTGGAGCAGGTAACTTGTCGCGTACCTTGGAAATGTAAGAAATTTGATTTGTTACTCGTTTATTACTGCGAGTATTATGTTGTTTGTCAGTGTCGATCGATTATTCTTTTCTTTGTTAACGTTATACAAGTTTACAATCGAGAAGCTTTCTGGGAAACGAATCCGCAAAACGAAATGACGAGTTAGGTAGATCGTATGGAAAATACTTTTAACATTTTGTAGTACACTTGCTAACTGCCGTGATACCTGAGTTTTATTTGAAATTTGAAAATCTGAAACTTTCTCGACTCTGGAAAGGGTTTCAAAAGTTCGAAAACTTGGACTTTGAAAATTAGAAGACTTGCAAGTTTAGAATCTTGAAAACTTTGAACATTGGAAATTTGGAAATTTAATGATGAGACGCGTTGGTGCGACGAATTCAAGAATCTCGTTCTTTTATACGTTTATAAAATAATTCAAATATTTAACTAGAAAAACATTCGTCGCTTACACGTGCACTTACTAGTGAACTTCTTTTCAAAAATCTTCTCGATTGGAAGAACAGTACGAGAAAAATAGAGGCACTTACGATCCAAGTTGACAGAAGATAGAAGACGTCCCCTGAGCATCTGCAACACATTCTGCACTAGCCTCGCAGAGGGCTCTTTCGGCGCAACCTCGTTGACCTTCGTCTTCCGCGCGACCAACGTTATTAAATGACTTCACTGACCTCATGTAGCCCTAAAATGAAAATCGCGTTAATCTCAGAACGGATGAAAATGGAGCAAGTTTATAGAAAAAGCTATATTTTCAAGACTAAAGTACCTTGAGCATGGAAATGGAGGCGACTGCAGCCTCTGAAACCGTATCCCGTCTTCCCATGGACCTAGCAGCCAGAGAACGATGAGAGAACGAGGTCTTCAACGCGTCCAGAAGATTGATCACTATGCTAATGAACTGTTTCGGAAAAATTGACCCATTAAATGCGTGTAAGGATTATAGTACTGGGCGAAATCGACAGAGCAAAAGCATTATTCTACTCGTGGAAAGCGTACTTTTTTTTTTATTTTAGCTTATCGACGCTTCGTCAATCCCTCCGTCGTTGATTTTAATAAAATTTCTCACGAAAACTTCGTTATAACATTTGGATGTGATAAATAGACTGTGGATTTTTATGCATCTAAAATTCAAAGATACAAAAAGTACGCAGAACAGAGTCCTGAACCCCGTGAATATTGCAACACCAACAGCACCGTCGTACATCTACTTTGCTACTGCATAAAAAGATATAGAAAAGTGTTCTAAGTTTCCTTAAAGAGATAAATCTTTTGCACCGCCTATAGAAGTACGCGAAACTGTACCAATTCGCCAACTAATAACTAATTAATTGTTTACTGATTAACAGCACGTAATTGTTAATGACCGACCAGGACGCGTAACGAAAAACAAAAAATAAAAAGAAATATATAGAATGCGTATTAAATGCATATAAAAAGCATATACGAAGATATATAAAATAACGAAAGTGGAATACTCGTTACAGTATTTAAGAGTACATTTCTGTTTAGATGTTGCTTCTTTAGTTATTTAGAAAACTATGTATTTCGTATAAATATCCATAGTCTATATTCTGGTATATCATTTGACGAAACGTCGATTAGAAAAAGAGACAGGAGTGAAATCATTCATGTACAATGTGTTCGATCAGGTACTAACCTCGGAAGCGTTTTTAGCCATGACAGCAACCTGATCGGGGTCTCTGCCCTGTCCTAGAAACGCGCCCAGCACCGCAGTCAAAATGCCCTAAACAACCGACACCAGCCATGTGCTCTAAGTTAACATTCTCTGATGATATATTTACAAAGGAGATCGAGTCGGTAACGTTGCCCCAAGCAACAGATTATATTCTATAATGTACACGAAATCACAGCAACGTACGATCTTCTATCGTTGACAATTTAAAAAGCTATTACGTCAGAATTAATAAACTGTTCTACAGTATTTTACAATTTTAGAATGAAACAAATATTTCGTCGAACGGAAAGGAAGGAAGTTGGACTACAGTTAAATCGAAAAGGTATTTTCTTCCTTCGTTCATCAATTTAGACATCGTTACTTTGGAATTGCGAAATTAACAAAATAGTTCGAAAAATATTTCGTCGGTCGGGAGGGAAGAAACTTAAACCGAAACCAGATGGAAAAGGGATATTCTTCTTCCATTGGTAATTCTAAAAATCATCGTTTCAGGATTTTAGGATTCATGGAATGTTTTGAGAAAGTGTCGAACGAAAGAGAACGAAGTTGGATCGAAACCGGATCGAAAGGGAAATTAAGTCGTTTAGAAAACGTGAAGATCGTTAACGTGTCCAGGGTCCCCTTAATTGCAACAGGAGACAGTGGAACTCGTTAAGGGAAGTAACAGCTCGTGTCGACGAACGACTCGTACGTCGTTGTGATTTCTCTTTTAACAAAAATTGCGTACAAAAGTAAGAGGACGTAGAAGCGACGATATTATTTTACAATGCGTGCACGAACGACACGTTCGTGATAGATAGAAAAACAGCGATCTCTTCTTCCCGAATTCTAAACGAACATTTTTTTTAGGAGAAAGACGAACGTCTCTCCCTGTTCCGTTTCATGCTCAGCGATGTATAGTTTACAGCATAGACGTGCTACTAATTCTAATTTAGGTCCACTGTGCACGAAGCGTCGCTTCATAGAAACGTAAGCGTAGTCTGTTAAACATGACGATACGTCTGCGCCAGGTTCGGTCTACGAAGTGCAGTAAGATACGTTTTATCTCGTTATTCAAATGTCGAGCGACGAGAAACACGTTTTCGTTCTATGTCACTACATTCGTTTATACCTGCAACGTACGCGTCTCGCTACTGAAAATGTTAAACACTTGTCGTCATGACAAGAACGCGCAGCGATGAAAACGGTTTGCCGCTGTTCAGGCGCACGTTGCTTTACGACGAGCGCTGCGCGAAAGCGTACTAAAGCTCGGTTTGCACATCGAAAAACATGTTACGATGTATAGATACTCAGCTTTCACGAAATCTGCATCAGTTTTAACCTACGTTGAAACACGTGTTTCAAAATGTCCGATTATTTTCCAACTCCAGTATTATCGCCATTAATCGGACTATCGTTGATCATAAATTGATCGATGTGTCAATTATAAAAAAATACAAAATTAAAAATTCCCTTTGAGAGGAAATTTATTTCCTATAAAATCGTGTTCGGTATTCTGATTCCTGCATCGATGCGAGATAGTTTCGATAGAGATCCGCCGATACACATCTACGTACATTGTAACATGTCGGACGAAAGCTGCGTATCGATGCATGGTAATATGTTTCGACGCGTAGAGTCTCATTTCGCTGTTGGCGTCAACGCGTCTAACACGCGTCTATGAAACGACGCTTCGTGGACAGCGGACCTTAGCTATTCAAATGTACAGCGTGTCTGGGATCTAGACAAAATGCTACGAAAGGAGGGGTCGATCGAACGATTCCATGGTAAATATATGGAATCGTAGACAAAAGACAAATCGCAGACGAATGGCGAGAAAAGTCAATTTTACTAGAATTTGGAAGAAGAATTCTACAAAAAATTGTATAAAGCTATATGAGCGGCTATTACCATGGAATAATTCAGTTGAGCCTACGATGCGTTTGACCCAGATCGGTTCTCGCGGTACAGTCAGTTCAGCTTGTGCTTGCTTTCGTTACGCGACCCGAATCAAGATGAAAGTCTCGGAAACTCGCTGTTCCTGTTGCGCGGAACCGTTTCAAGTAAATCCTCCGATTGCTTTCTAACTGTGTTTCTTAATCGCCAACATGTCCAATATTAATTCCGATCAAGTGTACAAAGTTTTCCAATAATCACGGTACAAAGGGGGCGGGGGGATGATTGTGCGTGAAAAAGCAAGTCGAAGACGTAGAGCAGAATTTGCTCATACGTCGTTTTATTTTTGAGAAAATCGAGTTTCAAAATTAATCAGCTATATCCGAACTTCGCTAATTGAGGATCGAACGATAGCGACTAACCAATAGGAAATTTATTGTACGCGCGAAAATTAGTGGGAAATGTAGAATAAAATTTTGCTTCGAAGGAAAATAATTTTGAAAATTCGTCACACGCCTGTACGAGGCTTCAAACATGGAAATTTTATCCATTTATCTCATATTTTTCATTTATCTTCGCATATAAAATAATCTCCTGGCGATCGTTTATTCATATCCAATAAACAATTAGTCGATTATTCCGCGGTACTAAGCAAATTTTCAGATTCGATTTTCTCAAAAACAAAGCGCCGCCTGAAGAAATTATATTCTATATTTTCGACTTATCTTTTCGCGCACAACCATCCCCCTGCCGATTAATAGAACGTGCCATGATTAATAGAACACGCTGTATGTTATCAAGAAACATATCGCAGCATGAAAATACCTAAGAAATGATACGTTTGATATTCAGGCAATAGTTGGACTGAAGATTCTACGAAATTTGACGTCGAAGCGGAAATGACCGTAATCAAAGGGAAGAAGTGTGTGATGTCGTTGCAAGAGTACCTGCATGGGGCTGCTCTGGTTGTCAACCTTGTCGATACCATCGACAGGTTGTTGAGGACCTCCTAGAAGAGCGGTGAGCACCCTGAGTCCTACTGACAGTAAATTTGCCCAAGGACTGGCTGGTGCTCCATCGTCGATCTCGTTTTTGCTTGGACCGGTTACACCGCCTGTTTGCCCTAAGAGCATCTGCATCAGCATGCTCAGCATGTTCGACCACGAGAACCCGGTACTACTACCTTCCTGGTGGAACAAAACGGGGAAACGTTTAGTCTAAAATTTTAAAAAGTCTAAAAAAAAAAGAAGTTCGAAATGAATGCTGTCGGAAAAGTTTCCTTCGTTTCATAAGGAAATAACAGATGCGCAACATTTTGTGTTTTATGTTATTTCATTGAATTATTTATTTCGTTCTATTACTACAAAATGGATCGTACATAATTTAGTAAAATAACATAAAACGAAGAATGTTGTGCATCTAAATATTACTTCCTTGTAAAGCGAAAGAAACTTACATGGACAACTTAACGCTGTTATGACTGATGATGTTAATTATTATTATTGTATACTACATATATATATATAGTGATGAAGAAAAAAAAGTTTATAAAATAGGAGGTATGAGAATAAGACAAGATAATTTTCTACCAAGAAAATTCCTACTTTTTTCTTTTCTAAGTATATTCTGAAAAATATGAATCTGCATAAAAATTCGCAGTCTAATAACGTATGTATGTACACGCCACGGGATAGAGGACTGTTACCGATATGGTAAAAAACGTTTTGTACTAAGGAGTAGTACTAAAATACATAGTGTATCGATTTAAAAAAATTAGAAAATGTTTCCAATAGTTTACTTGAATCTGATTGGTGCTGATGTCGTCCAGGTCATCGAGGGCGACCTTCTTCATGGCGTTCGGCTTCTCCGCGAATTTCCTCTCGTCCCTCACCTGCTGTTGAAACTGTTGCGGATACTGAGGATGCTGTGGCAATGATGCTGCTTGTCCAAGAACAAGCGCCACCAAGCATAGCGACATGTACTGATTGTATTTCATTCTGAAAAAAAAATTGCACCTTCTCCATCATCGACGATCAACACGATCAGAGTGATCGATTCGATGATTAATTAGCAAAAAGAGTTCTTAATCACGAGTAAACGTGACAATTTCTCTCTCTCTCTCTCTCTCTCTCTCTCTCTAACATCGAATGACTCAAAAGAGAAAACAAGGATGGAGAGTCGAATTCGAAGAAGAATTCAAACTCCTTGTATTGCAAACGAAACGGGTTTTAGTGTTTGAAGAGAATATTTAACAGAAAATAATATTTAAAATAAAGTTGAAGTCGTGCACATCGATAACAGACTTTTGACGACGAAAGAAGGCAGCAGCAGAGCTGAATTTATTTTTCCACCTCTTTTCCTTTAAACAATTATATACTCTCTCAAGGAAGAGAGTCCTTAATTACGCGTAAATATAATCGACGCCACGCTCTCTCCAGCATCGAATGACTCAAAAGAGAAAACAAGGACGTAGAACCGAATCAAGAGGAATTCGAATTCGCTATATCGATTCACGCTCCAAATATGTCGCAGCTTCCGGTCTTAAATTTATTCTTCTATCTGCTTTCCTTTGAATGACCGAATGAATACTACAATAACTACGAGCTCTCTAAAAATTCCCAGAATCAAACGTACAAACAGATGAAAATAATCTTCGACGTCGATTACTAAATCGCGAATGTTTATACAGATTCACGCTCTTATGAATACAATTACCAGTAACAAAATTTAAATAAAGATTTCACCCATCTTCTAAATACCGCAACTAGTATCGTATTTTGGATACCTTTTACATTTTTGTATCTAAATCTGACGAATGAAAATTCAATACGAATGAAAATAATCAAACAAGTTCATAGTGTTGGAAATATGATTAAAAAGAACGAAATTTAAATAAAGATTTTACCCATCTTCCAAATACTGCAACGAGCATTGCACTTTGGAAATTCTCTATATCCTTGCTTTTAAACTTCCCGTAAATGCAACTGCACGTTGCCAGTCTATCGATTACAAATATTCGACCAGAAGTACCTGGTAACCGGAACGGAAAATAATTTTTCCTTTTTTTTTTATATACCATATAATTTAGAAAGAAAGACATAGTGGCCAGAAAATTCGACATATTCTTAATTAATACTAAAAGAGGATTCTAGGATCTAGACGGTTCCGTGATCTCGATGGAAGGCTACGTTCATGTAGGTAGTCCGGTATCGATAACCTTGATCTTGAGCCTCGGAGCGTTGGTCAGGAAAAAGCGAAGCGATCGCGCGTACGCGAAACGAATAAAGCGGAATGGTACTGGCGTAAAGCGGAGGAACGACGCATCGAGCGACAGGAAAGTGTGTCAGAGCGGTTAAGGTCATCCTGGCAGCACCAAGTAGCCCACTTCTCGATCGAAGCTACCGGTTTGTTGAACCCGGCAGGTACCGTTACCTGAAAACGCGGTCGCGACCTACTGTCGTCTTCCTCGTCCTCGACTGTGCCGATTGGTTGGTTGAGGGAAAAGAATAAATAAATAAAAAAATAAAAGGAAGAACGTTGGCCGGCAAAAGGAAATCGTAGAAATCCGATCTCCCTAGGTAGTCGAAGAGGCAGTTGAACAAGTTTCCGATAAAAGTTGGAAGATCGAGTACGATCGACGATTGATAGATTTCGTACACCGATACAAATAAAAGAAAGAATTAAGGAAGGCTCTTTTTGCTTTGGCGACGATTATTCGTAGATAAAGAAAGAATTAAGAGAAACGTTTCGTTCGTTTCTTAGTTTCAATGGTAGAACGTAAGTAAATAGAGGAATTGCAAGGAATGGTTTTCGAAAGCAAATAGAAAAGACGTAGCGTGAAACCACGCCTCTCGAAAACGGTACCTGCCGCGGCGGAAAAATCGCGGACGATTTCTAACTGTAGCCGGCATCTGTAAAAGGTATTTGCTACCCGTTATCGCGTTATTTCTAACACGATAGAAAGAATCCTCCATATTCGATGCCTTTACATCGAACGTTTATACCGTCGACTGTGGAACACGCGCTATAAATCGAGCTTAAAATTTTTTTCATCGAAAGAGCGATCGAACCGAGCTTTTGAAATGACATTGCCTCGGGTCCAAACGATGTAAGTACGAATGCAAAATGATCTGTCAGAATTGGAACTGGAAAAAATTGGAAGAGTTCGTTGAACGATCGTACGAGAGAATTTGGAAAATTTGAACGTTGAATCGCAGTAATCGCAGGAAAGTAACGCGTGATACGCGAGTGTCGATATATCTGAGCAAACTGTAAGGCTACTTACTTCGTTACTTCCAGGTGGACTTCCTTGACACTGACTCTCAGTTCTGAAGATGAAATTCCACGCGAGGTGTTCTATATAGCTTGCGGATTCACGTGGGGGTAAGCCGCACGGCCAATGACCACACACCTTTGGCACTGTTTTCAATGGAACGGACCAATCCTCTGCCGCTTCTCTTCGCTGTCGATCCCGAAGGTCTACTTTTCGAATACTTTTCGTCCAGATTTTACGGTTTCAACATTCCACGAGCCTTTTATCGCGATCGAATTCTCTCGCGCAAAACAT
Organism: Bombus superbus; assembly: GCA_014737385.1. NCBI lineage: Eukaryota > Metazoa > Arthropoda > Insecta > Hymenoptera > Apidae > Bombus > Bombus superbus. The sequence goes on along the minus strand of JACXIK010000019.1, from coordinate 7,663,802 downwards.
CGTACGAACGAACGTTCGGTTACCGAGTTTTCCCTCTTTCCCTATGTTTTGCTTCGTTGATTACTGAAATTATTTCTGACAAAGTTCAAAGGACGCATATTCGTAGCTTAATTATATAATTCGCGACTGTTCGGAACCGAACTCGTGCTAGATCATTCTGAAACGCAATCCTGCCATGGCTAGGGCGTGGATTTATACGCGTCTATGGGAAATTTCAATGTGCAAGAATATAGTGCGTAGATGTACGAGATACTAACTATTAATTCGTGTATTAACCGTTAGGAGAAATAAAATAGAATAGCAACGTTATATAAGAATTAGAAATCCGATGGAAGAATTCGATATAGTATAAGAAACTGGGAGTAAAAATTCAATCGATCTGCTTGTAACAAGCTGTGAGCGTACGGTACAAGAAACAAATGTAAATATATAAAATATCCAAAGCGTAGCATCGTAACGTTCAACGCGTGAAACAGATCTCTGTTCGCGTTACATTTCTCCAATAGCATTTATAGAAGTACAAGTACAAAGTATTAGGTCGTCCCGAAAGTTTCTTTCCTTTTGCAAGGAAATAATAGATGCACAACGTCTTTTCGTTTTATATTATTTCATCGAATCATCTGCGATCCATTTTCTTCTATTTCCATTATTACGATCGTACACGATTCGACAAAAATAATATAAAACGGAGAACGTGGTGCATCCGTAATTTCCTTACAAAACGAAAGAAATTTTTCGGACAACCTAATAGAATGACGAGAGTGTCTAGTCACGATTGTTCACTCGAAAATGCGAATTCCACGACACCGTAAAAATCTGTAATCATCGACGCTAGCAGTTTTTTTTATCCAACAGAAGAATTTTTACGCCTACTTGCGGCATCGTTCCGACGTTTCTTGTTTTCCTGGATTCCGAGTCGAGTTTATCAAAACGGTTAAGACAGGCCAGTTAGAATGCAAACGTATCGTACGCCCGTGAATGAGATAAACCTTTCAACCGTTCTCCGGCTGTATCGTGCCATTAGTTCTTTCGAATAAGAACCACACGAAGGATTTCTAAAACAAACGTGTAAAAGGTACTGGAAACTTCATCGTTTATTTATGTAAAGAAGGTCGATGTAGACGAAGGTGTCGGCGAATCTTGAGATATCCTGTTCGCACCGATATCAGTCAAACGAATTGCACGCGAAATAAAACGACGATGCGTCGACCGATCGTTGGATTGACCCATTCACTCGTCCACGGCCGCAGGCTTTCCTTTTCTTCTTGAAGGCCCATTTCACGTTGCGTGCACCCTAGACTAGGCGGTCGCGATTCATCATAACTGTTTCAGTAGCGGGATGCTGGAGTCGTGTCTTCTTATTAGGAGCATCTCGCTAATCACCGTGTATAAGAGCGACCTGCAATTGGCGAAAAAAATAAGTCGGACCTTCGGTGAACGTACTTGCGTACGTGTACTCGACTCTCAATCTTCCTTCCTTCTTCTACACTTTTCATCGATGGTCTAGCGCAGTACAATTTTCGGACGTTCCGTGAAATTCCGATTTACCTCGACGCCAATGACGCTGTAAGCGTAGCAAAGACAAAGACTGGGACAAAGATTTCAGTTTGGCTGATAGGATGTTTGTCGAAAGAAGGCGTATAGAACGTTCGAGACGACCATTCGGCGCTCGATGAATTCTGAAGTGTCGTGGAGGATCCTTGCGTTTTCTAGAATACGTGAAAAACAATTGAATGGGACGGGACTCGCTTACCATGACAGTTTCGAAGACGGTTCTACATTGGCCATCGTATCTTGCGACAGATTAGCGTAATTATTATTATTAAGGATAGAGATCGTTTCGAGACTCGGATCGTTTAGAGACGTACGTATCATTGGTTTCACGGGCATCCATTTGGCCAGGCTAAACGTTTCTTAAATTTGGTTTAGCTCGGAGCCTGCAAAGGATTGAATCCGTCACTGAGCACAGGTCAAATTTGAATTTGATATGAAAATGTGTGTAGAAGTTACGAGATATAAACGTATATGTATTTTATAAAAATTACTATAGAGCTTGAATAGATGTCTCGAGCATGGATGATTAAACTATTTTTAAGATCTTTAACGAAGTACACACTTGCATTAAATATCTTGTAGCTGCTAAACATTTTTAGATTCGTTTACATGACGACGATCGTGTCTCGTGTAGTTGGATAATATGTAGTTATATAACATAAATAGCAATTGTAAGTCAATGTCAAGATTGAAATATTAATAGATACTTATAGTATCTTAAAACGTTGTTCGTTGAACATGTTATACATTATATGTATGTACGTCGTAGATGGATAGTAATGTAACGGGACTAACAAACGACCTTCAACAAGGTGAACTAATTCTTCCGTAGAAGTAAAAGATCCATCGGAAGTACTAGTTCCTTCTTTCCTTTTTTCCTACTTGTTGCGTTAATTGGAGCGAATAAAAAGAACGTCTTCGGTTTGATGTTTTGACAAAGGGAAACGTTTCTCATGAATTTTATAAAAGAGAAGAATAAAACACTTGGAAAGATATAGAATCAAAGAAAGATGTTAAATACGAAGATCATTTACAGAAAAGCACAATAAGCAAATTCAAATTTGATCAATAATCCAGGTAGGTTTGAGAACTCGTAAGAGAATCTGTTGCAACTTGTACGGTCCCAATTTTTCTCATAAGTCCATGCCATTAGAAACGAATGTACGAAGCATCGTTAACGTTTTCTGCTAGAATTTTTTACTTTCTAAACGTTTTTTCACTTTCTGAATAACTTCCTGATATCGATAATATAGTATTTTTATCAGTACTATCGGTAAGGTAGATTCCGCCGAAAAGTAGAAAGCCTGTATACCTAAAGGCGCACTTTTTTGATAAATTGAAGCTTCAGGAAAGAATTCGATGTTTCTAGTAACGGGAACTGTTTGAACGTTCGTTAGCGTGTTTTAGGTACAAAGAAACGGTAATTCGTATGTGCATGCTTCGCTTCGATATAGCTTTTCAAACTTTTGTAGACTAAGATTCGCTTCTGTCTGCCGTGTTCCGTGCACGAATGGCATCACGCTCGTTCCTCCCGAATGAACCTGGAAAAATGATCGGTGTTCCGGCGTCTATAATAAAGCTGAAAAAAATAGCAGATCAGTCCGCTATTAGACCTTTACCACTGACACAGAAACGCGATGGTACATCAACGAGCGTGAACCGGTCATTTCTGTTTGCCTCTCTATCAGTTTCCTTCGTATAACCGTTTGCCTCGCCAAGATTATAATTATCCTTTAATAAATTCAATCCTACTACATCGAGAATTCGATATACCTTTTACTTACGTATAATATTTATTTATAGTGCATGTATTATCTTTATATTTTATTTCGAAATAAACTTTCACTGTAAACGATCTTCGCGGTATGAATGAAACTTTTGGATGACGATCTCGCTCATGTTTTAATAAAATGACTTCAAATTTTTTCAGAAAAATTTTAGTACAAGTTTGAGATAAAAAGACATGCATAATGGATATTACTAACGATTCGTCTGTAACTTTCTGGGGCTTGAACAAATTTTAACAACAAAAAAGTACAGTTAGGTGAAAGACAACTTAAAAAGCATAATTAGAGAAAAAAGAAATAATATACGGGGTAAAAAGTAAAACAAGTAAGATAAGCGGAAAATATAGATTGGATAATATCATATATTTCAAACTCATTTTTATGGGTACTTCGTGGCAAACGAATTTCATTTTGTATTACATACTGATAGAATATCTATTACAGCTACTTGACATACAAAGTGTCAGAATAGCGGGAATCGTTGAATGTATTCTATCATTTGTATTCTGACTCCTTTTTCTTGCACGGTGCATAATAATTGTTGCTTTGTAATTCATTCTAATGAAAAATGATCTATGAATTTCATATTAGAAATAATGGGGTATTGTTTTATTGGATGTTTAAAGATAACCCGTCGTTAAAAGAATATAATAATTAGAGTGATATTTCAACATATACATGTAGCTACTTTTATAGAAATACTTTTTAGATATTATATTCCCCTGTTAATATACTATATATGTAGAGTTTTATTCAGGTTCGCGAGAGTATATTTATTAAAATTCATATTCTTAAACCTTGACAAATACCTAATATCTTTAACAATGAATGATGAATCAAATAAAGATAATGTCAATCTACTTCAGCTATTAATAAGAAAGCTTTTGATGAATGTGAGGATTTTAAATGATTAAACGCTCCGCTCGTTCGCAAAATAAGATTGCTTTATTCAATTCAATTTGCAAATTTACAATAAATGTATATTTTTACAATGAGTTTATAATTTTCCGTTTAATAATTTGTGTAATTGTGTAATTTTACGACAACTTGATACCGTTGCACGACCGGTAAAGCTAAAACAACTCTTCTCGTGCGAAAATGAATCAAAGACTTATAAGTGCCCGTCACGCGATGATAATGAAATCAATATTGGATTTTAGAAAGTGTAAATTGAATTTCAGATTTTGATCTAGCTCCGCCTTTAGTTCTAAACCATAGACTAAGTTACTCTTGTAAAGAATTTCTTATAAAAAAGGAAATAAATTAACTTCATTAAAATAAATGCATGCTTTTTATAGAAAACGAAATTTTTAAAGATCGAAGAAAAGATTGTACATATTGTATACATATAAAATTATAAATAAGAATATATAATAAAAAAAAAGTAAAATTATAAATATCTTAAAAAGTTTGAAGTCATGAAGTAGAAATAGATGAAAATAGAAATAAAATGTAAAACCAGGTAAAATCTAGTAAATCTAGATAACCATTATCGATGACGGAATTCTTTTCGGTTAGCAGAGAGAACCTGTCTGCCGTTACCAACTTATTTGTCATTGAACATATAAAACATTGATGACTGACGCGTTACTTTATTTTAACAGTTGCGATCCTAACCTCATAGTTCGTGACAGGCAAATTTCGGTGTTTAGTCGTGTTACAATTGCACTCAAGACAGTAGAAAGAATTATTCCTAAAAATGGAATGTTTAATCGGAATACAGTTTAAAGATTTTGTTTTAGTTGCGGCTGATATGACTACAGTTCAATCTATTATGGTTATGAAAAACGGTAAGAAATTAAACGGTTGATTACAACCTAAAAAATACTTCCAGATAAATTGTTTGTTTTATTATTAATTTTCTGTTATAAGTATTATTGAAGTATCAAATTTATCTGTATCTGTAATTTGGAGCATTCGTACATATATATTTGTAATTATAAGATATTTACATAATAAATGCAAGTCACTTCATATATTTTGTTGATTTTGTTACTTCAGATGAAGAAAAGATTCACAAAATGTCTGATAAGCTTATTATGGCAGTGTCTGGAGAATCTGGAGATACTACGCAATTCTCAGAATATATAGGAAAAAATATACAGCTTTACAAAATGAGAAATGGCTATGAATTATCTCCAAAAGCAGCTGCCTTATTCACGAGAAGAAACTTAGCAGATTATCTTAGAAGTAGAACACCATATTTTGTCAACTTATTAATGGCTGGCTATGATGCAAATAGTGGACCAGAATTGTACTTCATTGATTATCTAGCATCATGTGTTAAAGTGCCCTATGCAGCGCATGGCTATGGAGGTTTCTTCTCCCTTTCCATTTTGGATAGATATCACAAATATGGTATGAAAGACTATTAAAATCAAATTTACATCGATGTTTATTTTGTATATGGTATCATTAATACAAGTTTTTTATCAAAATATGCTGCATACACTATTCTATATTACAGATTCAACGGAAGAAGAAGCATACATACTATTGAAAAAATGTGTCAGGGAAATACACAAGCGATTAATAGTTAATCTTCCAAACTTTAAGGTACAAAAGGTATCTAAGGAAGGTATAAAAGAATTGGAACCTATCACAGCAAAGAACTTGGCTATCGAAGATGCTGATAAGGCATGAAGTATCTATTTTTATTCATACTATTTGTAATATTATTTGCAATTCAAAAAATAAATGTTTTAAAATGAAGTAACATCGCTAATTACTACTTTTTGAATAGAAAACCTATAAGTGATCGCTTCAAAAAAATAGAATGAATAAATGAAAAAAATGTAATTTTATTATGTTTTCGATGTTTACACATTTTTTTTAACTAAACACTTTATAAAATCCATTTTTTAAATAAATTTTATCAAATAAAATATTGTTATATTGTAGAAAAATTGTATATGTTTAACAAAATTAGAAATAGAATAAGAAGTTGTTAACGACAAATCGAAAAATTATTTGCATTTTTGTAATCATTTTTTCAAATTGTGCATGTGAAAAATTGTATTATAATTTATAATAATTCATTTAATTAATCCATACCTCTAATAAAATACAATATATGTTATAGACCATAAATCTATTGGAATAGGAATTCAATCTGATCATTCACGATAGGGTAAAATCGTATTTTATACAGAAATAGAAAATTCCAACCTAACTTTCTATTATAATTATTTCCTCCTTTTAGATCCTCTGATCCGATAAAAACTAATTCACATTTGTAGTACGAGTATTAATATAAATTCTTATTTAAAATTTTGCTTACAAAAGAACAATTTATCTAACAAAAATACTACTTTTTCTTTTTGCTTTCGCTCATGCTTGAATGATTCATCTATTAATTATTGATATTAATCCTTCTATATATGTATATTGGTACTTATGGAAAAGGATATAAATACGAAATAAGTTACGAATCATTAATTAAATCGAATTTAAATGTATGAATGTCAATTAAATTTGAACCAAACAAAATTATATCTCACAATGTTTATGTAAGATATAATTACATATGTCATTGATACTTTTAAATTTCATGATTGTACAGCTTGAGCATAAGAGAAACTATCATTTCTTTCCCTATATACGATAAATTTGAAACGATAGCAGCATAATAATAATGCCGACATTTTTATTATATTGATCACCTTAAATACGAATATTATGTGTCCTTTTTCGTTTCTACTTGCGTTTGTGCAGTTTGTTCTGTTTGTTTTGTAGTAACTGGATGATCTTCGTAACTGAAAACAATTAGTAATTTATAATCTATTGCTTCAACACAATTTCAGATAGAAGCGTATAAGTGAAACACTAATTGATACGTACGAAAATAATGCTTTTAAATCTCCCTTAGCCAATGCCAAAAGTACAGGAGTACCCAAACAAGCGGGTACTAGATATAGCAGAGCTGGTTGTGCGTGATTAAATAAATGCATAATCAGCATCGTCGCTAGTAATCCCATAAAATATGCGAAGAATGTCGAGTAAAAATACACATTTGTCTTCCTACTTAAACTATTGTCGAACCGCAATAGAAGGGCAATGAAAATCCCTGGTAAAACAATGTCACCTAAACCCAGCATAGCAAAATTGCTGGCTGTAAGTCCTTTCTCTAATATATCTTGAGGAAACACTAATTTAATTGGTACTTCAAATGATCTCGCAACTGTTACCATTACATCTGTACCAAACACCCAAAATGCATCATAAAACAAGAGTCCGCAAAGCAAAATACATCCTGTTGGAACATTATTCACATGTAGTAATTCAACTCCATTAATTGCAAACGCGATTCCAAATAAATTATTGGCAATCCAATGCTGTAAAGTTAAAAAAAATTATTTTGACTTGAGGTACACTTTTACCAAAGAAAACTTTATTTAATGTTTATTACCTTTTTTAAAAGATACCAAGTTCCAACAAGTGAACAACATATTAGACAAACAATATCATGAAGATTAAATTTGTAATTAATAATATGTTCTGACTTGTCACCTTCTCCTTTAGTGAATGATATATGGTACTGAGTTTTCGGTATTGCAGCAGGTACCAATGATGAAATTAATGGACTGTAATCATAGTCATAATATGTAATTTCAAGTACACTAAGTACATATATTCTAATAAACCAGAAACTATTTATACCTTGTAAGGTGACACAAGGCTAAGATTCCTAAGAAAAAAAAATATGCAGCCAAAATTTGATTAACAAACTCCTTGGCAAATATCTGAAAAACATTGACATAACTCTAATGTGGATTAAATAAACTCCTTATACAAGGATCATTCATTTAAATCTTTTTACCTTATACAATACATATAGTCCAATTAATGTAATACTAGAAATAAAAGGAAATATTGCTGCTTCCTTGCGAGACATTGTGTCTGGTTGTTCTCCACTTTTTTTACATTGTTGCTATAAAAAACATAAAAGCACTACATGCTGTAGAATGTTTAATAACAATTTTATAATGCTACATTTTAATGCTAATTAAGTTAAAAATCATAGTGGTGTATGTCAACATTTTGAAAATTTGAATTTAGTCACGTATTTCAACTTTTAAATAGTATAGTCCCTCTAGTTTCATAATTAATTAAGCTATAAATTATAATAGTAAAGTTATAATTAAGTTATAAGTAAAACTTTATTCTGTATTGTGATATGTCTTCGTAACTTGAAAAAGTATAATGAATTTTTTATAACAATAACTGCAGAATATTTTATGAAAAATAGCAGCAGTACTATGATTTTTTGGCCTGCAATTAAATACCTTACAGTTATCAACCTGTAAACTCATTAAATATCATCCAATGATAATATAAAAGACATTCTATGCAATATAAGATTATCGTTCGAATATTATGAATTAATGAAAATTAAACCGTTAATTGTTAGAAAGTAAGAAGAATTTGTTCGACATACGCGTATAAAACATATGTCAAACGCGTGGCTAACCTGCTGCTCCTTATGGTGCCTAACAGCTCGGTAACTACCAAAGAAGATAGGTAAAATGGCCATAATTATCAGGCTTCCATAAGCAAGAACCATTCCCTCAGATGTCGATGATATTCTTCCAGTGATCGCCTCATTATTCTCTGTTATATTTTCACTCGCTTGGACAGCAATTTCGTTTACCTCGCTTGCCATCTTGGACTTATTAATTCGACTGTGTGTGTAATGTATGGTTGCAATTTATGACACGACTTCAAAAAAAATCTTCGAAAAAATAATTCAAAGATGGATAAGCGTTATATTATGTTATCATTAAACTCAGTAAACTACTGAACAAGTAAAGAAATTACATTTATGTAATAAAGAAACTTGCAACTTAAGTAATTAATTGATAATAATACAGCAAAATAGTTCTTTTTTATATTTCTGTGATCTATTATGTATTCATATATGTAATGATCGATGATAATTATCAACTGAATAAAAATTTTTTATACCTCTGATAAGTTTTTTCGATTGCATTCAAATACAATTCTTCAACCGAAATGTTTAATTTGATTAGTAATGACAATATTATGATAAATTAATTGTGTTTTGTTTACGACAGAATATATGATTAAAAACCAACCTTTAGATCTCCTGACACGTGGACAAATAAACATTATCTCTAATAGAGTCGTGCCTTCACTGGTACTATCAAGTCCTGGTTTAAGGAGGCGATGAGAACTCGCTATGAAAATGACAAACAGGAGTTTACGATTGTGTAGTGAACATTAATTATTAAATGGACAAACAGAAAAACGTGTATTTTTCTTTGCCGTCACATAAAAATAGTACGATATTAGCAGTTTCCAATAGAAAATGGATATAAAGTTTCATAATTTTGAAATGAACTGAATCTCATAAAGAATTATATAGGTTAAAAGTCTGTATGGTTTTATACTTAAAAGAAAATGTAAATTTTGTTTGAATATATATTAACTTTATTCATATGTACAAGAAGAAATTTGTTCTCCGTATGCAAATGATAATGAATTGTTATGTGGTATGTCTTATATTTAATAAAGATTATATCTATTTCCTTTCTTTTCTGAGAAAGTACAGTACATATATGCATTTGTAATATTTTATTTCTAAAAGTATTACATTTTTTACTTTTTTAACAGATAACAATGAGTTAAGAAAGTGAACAATGGGCACACTGAAAGCAAAAAATGTATCAAGGAAAACATTTAATTTGTCCTTGGAAAGAATCAGTATTAAATCTCTAAAACATGAAAAAAATATTTACCAAGAGGTACTTAACTTTTTACCTCTGAAGAAAGCATATATTTATAAGTTGTGATAAATTGTTTATAGATATTATTACTGATAATTAGATTTTTTTTAAATAACACGGTATAAAATCTCATAGTTTTTAAATCTCTCTGAAAAAATCATAAATTATTTGAAAATTGAAAACATGAATTCACTTTATAATACCAGAGACAAAAAATTGTATCATAGAGGACAAATTGATGTAATAGATATGCCGATACAATTAACTTGTAATTACAAGTATTTCTTTGTTTATGAGGATCAAGTATCCAGATTTGTTGTGTTGAAAGGTTTACATGGAAACACAGCAAATGAAGTAGCTGTGAAACTGTTAGACATATTGGCTATTATTGGAGCACCACAGGTCCTACAAAGCAGCAACGGACGCAAATTTGCTGAAGAAGTTGTGCAAGAGATACGTCTTTTGTGGAAAGATTTCATGATACTTCATGGAGAAATCACTGAGAACAGTGAACAGAGCAGAGATTTTAAAACCTTACTTGAATGTTGGGTAGAAAAAAATCCAACAAAAACATGGTATGAAGCTTTGAAACATATACAAATTTTTCAAAATTCAACATTTCGTTGTGAAAATGGAAAAATTCCATATGATATATTATTTGGGAAAAATGTACATGAAGAATTCCAAAAACGAAGTAATCTATTACATTTAAGAGATAATGTATTGACAGAAGAAGAATGGATTAGCCTCCTATCCGACAAAGAAGATGAAGTTAAGGACGAAAGTAAGGAAGATATGCAACAGCTTATAGATCAGCCCACCTTCGCAAACATTAGAGATATAGATAGTGTAAGTATATTGTTAATAATATAGTTATTTATATATATATTATTGATCATTATTTTAATTCATCAGTTAAATGATTGTGAGAGTGAAGATTCTTGCGATGAAGTCAGGGGTGAATTTCAAAGAAGCACTCCTGGTTTTAATTTTGTGAATGTTAAGAGTGAACCTCTGAACATGCATACAGAAGATTTGGTATTTGAAGATGAATCGGGAATAGATGACAAGGCATCAAATGTGGAGAATCAAATCAATTTAAAATGTAAAATTTGCAAGAAACAATACATGAAACCCGGTCACTTAAGAAATCATATGAGAACACATACAAAGGGAAAAAAGTTCGAATGTAAACTATGCAACAAAACATTTCACGTTCTAAGTTTATATGAAAAACATATGAGGCAATCTCATAAACAAAATAAATTATCCAGTCTGACTAGAAGTAGAAGAAGTAAAGACTCTCAAGATGAAACAATATTAGACACGAAAGCACCTAAATTAAGAAATTTCTCAGAATTAAACACCAATGAAACACAATCAAATGAAGCAAATGATTGTACAAAGGCAACAAAGAATTTAAGTCTTCTCAAGGAAAGGAAGAAAATTGCTGCAGACAATCGTCCAATGAAAATAAATGGAGATCCAACTTTGGAATGTTCATATTGTAATCAAAAGTTTAACTTTCCCAGTGTATTAAAAAGGCATATGCGATCTCACACGAATGAAAGACCATACATTTGTTTAATTTGTAATAAGAGTTTTAAGCAGTTGGGCCATCTTAGCCAACATTCATTAACACATAAAGATTATCGGTCTTTCCATTGTGCGGTTTGCGGGGTAAAATTCGACTCTTTAGGTTCGCTGAAGATTCATGCTCAATCACATAAAGGACATTATATTTCAAAAACTAAAGAAACTTTCCGTTTATTCGAATGTGATAACTGTAAAAAGGTGTTTACCACCAAAAGCGTTTTGGAGCGACACATACTTACTCACTCTCATGAACGTCAATTCCCATGCATCATTTGTGGGAAAAGATTCAAACAAGCGGGACACGTGAAGTCTCACATGTTGGTACACACGGGAGAACGAAAATTCGAATGTTCGGTCTGCAAAAAGAGATTTAGCCTTTCGAATTCTTTGAAGAAACACATGTATGTTCACAATGGAGAAAAACCTTATCAGTGCGATGTATGTGGTGCACGATTTCTTGAAAAAAGAAATCTAAACGGGCATCTAATGACTCATACTAACGAACGTCCGTTCCGCTGTAAAATATGCGGAAAAAGATATACTTTAGCCGATACTTTGCGTCGGCATATAAGTGCTGCACATGAAGATGGACGCACTTATCAGTGTGAGATTTGTGCAAAGATGTTCAAGCAGCTTGCTCATCTGTCTGTTCATAAAAAAGTACACAATGACGAACGCCCATTTCAGTGTCATTTATGCGAGAAAAATTTTAAACATAAAAACGTGCTTAAATCTCACTTGGCCATTCATGCAAATGTAAGGCCATTTGAATGCGATGTATGTAAAGCCACGTTTGTAAGAAAAACAAATCTACAAACCCATATTGCATCAGCTCATATGAACGAAAGACCATATGTTTGTACTATTTGTGGAAAACGGTTCAAACAGATTAGTCACTTAAACGGTCATGTAGTAGTGCATAGCAATTTAATGCCTTATCAATGCGATTTCTGTGATCGACGATGTAATAGACTTGATAATCTAAAGAAACATATGCGTCTTCATACGAAAAATAAAGAGTAAACAGTGTAAAGTAATTGTTTTATAAAAGATGGAATAGAATTGTTTCAATATGGAACTATCCAAACCGAATCTTACGTATATCATTAGTAAAAAGAAGCTGACATTAGAAGCTTCCATTTTTAATCTATGGTAACTCTACTTCATTTTGACTAACTTCGAAAAATTTTTTTTGTAATCATATATATGATTGGTGTATACTTATAGATTTCAAATATTTTTATATCTCGTAAAGTGTCTCAAATGCTTAACAGCTTTATTCTTTTGAAAAAAAAGATGCCCCATGTCCTAAATAAATTAGGACTGCTACCAACAATCAAAGTTTTGAAAGAATACAGCTACATAGTTTAATGTATGACCTCTGTATTTTTACTAATTAGTATCATAAGTTCTTTTTTTACTTTTTCTATCATATTGCAATCTAAAAATTATAATTGTACAAATATAGATAATGAATTCCTAAATCAAGATCAAATTTTTAAAATTGACATATATATGTATTCTAAGGAGTTCTATGTTCAATGAGATCAATTGTGTTGTTTTTTTAAATAAATATTTAAAAAAATATATAGAAAGTACTTTTATTCTACAAAGAGCATTTGTATACTCTAAGTAGATAAATATGTTGCCCTATAAGTTTATTCATCTCTTACTCCAAAAAAATTATTGTATGGCCCTTGAAATATTGCAACTTTCTTGTATAAAGTTTTCTCATACAATAATAAATAAAGCAAATATTTATGTGATCCTCTTTAGCTGGATTACCATGCATATAATATAATCAAACTAAAATAATGCTACATTTTAAAATTTCTCTTTAAAAAGTAAAGAATTGTTTTAAATTGATATAACATGGCGCTTAGAATTATTTGTCATTATCAGTCATAATCTAATAAAATTATGTACCGACTCTGCATTGATTAGATTTTTAAAGAGCCCAGTGATTACAGCGCTTAGTTCGTTGTTATTGGAGCTCAAAATGGGGTACAACAGGGGATTAAAATTTGGTACAGCGTTCACTGTACTGATAGTTCTAGTCGCAATTTATTACAGAAATTCAGAGAACATTCTTCAAAAACGTTTGCAAGCTTTGATCCATGGCTTGGAAAGACTTGAAAATAAACACGTGATGTCATCACGACCGAAAGTTGCGATAGGTTATGGCGTGTGTACCGACGTATACGTCAATGCTAAAGATTTACTCAGCTATTCAGATGAAGTTGGACAACCACAGCATTTCGATGAAATCAACACAGAGCTAGAACTTTTAAAAAGCTTCGCTTATTATTTTCGCCATGGAGCTGCTGCAGAGTAAGTCTTACTTTTGCCATGTCACCTTTAATCAAATTTTTATATTTCTCATTGAGAAATATATTTTTCTTATTTCACATTTTATTAACATTTCATTTTTTTACCAGGAGATATATGGCAAATAGAACACTATTTGACAATCTTGTTGCCAAAGCTCGTTCATTTCCTTCTTCATATTCTACCATTGGTGGTAACGCAGCAGTTATGGCCTTAAGATTTGCAAGAGAAGGGTGTGATGTTACACTTGCTGCAAAACTGACTAGGTCCTTGCATCAAATGATACCACAGGTTATTAATATTGTAGGAGGTGAAGTGAAAAGAGATGACATTCATTTAGTAATTGAATACAAGCATGGAGATATTTGGGGTCCATATTCCAGTGCTAGAGCTAATAGGTATAATATTTAAAAAGCTTCAGAAAATATTATGAACATATGATTGTAATAGGTCCTCCTAAATCACTATAACTATTTTTTAGGTACATAGTTCACAATGATGCCAATAATCCTAGAATTAGTTCCCTTGATGCATTTGATAAACTACTGTTAACATACGAGCCTAACTTACTTGTTATCAGTGGTCTACAAATGATGGATAATTATCCATTTCCTGATGGTAATTGAAACACTATTTTTAGTTGTATAAGTTTTGCGATCTGTTTAGGAAAATGTTTATTGAAATGCAGGTGATAGACAGAAACTTTTACATAAAGTAAAGAAGCAAATGATGGATCGATCTGCATCGACTAAGATTCATTTTGAAATGGCCTCGTTTGCGGAAGATAAATTACTTTTTGAGCTATGTGACTCGATTATTCCATTTGCCGATAGTTTAGGGATGAATGAGCAAGAAATAGCCAACTTGCATAACGCGATGTATTATGGAAATATTTCATTAGTGGCAAATTCGACGCCACGTATAGCGACAGTCTTAGATCAAATGCGAACGTTATTCAAATTGATACGTATGAAAAGCAAGACTATTGAGCATTCTCGAGAATTAACTAGAATTCATGTACACACATTAGCCTACCAAGCTATATTTACTGTAAAAGGTTCTATATGGAAAAACACAATGGCTGCGGCAGCTAAAGCATCACTAACAGCTCACAGACACGTATGCGCAACAAGCTATGTAAGTAAATATGATTATATTCTGTTAATTACAAGATTATCATTATATGAATATATGGGTAAGTCAGCTAAATGGGATCATTTAAATATTTACTTTACTTACTATTGTATAAAAGATCTTTTTAAGACAAAATTACACTGTTTCAAGGGGAACATATATGGATGGGCATACTTTTTTTTTAATGTCATTATTTTATAAGATTACAAAATGTAGTTTATTGCAACAAACTTATAACGTCAGAAAATATAAAGGAGAGAATTGTAGTTGCAGGTGTATCCATAACATTGGATGAAATAGAATCTATGTGTGAAAAACTAATTAGAAGATTTGAATTATGTATTGCAGCAAACGGCCACCATATCGAACATACGTTATAATAAAATAACTAAAAGTATTATCTTTATTCCTTGAAATAACAGTTAATGCTTACGTTGAAAAATAAGTATGTAATAAATGTGTTGCATAAATGGTAAAGCAATGTAAAACGACATGCACGGAGGATATATCAAGGAAAATTTATTTACAGAAATATCTCGAGATTAAGCGACAGATACAATGTGATTATTTAGGTCGTTGAATTTGTCTTTTCACGCTCTACGTGCTTATCTAAAAAAAAATAACAACATTAAAAAAATAGTCTATCCATGAATATATGTGCCCTTTGAAATAGTGTAACTTTGTTCTAAGAAAATTTTTCATACAATAATAAAGATATTTAGATGACTCCATTTAGTTGACCTACCCTATATATGTATATATATGAACTTATGAAATTTTAGGTCGACATTAGTAAAGCTGCGTTGATTTTAGACGATAGTTTTTCAACGTCTATCGTTGATGGCACCCGGATAGCACTAGATATTGAGAAACCAGTGTCCTGTTGGGACGAAACATTAAAAATAGAAAGCAAAGATGTTATTATTCAAGTTTGTGTGGCACCAGTATTAGTTTGCACCGAAGCAGCGCAAACTGCTGGCGGCGGAGATAACATTTCAAGCGCGGGCCTTGTACTACAGATTTAATGTACTGTTTGTACTTTTCAAGATAGTTGAGCGATATTGAATTTTCGTACTATTCTACTACGCTACTCACGAAGTCAAATTAGATTTCAGTGCACAGCAGCTTTGGAAACTTAGATTATAATTCATTCCATGGGCTATCATTCCAACATATATAACACGTTCGTTGTTTTCTGATATGCAGATGTTGTTCATAGGTTAAAGAACAGCAATCTTTTGATATTTTATTCCGTGTTGTACTTATGTATGTTAAAAATCACAGGGCTTAAAAATAGTATTGAATAATAATGGTAATGATTTGAATTATTCAAGTATCTAACTTTAGATACTGATTTTCACACATAAAAAGTATATAAGCATTTTATCTCCTTCTACATAATAAAAAACGCGTTTGAAACTATGCATAATATCGAATGACATTTTAAAAAAAGAACAGAAAAGTATAATATTATAAAAATTAAATGTCATTTTATTTCATGCATGAAACGTTTCAACAACTAGCTTTAAAATTGGAGTTAATTAATTATTGTTCTAATTTGCGTGCCCTGTACATATAGTTTGAAGTTTTTTACCGTTCGTTCCATTGTAATATAGTGAAAATATCATTGTCTCAAAATAATTGTTAAGTAATTAAGTGACGTTTGAAAAATTACAATATGGCAATACTATATAGCAGCATTGGGCATGTTATTTATACCCAATATACTTGACGAATTTTCAAATTCAATTTTCTTAAAAACGAAACGTCATATGAAAAAAATTGATTCTATATTTTCGACTTATTCTTTCATGTAAAATCACCCCGTACATGATATTACCATCAATTACGGGACACGCTGTATAATTCATGTTATGTGCCATGCAATACCTATATTTCTTATTTAGCATTACCTGGAATTACTGACGAAAACAAATGACACTGAATTATATTGTATTGTATGGAAGGTTGTGCACTTCAGAGTCAAGTTATGTGATATAGCATTTAAAAAATCTATAAAATAATTTTCAAATGAAAAAACAAAATTCCAAGGGAAAAAATAAACAAAGCATAGTTGAATAATGCAATGAAAAATGTGTTCATGTTTCTTTGAATCCCTTAGTTTTATAAGATCATGTCTTGTTTCATGTAATTTTGTTATTTATTAATGGAATATTATTCATAAATCAAATGTACACTTTGAATTTGCTTTCTAAACACTGTGTTTATGCTGTTTTTACTAGCATCCAAATTTGTTCTGAAGAAGTAAATGGACTGATTACTTATATCTCTAAAGAAGTGTTTTTAATACTCTTATGCACATATGGAAATTTAAGTTTTGACATGCGTCTAAGGTGTGTATATATATACACACACACACACACCTTATGTATATGTATATATATATATATATATACATACACCTTAAGTAAAAGTAACTATATGACACTGTAATGTTTAGTTTAACTGTTTAGTTTTTACAAACTCATAAAAATCTGAAGACGTCTTTTTCAATCAGAATTAAATGAAAACAGTATAGTTAATAAAAAATAGTAAATCTTTCGCAAGCTCATTTCACTCAGTTATTTCGTTAAGGCAACGCTTTAGTATCAACTGATTCGTTAATTAGTACACGAGAAAGAAACATTTACTATTTCTTACTTAAAATACTAGTTTACATAATCACATAATATTCGATGTTAACATACATAACGTATAAATGTTACATCAAGAAATTACCATACAAATAACAGTTGTTTCAAAGAAGAAGGGATAGACAGTCAACATGACTTAGAGTTTAACGCTAGGTCTTTATCAGAAAAACATTCGAACCAGAGAACAGTGTGAATTTATAAAGTTTTATAGGATTGTATCTCCTTCGTCAATGCCTAACATCTTCAAATCATCTGGTCCAGGTTGAGTATCTACTTCTGTCTCCGCCTGAGTAATTTCAGGTGGTGGTTGATCCATATATTCTGGCCCATACCCAACACACCCTAACATACTATACATAGACGAATACATAATGTTACTTTCTTGTTGACTTTGTTGTTTCGTTTCTGTTTCCTCCTTCGGGAAGATGATATTTAGGGCCTCTTGCAAATCATCGGGCAGAGGAATGCTTGGGTCAGTTCGTTTTTCAGTGGGTTCCGGGATGTCGGAAATATCTTGTGTAGTACTCTCAACAGTTGGTAGCGGAGGTGGTGGTGGATTTTGATGATTTTGAACGAAAGGAGGAACCGTGGGCATTTGTGGTGGTGGGTTTGCCATGAAAGGAGGATGACTTTGCACCGGTGGTCGTACTGGTTGATGAGGCGGAAATCGTGGTTGACTCTGAACGAACGGTGGTGGAGTTGTCATAAATGGCGGTGGAGGTCGATTCGTTGGGAATTGCGGTCTACTTTGCACCGTTGCCTGTTGCTGTTGTTGCTGCTGCTGCTGCGACGTAGTCGAGAAAGGTGGTGGTGGTCTATTCAGAGGAGGAGGAGGATGTGGAGGCAGAGGTAATTTCGATATACTATGCGTTTGTTTTTGCTGCTCTATTATTGGTTCCTCTATCACTGTTTCCTCGGATTGATCTTCAATCTCCATATCGACCACCTGTTGTGCAGGTTTCGTTTCATTCAATACCGGAGGTGGTGGAGCTACCAATATTTTCATCGTTTGACATTTGTTAGTGTGAAGAGGTAGAATGCTTGTACTATTAGCATTATTCGCTGTGGTACTAATGGTACCAGTGTTACTGCTACTACTAGTCTTGTTATTACCCAGATTTATTGGAGTTGCAAGCTTGGTGATATGTACAACACCAGGTGGATTTATGATCTCATTGGGAACTTTCGGTGTATCTTCGAATTTACTCTGTTGATAGGGAAGAGGAGTAATATCTTTCTCAGGCAACTTTGGTTCTTCAGCTTTCTTCTTAAATAGCGGTAATCTACCAATGAAAGGTAATTTACCTTTCGATACCTGAGGTGTCGATTTTTTAGTCTGTATACTACCCTTCTTAGATTTAGACGCGGATTCGTTTGTTTTCTTCTCGAATTTGGACTCGTCATTAGACGAATTATCGTCTCTTCTGTCCTTACCGTATTTATCGTAACCTCTCTTTGGGCTGTCGCGCCAACTTCTTTCACGTCGAGGAGATTCATTACTATCTCGTTTTCTTCGATCATCGTAATAATCCCTGTCTCGATCTCTATCCCTGTCCCTGTCCCTATCACGGTCCCTATCCCTATCTCTGTCACGATCACGATCTCTATCTCGCCCGCGCCTTCTTTCGTATCTGCTGCTATAACGATCGTATTTATCCTCCCGTCTGTCATACTTTCTATCCCGATCGTCTTTGTATCTATCGCTTTCTCGCTCTCTCTCATCCTCCTTCTCTATAGATTTATTTTCAGGTGGTTTTACGGTCATGTTGACTTGCTGCTTTGTCCAGAATCCCATGTGTGGTTTAGGCATTTCTTCTGGTTTGGGTAATTCGATTGGTTTGTTGGCTACGGGTTGCGGTTTTTCTTCTTCCTTCTTTATCCAGAAGGGTTTAGGAGGTTCTTTCGGTCCCCAAGCTTCCAAATTCTCTGGCTTTGACTTGTTCGAAAAAGAAGCCTGTTCCTGTTCTTCCTCCTCTTCATCCATTGCTTTCTCCTGGCTTAGCCTTCGATTACTAATAGACTTCATTTCTTCTTCTTGCTTTGCTTTTAATTTGTCTCTGATCGAATTCAACAGCTGTCTTTCATCAGTTTCGACAGGTGGAGGTTCCGGAGTTAGTGGTTGATTCAAGTGTTGCGCCATTTTTGACCAGTGTCCTTTTAATTTTATCCGATGATAATCTATCTCTTCATTCAGAATGGCTTGCGTCGACGCTTTCATTTTATTTCGCATAGCGACACGAATACTCTTGGACATGTCCTGATCGGAATCTGTGTCCGAATTTTCTGATTCGCTGGAACTGTCGCTGCCACTACTTCTGTTTCTTCGCTTCTTAGATTTCTTCTTACTCTTCTTCGACTTCTTGGATTTTTTTGATTTTGGTGGCGGGTCGTCGTCTTTGTGTTTCTGTAATTCCATTTGGATCTGTTTATGTTTCTCCTCTGAGAATGCTTTCTCACGATCTGCCATCCAATCGGTTTCCCAATGTGGATTTTGCTCGACAAAACGCTAAATAAAGATGTTAACTAATTAATTTTATATTACCCCTTTTTTTGAGACAGAATTTAGAAAATAAAGAGCTTACAGAATAATTTTCTGAATGCTGTTTAGATTTCAGGTGCAAACTCGCACAATGGAGATCCCCGATCCAAGAATCGCAAAGTTTGCAGTACCATGCTGTCGCAGCACTGAAGAACTGTAAACCTATAAGCAAATATTTTAACACTTAGCATTACTTAAGCTTTGAAAATGGTAAACAATTTAAGTTCATAAAGAATGACCTTATATTCTGCCACGACACATTCATGTCACTGAAAACAAAAACAATATATATTAAAAGATGCTCAATAAATGGTTGATAACATTAAATATTCTTCTGTAGTCTCGTTTCGTTGAATTCTAGAAGAAAAAAGGGATGGGGAAAAATCATGTTTTATTCATACAAATATACCACAAAGATATTACAAGTAAAATGAAAATAATAAATTACATAAAGCAACATAACATAGAATTTTTACACGTACTGCAACTACCTCATGTATTTTTTTTATCTCTTTTCTTAACTTTTATCAATCATATAAGAGCTAAAACTTAATAATTGCTTTAACTTCTATATACATCGCAAAAAAATTAATCAGCATTTACAGTACGTTTCACAAAAATATTTCGATTTATAATATATACCATAAACCTATTTAATAATATAATATATATGCTAAGTAAAATAAGTGACACGAGTGAATATCACAATTTACACATTTTCATATAACTATATCCATTATTTGTATTTATACACGCACCAGCATTATGATAACATTGATTCATATTAATATATATTTCACATTGATAAGATCTTCCTTTGTTCATTCTTGACTGTAAATGGACCTACATACGATGAATCGACGAACAGTACACTTGCGAGGAATAATTTTAAATAGTTTGATTATAGAAGCTGAAATATCTGAAATCGCCCGAAAGTGTGCTCCTCGAGTCCATTTAAAATCCAGTGCATCTCTATGGAGTTTACATCATTGCTACAAAATTTGCTGCTAACATTGTGATGTATAAAAGACACTTCACGGAAAAAATAAAAATTATTCCGTGTACAAATTTGTAAAACGATTCATTTCCATGATGGACATCTCTGATGTATATTATTTTGAATAGTTTAAAGAAAGGAAAAAGCAAGAAATGTTTGAAGCCTAATTATCTTTCTTTTCGCGTACATAATTCGACTATGTAAGTCGATATATGTATGTTAATGCAAGCAAATTTTTGAGCAAACCATAGTCGTAGATCTCTTCAATACATACCGGACACAGTGTCTGTGCACAAGCTACGGAATTGTATTCTATTAGTAATTATCCACTGAAATGAACCATACCTTTAATAGGTGTTCTTTTCGTTGGCAGTCCAGGATAATAGGGCACTTCCTTTTCCGTTCCCTCTCCATTCCGCTCATGCCACGGCATATCAACTATCTTGCGTTCCTGTTGCAGGGAATTAGATGTTAATGACAATGTTTTCTACAATACTATATAAGTATTCGGTGGTACTTTTTAATGAGACATTGTTATGATACATCAATCAGACTATGTACCAAGTACCTGCAGGTTGACTGTTACTGTAATATATCATCCTTATACAAATATAGTTCAAATTAGAAATACATAGTTTTAATCGAATCCATTTGTTCTCTCACAATGTAAATCAATTATCAGTTAGATTTTTCTGCGTCCTGTTCTAATGATTATAAAAGTTATTTATGAAAACGATTTTCAGTTAGAAATTTCTATATTCAGTTATTGAAAGTACCTATACCAGAGCTGAATGAGTTTCACTAAGACTCTATTATTAGAATAACAGGCAACTTACTAAGCAAGCTTCTTTGTGCTCATTGTTATGCAGATGATTCAAATATTCCTTTGCCGTTTTAGGAAATATATCGCAGACTTTACACCAATGCATTTCTGGGTCATAATGTACAAAATTGTACATAGGTTTAGAATCTTCGGGAGACCTTCGTTCTTTCATGTCTCTTTCAATTTTGGATTCCTTGTCGGAGTCGGATGCCGATGATCGGTCGGGCGACATCGATTTTCCTTTCGGAAAGTCTTCTTTGGGACTTCTTGAACATTTGCTAATTTCTAATTTAAACTTGCTTTTCAGATCATCAACAGTAGCTTTGTCTCCTATAATTCCAGTAAGCATATCGATTACGTTGTGTATCGATTTCATTTTATTTTGTATTTCAATCTGCAAATTAAGAATTAACACACAATGAAAAACTGTTGAAATATATTGTTGATCATTTTATATAATAATTGCGTACCTGCAACTTTTGATTCTCTTTTATAATACGGTTATTCTCTCTTCCACCTTCTTTACCAATTTCATCGCATTGCTGTCGCAGAATCTCCAATTCGCGTTGTAATGTAGTAGATTTCTTAACGTATTCTTCGCGCTGTTTAGCCAAAGTTGCTTTTTGCTGCTTTACCTCAGCTGCGATTGCTGCTGGGCATAGAACATAAAAATATATTAAAATAATATTAACTAATAAATTTAAATCAAAATAAAATAAAAGTCTCACCTTCCTTTTTGGCATCTTCTGGTCTTGCCAAGGACGACACTAATCCAGAAGAACCACTATCCACTGGTCTTGATGATTCCTGCTGGGATGTTAGTGAGGGAGGAGGTGGAGGTTGTTGATTGTTATAAGCTACCTGATTCCCTTGCCAATTTGGTGGTGGATAATCCTAACAAAATAAATATACATTTGATGTCAAATACTCAAACAATGCTTCTATCAAACCTTACCTTTATTTGTCCATACTCAAATCAGAACTTTGGATAATACACGGAAGATTCTTGAAGACAAATCATCTGGTCAATAATACTGGTTTCCAATGTCGATGCCAATAAAATAAACAACGCGAATGTTATACTTACGAGGGGATTCACAATACTTCGCGATGCAAAAGAACATAATGTTCATCCCCCAAAAAATGGACAGTACTACCAAATATTATTAAAAAAACACTTCGGTATTTTGTATAATAATTTCATAATTACTTTTGCAAACTCATACAATAAAATCAAACCTATGAATAGGCAATGTTTCAAAAGTATTGAAATTTAATTATATTGCCTTAAACGCAATATAATTTTAATTATTACGATATCAGCTAATCATTCTTATACAACATACTCCTTTGAACTAATGTACTCTTTCAAAAAACTTACACTGCGATAACCAGTGGGTTGCTGGTAGCTGTAGTCATAGCCTTGCCCATAGTTGTAATTGTAATTATTGTAGCCTTGGTTATAAGCTGGCAAAGGTGGCGGTGGTTGATTGGTGTTTGGAGGTGGCGGTGCCTGAAAAATAAATATATGTTATTTATTTCCTTCTTTTATATTCTTTCCTTTTTTATTTTTCTGGTCATATTTGATTTACCTGGTATTGATTATGAACTGCTGGAACATAACCACCAGGATTAGCTGGATTAGGAGTAGAAGATTGAGACTGAGATGCAGCTTGCTGCTTCCATTCTTGTTGTGAACGACTAGAGTCTTTCCTTCTTCTATCTCGGGAACTGGAACGTGATCTTCTATCTCTGGAACGAGATCTTCGGTATCTACTTCTTCTTGGGGATGGAGATCGATCATATTTCCTTGATCTTCTTCTATGAGATGAGTCTTCTGAGTCTGCACTAGGGCTCCTTGGCCCTTTGCGTCTTGATTCTTGCTCCATTTCTCTATAACCTCAATCTGTAAAAAGCACATCACATCATACCTATATGATCAATATATCAGGTTAGGTTATAAGATCTTTTTATTTGACAATATATGACGAAAAATATGTAAACCATACAATCGTGCATGATCTAATTCTAATAATCATGATAACGTTAAACAATTAATAAATTTCGATGCTTTCAATTCATTATAAAATTTAATTCTAGAATTCCTTACTCCATACGCATTAGTAAAGGAAAGTAATTTTAAATGTCGCATTGCAGCCATTGTTATCTTCGATAAAACATCGACGATATTTCTCAATGTGTTACACGTTATTAGTGATATTTACCTTTCTCAATAGTTTATTTGCAACTTTAGTATTCTATTCTCGATAAGTACTAGCGAAAAATAATGAAAATAGTATGGTTTAATCTCTTTGAGAATCATTCATACAACACGATGTAACGTAGACCCAAAAACGAATGGAAGAAGCCGCACTGATTGTAGGTGCAGTACATAGAAGCAAGAAACCTTAGACGGTAGAACTCAAAATTCGACCAATAAATATACTAACCAGCTTCTTGAAAAAATTTATTACACTGTAGTGATTAAATCTAATACGGAGATATATTTAATATATAAATACAATTCATTATAATATCTTGAATTTTTTAATAATTGGCTAGAGAATAAGAATATAAGTTATTCACCGATTCATAGCTTATGTTAGATCTAGTATTTTAGATCTAAAAGTTGATTGTCCGAAAACACCATATTTAAATCACTATCATGTCACTACAGTACTTCGATATATAATATACAATTTTCAAAACATTTTTTGGAAGTAGAGGTATTATTAACAAAGAAAATGATAAAGAAGCGTATTGAAGGTCGTCAATTGGCACAAAATGTTGGAGAACAAGTAATTATACTTGGTACTATTGGAAAAGTAAGAGATTTATTTGATATTCATGTAAGAATATGCATAAATACCATTACCAGATGTCAATGATTGTTCTTGACTTATAGTATTTATTCACTAAGAAATAGTTATATTAATTCATTGAGATATTTTTTAACTTCTAGAAAGGTTCAAACGGTAAAAATATAGAATTAAGAACAACCGATGGTGTACAAGTTAATGTAACCTTACCGGTACCAATTGATGATAATGCTGAAGGTTACATAGAAGTACATGGCACATTACAATCCGCATCTACAATGAATTGCAGTAATTATGTAGTATTCCCACTTAATATGACAGAGAATTTTGGTAAATATCGATCTTATTTCATATACATATGTATCGTAAGGTATATAAAAATAAGGAAAATATTAATTACAGATGTCGATCGATATAAACAACTCATGGTTATTTTGAATGTATTAGGACCAGGAAAATGGAAAATGTCTGAAGATGAAACAGGGTTTTAAATTTATAATTGTATAACCTATAAAAATGTTCAAAAACTTTTTATAAGAATACAATTATTTTAATATATATTTCGAAGTGTAAATTATTCTTTTATAATAAAATTAAATAGTATCTTGTTCACAAGACTCATTATCCTTTGTTTTCAACATTCATGTTGTTCCAAGAAATTTACAAAATGAAATCCTAAAACTTTAATGAGCATCATCAGTATTATTTAAAACTTAGAATCTGAGATTTCTGTTTATGTTATACCCACTGCTATTTTACATGATGCATCTAAAGAGAAGCATCTACATGTACATGAAGTTACTGGACATTCTGAATGTTGCCTGTTTAAATAAGACAATAAATTATTTAAAAGAGAAAATATATGAATTAGAGGAAACTAATACATATGATCTTAAAATATATTACCGAAACCAATGTGTAATATGATCAGCATGACCACCATGTCTACATGTTTGACACCATGTAAACCAATTACTAAATTCTGTCAATTTATTATCACATTCTTCGCTTCTACTAACACTGGATGTTGTCATTTGCAATCCACTTACTGTGCCCATATGCATCAAACATATTGCGCATCGTGGTAATGGTTTTCTACAATTTGGACACGAAGACATCTAAAAAATGTAAGAAGACGTTATTTTATAAATATAAGATATTATTTTACTTGAAACTTTAATTATTGCTCTATCAAATATTCAAATGGGGACATATTACCTTCAGTTTATTGGGTGTACTTCCTAACCTGCCAAAAGGTCCTCTTGCTCTACTTAAACCTTGCATAAAAGCTGATATACTTTTACCACAAAAATTACAAGAAACATATATTTGTTGCGGAGGCTTTTCATTCGTTGAAGACCTCATCGCGATATCAAAATGAGCTCTTTGGGTCCACATTTTCCAAGCATTCAAAAGATTTCTATAACTTTATTTCAATTTTTGAAGTTATATTTGCTTTCCATAATCTTTTAAATAAACATTGTTTGTTGTAGTACCTTGTAATCCAAACTTGAACTTGGTTTTCTTGAAGTAATGTTGGTGTAAATGCTCTAATAGCTATTAAACTGCAACTTTGAACATCACCGGTAATTTCTAAGTACCGATTTAATAATTGTATACCTTCTAAACTAGTACCTAAGATGCAATACATAATAAGTAAGTATTATAATTAGCATGTGTTTATTAAATTATGCAAACCTGTCAAAAGAAAACCCGCTAAATTTCCTTCATCAGTTAACTTTTGAGTTAATTTTTTTAGATATTCGCTTAACTTATTATCCGATAAAAACATAAGTGCAAAGGCTACTCTGTCTTCAACTGCCATACCGTTTTCATTCTACAAGTATTTATTTTTCCCATTTCATATATGAATATTATGTTTCATAAGAAACAAAGATCAATGTGTACTTACCAGAACATTTTCATAAGAATCGTCTGCTGTTAGAAAAGCAAAAGTTGCTCTCAAATAAGGGTCTGTAAGTTGAGATCTACATTTTAAACATGATTCTCTCCACATGCTATTCCGGTCTTCGGAAAATCCTGATAAAGCCATAGCAACAATATTTAAATTTGTAGACATCGACATTTTAGTAGCTCCTCGATTTAAAATTTCGATAGCTTGCCGTAAACACAAATTAAAAACTGCAATTGCTGCTGCTCTTGGATATGCTCCTTCTCTTTCTAATCTTTCTAAGAATAAGTTATCATAAAGGGTATTGGTATCTTTATCAAATCTCCAACCACATAAAAGCAATCCTTTATCTCTGTCTGCAGATCTATTATATAAATATTAAAGTATGTTACAAAACTTTAGTATGATACATTGCATGATTTTATACCTGTAAATTTTTGCGGTATGATTAGATCCTATATCTGACCAAGGACGATGAATTAGTTCCGATTTTAAGAAACCATTAGTAGATCCTTGTTGGCCATCTAGTTTTAAAACTGTTCTATGTAACATTAATAGACATTATTTTGTGAATTTTCAGATATATGATTAGAAAATCATTAATTTACCTGACACCTGGATGTTTATTATCTGCAGATGGTATAGTGCCATCCTCTACTAAATAGCGACTTAAGTACAACCACTGCCATAAGTTTTTCAGAGTTTCATTTTCAGCCAATTCACCATTCTGAGCCAGCTCTGGCTACAGACACATATATTAAAAATGTTATATAAAAAATATAAATTGTAAATTTCCTTAACTTACAAGTAAGCCATATTCTGAAGCAGCACGTGTTTTAGTTAAGATAGAAATATCGTTCAGGGCTTTGTAAATATTATCATTACTACATATATATTTAAATGATTTTGAAGCATGATTCCAGGCAAGATGAGATCGTGTTGACCAGTTTACTGTAATTCTTTCGCAAACTGTATAATCTGTAAGTCCTTTAAAAGGATAAAATAAAATTAGAAACATTTTGTTCTATAATTTGTATAAGTTCATAATATAATATTATCAAACCTTGTTGAGATATTGCCAATAATCTGTTCACGTGTGTTGGATGCCATGAGAAACTTACAGGACTATGCCAAGGTGGTGCAACTGTCCTTTCTAATGCTCCAGGTTCTGTATCTTCTCCTCCTCCAATTCCACAATGTTGAATGTCATACAAATGTAGTGTTGCTTTATTAAAGATGATATCAATGCTTATTAATACAATTTCTGATTAAATTAAGAAGAAATTAAATTGACACTCTACCTGAGTCTTTTTGTAAAGCACCCAAAAGATTGTGCCTAGTTGGGCACCATAATACTTTTGTAATTTGTCTAGTTTGTGATAATGTTAAAACAGGTTTTTCAAAGCATCTTGTATCCCAAATTGTTATCTGATTATCAACACTTGAAAGTAAATGATAATTATTATGCGGATTTACTGATACATTATAAACAGCTTTAGTAGCTGTTGTGTTGACCACTTTTGCAGAATCTAATATAAAATAATATAATGTACATATGACAAATTACATTATGTATAAAAAATATAGAATGATACTGCTTTATTATAATACCTCTAAAATCAATGATTTTTAATTGTTTGTTATTAGTGCCAACTACCATACATTTTTGTTCATGTTTGAACCAAGCAATAGAATGTATAGTTTCTGAAACACCGACTTCTGCAATAGGTCTCATAGAATCTGTCTGTACTGTATTGTGGTGATGCACTCTTTCAGAGGTTTGCAAACCTTTATTTATATCCCATAATAAAATGGAATGATCTTTACTATGTTTATCTAAACCAGACACAATTAAATTTGTGTCTATGGGATTCCAAGCAACTGTATTGCATTGTCTTGCATGTTTTGGGACTATAATAATTTATTAAATGTAATAAAATATAAATGTGTAATAGATTTCATTTATTAAAATAATTTACCTAGTTCCTTTCCACTAAGACCTTGGGAATCAAAAATTGTTGGACCAAAAGTAGTTAAAACAACTTTTCCATTTGCTTGTCCAACAGCTAACAGAATATCTGGTTCTAATTGTGGATATATATCAATACATTTGACATAATGATGATTAGTATTTGTTGCAAGTAAATGAGCAACAGTAGAGTCAGAAATCTTTGTGTCTGCAAAGAAAATATAAGATATGAAATAACATTTTATTTCTGTTAAACTATGTGTGAAATACAATTATATTTTATAAGAGACATTTACTCACATAATTGTCTATTATTGTCTTTTACTTGTATTACTTCATACAAACAGATTTCTGTACCCCATGTAATAAATTTATTGGCATGAATTGGAGACCACTGTACATCAAGTTTAATACTACTCATTTTGTAGTAGTTTTATGAAATTTTGTTAACAAAAATAAAATACATTACTCTAACTTTTTGCCTAAAATAATAAAAAAAAGATGATGCGCTTTGCAGATATGCATTACGATCCTATTTTCTGATCTTAAAAAATGTTCCTTAACCTCGAACATATTTTTTTACCAAACGTTTTCATTTAAATCTGACACTTAAATATTCATTTTTTCCGACTATTTTACAGATGATTCATGGTAACTTTGGGTGTTAATGATAAATTGCTGTGACAAAAAAAATTTCTATACGTTTATACTTCTGATTGGATATTTGTGAAATTTGTCCAATATTTGTACTTCTATATAACGGGTACTCAAAAAGTACAGATAACTATAATCATAATTTGTTACAAAAATTATTCAATATTCAATTAAATATTATTTGATAGTTAAAATTTTATTATAATTTGATGATTGCTAAATTATTAAGAAATAAAGATTCAGGGCTATTTTTGTTACATTATTTTATATTCATATTTATTTAGCTTTGTGCAGAGAAAATAGTGTATGTAACATTGCACTCACATTACATATATATGTACTTACTTCATACAATTTGACTAATTTATAATTAGTAATACATTTTCATTATCTTAAAACGCATGATGTGTGTGTGTGTGTGTGTGTGTGTAAAAACCATATACAACATTGCTCTTCTAACTTGCACAAAATAGATTATATCAAAAACTATAGACATATAGTTAAATTATAGTGATGACAGTACATGATAATTACATAAAAAATGATTTAATTTATGATAAAGCAACAACTTTATATTTATATCCATAGCGTACGTTTATGAATAATTATAACATGTAATATATCTCCTATACAGATATTCATGAGATGAAATTTATTTTAATTTATACACACTGGTAAGCTGTATCAAAAAACTTTATTATATTATTAATTTCAATTTTTTAATAGTGAACACTTAAAAAGGCACAATTAATTTCAATAGTACAAAAATATCAAAAAGAAAGTGCAGAAAAAATATTACTTATCCTCTAAAATGTTATTTAATACATGTTTCAAATCATAATCATTTTGTAAAATTTCAGTACTTAATAGTACCTACATGTGTATACATATATATATATACACATTTTACAGCTATATATATATATATATATATAGTGTAAAATGTAAATATAATATCAAGATTTTCTTATTTTTCCATGAATAAATGCACCTCATAGAGGTTCAAGTCTTTTAGATAATTAGCATTAATAATGTTCTCAGTCTATTGAAATCCATTAATTTATAGACACAACATTTTGTATATATTTTAATTACTTGCTTAATAATAAGAATATGTATTCTTGAATGATGAACTATGCTATAAAATACATATATTTAATGATCTTTTTTAACCAAAGGTTAAAAAAGTTAAAGGTTAAAAAAGAAATTATATTATTTTTCAAAATAGAACTACTTTCTCTGAAAATCAGAATCAACATTTTTGTTGTTTTCCTAGATGTAAATATAATTATTCTATTTATATTTGCTTGTTCAGAAGAGATACAAAGCTATTTTAATATAAAAATAATAAATTGTATTACATTTGTACATAGCTGCATATTGGTAAATTAGTCTTACAACATATTACAAATGATAAATAAACTGTGGATTAATTACCACATGTATGTCTTCTGTACTTTACAGTGCTGTGACTGTCATATTAAAGAACAAATTTAAACAAGTCAAAAATATTAGCATTTTATTAACAAATGATAACATAAAACAAGAGTGCTGAAATCATCCAAGGATTCAAAGAAACATACAAAATACACCAATGAATATATAATAATTTTATTTGCAAATAAAGTCAGTTACAGTGTTCCTATAATAAATATTTGCAACACTTTTTTTGTTAACCATCATTAAATCATCACGAAATATTGTGCTTAGTATATATGTATAATGTATGTATACATGAACATACACTGCATGCACATGTACATATACATACACATTAATCTTTTTCCTTCACCTTTTCTGGTTCTTCCTTTCATTTTTGTAACATTTAATTAAATAACTATATATATTTCAGCACTCTAGTGGTAATGAAAAATTTTAAAATAGGTTCATTTATATATAATGTAATTTTGTGCATTGTTAAAAATTCTGTTACTGTTTTTGCATTATAATAAATATTGCGACATAAATTAACAATAGTATCTATGAATTATAATTATATGCACCAGTGCATTACAAATTAATTATTTAGTGGTTTAGTGGAAAAGAGTACAAAGTTTACACCTATTAATATGATAACTATTAAATAACATTTAAATTATGCGTTCTCAATACAATTGCTTTATATTTATTTTTACTGTCAATTCACTGTAAAGTGTCAGAAAACTTCCTTCTGCATATGTATGTGTATGTCACGCACTTATATGTATATATGGATGTATGTATGTATATAAATACACTTCTCTTACTCAGGTTTTTGCAATTAGAAGTCGAACGGTCCATTATAGGAGCTATACGCGTTGTTTTATGTTTGTTAGAGCAAAATACAGCAACTTCTTTTTTTTTGTTCATTTCCATCTCCTTGGTTTTCCTGTGCTTTACGTGCAGCTATTGCACGCATTAAGTCAAAGAACACCTGCAATAGAATACAAAAAAGTTGTTAATTTCCATCTTATATTTCTATTTAATATTTAAAAACCATGGTTATAGTAATTTTACTATATATTATCGATATTAGGACCAAAAATAAAATTTATTTTCCGTCCGTATCTGTCGCCTAAGTTTTATTTATTAAATCGATGGAACTAAGATATAGTATAAAACGCGTTGAATAAACAGAAATACAGTGCGACAATGTATAGTATCTGCATCGCTAAAATAAACATGCGTATCAATGAGCTATATTTACTATGTCATGTGAAAATTTATAAACTCATTCCCATTCTTTTTGCTTTCTTAATAAACGTCTCAAAAATTAACGAAAAAGTCAGTCTGTGCCTTTGTAATTTGTGATATTGAATTGAAGTTGTACATGCATATGCAGTGTTTCAGGCATAAGCTGGAAACAACATAACAAGCGAAATTTATATAAGTAATTTTCTTTTGTACATGCCTGAGAGACACTCTTGCAGAAGGTTGATACTTTTGGTATAATTGTTACCTGCTGATAATTGCACATATAAATACTTATTTAAATTTCAGAAAAAAATGAAAAGAATACTGCAATGTATAAAATTTCTGAATCATCATCCAGTTGTCCATTTATGAAAGATCAAAAACAGTGCAAAAAAAGCAAACCTATAGAATTTTGCACTTCTTTTTCTTCCTCTTGGCACGGTCCTTTCCGCGACCGTTGCTTGCTGACTTATCTTCAATCTTGCGCGATCTTATTTCACGCATCAAGTCGAAAAATACCTGCAAATGTGCAATTGATGCCATCTCAAAGCTTCAAGGCTTGAGAAAGTGCTTTATAAATTTAAAAAGAAAAATGCAATATATATTTATATATTATCTTATATTTATATCAGTATGTTTTTATTGCAGAATTATGTGTGCAAAAGCTATAAGATGTATGTGTAGCATAGGAAATAAAACATACAGTAAATTATATGTAAAGCTAATTAAATATATTTCATGCAATTTTTGTGTTCTAAAAACTCTAATAAATTTGAGACGATAACAAAATGTCAATGATGCATGTGCATTTTTTTTACATACAATTATAAATATATAAATTTTGTCATTATTAACATAAAATTGTTAATAACGTTAATTTCTAGGAGACATTTATTTCCATATAATGTCTATAAAAATAGAAACAATTAATCATTACCTTATCAACGTTTTCTTTTGTCTTTGCACTTGTTTCTACATATGGTACACCCCATTGTTGTGACCTGGCTTGAGCTTCAGCTAAACTAACTTTTCTCTTTTCTTGTAAATCACATTTATTCCCCACTAATAAAAATGGAATGTTTTCATCGTTTTTTACCCTAAGAATCTGTTCTCTAGATATACAAAATTAAATAATTTTACTTTGAAAATCAAATACACGTAGGACCCACAGATTAAATAATTAGTTACTCACCTAAATTCTTGAGTAGCTTGAAAACTATCATCCTCAGTTATAGAAAATACACAAAGAAATCCTTCTCCACTTCGGAAATAATTATCCCGAATTGCTGCATAATCTTCTTGTCCTGCAGTATCTAATATGTCTATTTGCACTTCTTCTGCATCCAATACAACTTTCTTTCTGTAGGAATCTGCTTTTGTAGGTTCATAATCTTCAACAAACTAATTTATATATAAACAGGAAACAATCAATCAATAATGTAACACGATTTTTTTTTTATATACTATTATGAAATCAATCTACCTCATCATACATAAATTGTAACGTAAGAGCAGATTTGCCTACACCTCCGCTTCCAACCATTATAACCTTATGCATTGCTTGAGTGGTACCTGGCTTTTTGGACATTTTGATTTATTTTCCTGAAATCATATATACAAATCTTAATATTAAAGATAAAAAAACCTTAAAACTTTATTTCATGCAAATACTAGCATGTTTTAATTAAACTAAATGTTTTTCTACAAATGATCATTATTGAAAGGCATTACATTAAACAAAGGCAGGATGTGAAACTACTGTGAATGTGGGAAATCAAAGAACAGGGTCAGGAGTATACATTTACCTATATTCTGTTTATTTCACACTTGTTTATGAGATACAAATTAATTATATCTATTGATTTGATATCATATCTATAACATCAAAATAGCTTTTATCATGATAAACACTCGTATATAATTAATAATATATACATAAACACATATGTATTTGTAAAACTGCTAGTACCCTAAGAGATATCTTAAACAATAAAAACTGGACAACCAATCATTTCCTTCTTCAAAAATATCACATTAACCATCTTTCCTTAGAACCAATGTATTACAAAAATGTTATATAAAAAGGTTATTGTAATGTTCATAAATTACCAAATTGAATTATGTTTTTTTATAGTTTCAATTATAGAAATGCAAGACCAACAAGTCTAAGAAGTATTTTGATATATACAGCAGCATTTAATTTTTTTATATTTATACATTAAGGCTGTGAATATGGGCATAAGAAAAATTAATTAAAAAGGTATGTATCTTTTAAGGAAAATTAAAGTATTATTTACATTTTTATACTTAGTTGTGAGGAAAAAACAATAAAATAATTAAAAAAAAGCGTAAATGTATCAGAGTGACGAATAGTGAAAAAGGCGGTGCCACACGCCCAATTTTAGGAATGTCTATTTCATTCTAAATTCCCGAAATCTCATTCTGCATGTACCACTGTACATCTTAAAATATCTCCTACCTTAATCGATGACAATCTCGGATTAGTAAGTTTTTCAAACTCCGGGTATCGGATAATTCTTCCTGTTTTTTTCTAAGAGCACTGCCGTCGCGTTTTGCTTTACTGGATCGCAATTGATAGTACCGATAATTAACCATAGAGGTACCCATGCACCCTACCGGCACCTTTCCATACTGCAATACCGGCGCTCAAAGTAGTTCAACAGTTCTCCGTAGTGTTAAAGAGAATTCTTGTAACTTAAAAAAGACGGTAATGTATATCTTATATTACCCTTATAAAAATCTAGTAACATTAGTAAGTTATTCTGATCAATATAAAGGTTTTATACTTGACCGTTTACAAATAAAAAATCTTGCTCAAGGTAAAGAATTTACAAAGGAACATAATCTGGATGCTAGTGATCCCTAGCATGATAATCTAGTCTTCTTCTTAGAACTCTCCCTTCCCATACGACACGTAATACAACAACTCGCTTTTTAAAGAAAAGAATCTTTTCCTCCTTTAAGATATATTTAATGTATCTACGTATCTATAAGATACACGTCATAACTAATACCTTATGCAGAATTACATACTCCTATTCGCTACATTTTTAGTTGCGAATGTTTCTTATTGGTTACCGAAGCAAGTAATAAAATAAGCGGGGATTCGGTCAAACTTATCATTTTTACGGAAGACCACAGATTTCCACATTTGGTAAGCAACTATTTGTAATAAGTACGACAAAGCATAGGGGACACCTTCGTTTGAATGGTCTTATATTTTTCTACATCAAACCAGGAAGAATTAGTTAGAAAACAATAAATGACGTCAAAAGAAGTCGCGTGATCGTTCTCGAGGCTACGGACTGGCCAGAAGTATCTCATATAACAGTGGTGTTTGTCAAAAAATCCAACATAAATCTACGATTCGTTTTCATCTTAAAATAAATATCGTTCTTTCAGCATATCGATTCTTTTTCAAAAAGATATGTCTTATGTATAAAACGAGAATATTTTTTAACACAGTGAAGCGTCATTCGATATTCGTTTTATAAAAGAAAACGGATCCACATGATGAGAGTTACTGCTGACAAGATTTCCCCGCACCACGATCTGTACGTAATAATAATCGCTGTAAGATTCAAGGGATGTGCATTGCGTTGCGCGGTGCGTACTGAAGTCTAGACTTCTCCGGTGAACAGTGGATGCGCATAGCTCTCCTGAAGAAGAATCTTCTTTCTCTTTCTCCCACATTGGTGAGATAGCTCGCGGTCGCGACTCCCTGTTGCAGCACTTTCGTCAAATCTCATCGTTTCAATAGTTCTACGATAATAAATATATAACATCATATACTAAATTTAACGTACGATGACATTCTGTAAATATGAATTGTAGGATGAGGCCGCAGTGACAGTGAACTTAACACGACGAACTTCTAATGCGTGTTTAATAAGTGACACATACGTGGAGTGTTTTGGTTTAGTGAAATTGAGATTCCAGTGTCCCTTTTCTTAATAAACAGGAGTTAGTGAAACATCTGTACGAGTCTACTGAGGCTAAAAGAAGATCTACATGGTGTCGTAGGATGACTGATCCAAAAATCAAAATGCACTACACACCACCAAGCTCGGACACCATTCAAACAAAGCCTTTTCCTATTCGTGGTAAGATATATTGAAAAATAATGTTGTTTTTCCCCCATAAATATTGAAACCTAAATATAAAACAATTAAATTTAAATATTTTTAATGCTTATTTTTTGCTTTTTTAAATAATAGAAATTGTTGTATTGAAGTTTTTTGAAGAAGCAATTGTACTTGTCAAGCAAAGTACTTGTCATTTGTTTTCGTCTTTTTGATATTTATTATATTCTTAGAAATATTGGTTTCTCTACAAATATATGCTATTTATCACGTGGGTTACTGTTACTCTATTCTATCATCATCCTACGAGAACATAACCTGAAAAGATCCCCCATGTTAAACCGCGTGAGCCGCATTCACACGAATGACACGATTACGTAGGATACATATGTATGTGACAAGAGATCGTATTAATTGAGTGAAATCTATGGTAACGCGAAACCGATTGAAACCGGTACGAAGCTGTATTTGACACCATAGGAACGGCTTTAATTTTGACCTTGATTGCAAAGATTCATTGCTACGATCAATCCGCCTTATTTGCAGAATTTCTAGTTTACGCGTGTTAAGATAACAGATATTGAATCATCAGTATTTTATTATAGAACCAAAGTATCTACTGTCAAGTGTTTCTCAAAAGTCAATCAAAATTCCACATTGGAAAATTTCTATTGTGTAAATATTATTTCAATAAACTTACGAGAACAATCCTAAATAATCATAATATGAGAAATATCTATTAGGACACAAAAGAATATTTGTTACATAAACAGTAAAATACCGTAAATACTGTTTCAGCGCCGGTTGTAAGAGTTCCAAAGGTAATTGATTTTCTGAGTAGCTGGAAGAATCGCCGAATTGATGCGTTTCTTTATCTCATGAAAATTTGCAAAGGAGGCATTTTTTGTGGCTATATCATTCCTGCAATTGTACCTTGGTCTTTGCTCGATTACTAAAAATAGTTGAACGATAAAGTTAATCTGAGAAGATTGGACGAAAGATGAAAAATGATGGCACGCGTTTACATGTTTGTCGAGCCATAAGGTTATTTCGCAAAGAGTGTCAGATAACAAAATGTTTACGTTTGAAAAGCTGTATCGGAACTAAACGCGGTTCGTGCCACCACAATGCGATCTAATTTTTATCTAGCGAAGATCATCGAATTGTCAAAACTCACAACTGAATATCCGTTATTTTAGTTACAATTTCGGTTTGATTATTCCCGTATTTTAAGCTGGTGAAAATAGGCAAGTAGTCATTAATAGCACTGACCCGAAATTGCGTAAATTTCTTTGGACAGCTAGTTGATTCCGTTCTCGTTATAAATCTAAGGAATGTTAAGAGCGCGAGCGATGTACACAGATTCAGTGACCAGACTTCGTACGATTATGTATCTTCAATTATCAGATATTTTAACGGAACATGCGACTGAGTAATAATAACAACAAATTAATACGATAATTTTCTCGTATTTGAAGGACAGTACACTATTAGTATACCAGGAAAACTAACAAAGACAAATAAAAGATATATCTATGTACATATGTATACGTATGTATAAAAATATATAGATAAATAAAGTACGCATTGTGCACGTATCGAGCGAAATACCAGACTAATATTACTAGAAAGCAACAGTTGCCATCTACTACTAGGTGAAGATTGAATGATATCGCACAGTGACAATCGCACTTGAAAAAATTAATTTCCGTTTTGTGTTAGGTAGAATGAAACCCAATAATTGGTTGATGTGTATGTATAATGATATTTGGATCCTAATTCGATAAAATTAAATCTAATCAAAAATGACCTTCTTCAAAATGACCAACATATGATAAAAAATAATTCTGAAACTTTCTTTTATGTAATATGTTTGATAATTGCAGGCGAACGAGCGAATTGTGTAAACAAGCCGCATGTGATCGCTATGGTGGGGTTGCCGGCCCGTGGTAAAACATATATCTCAAAGAAGTTGTGTAGATACCTTAATTGGATTGGTATAAATACAAAGGTGTTCAATTTGGGAGAATACAGGCGACATGCAACCACTGCTTATCAATGTCACGAATTTTTCCGTCCTGATAATATTAAAGCAATGGCAATACGTACCCAGTGCGCGATGGACGCCCTCAAGGACGTCTGCCAATGGTTGGAGAGCGGGGACGGCGAAGTGGCTGTGTTCGACGCCACCAACTCGACCATCGAGAGACGACATCTAATCAGGGACATCGTGGTGGAGAAAATGGGCTTCAAGCTCTTCTTTGTCGAATCTGTCTGCAACGATCCTGAGATCGTTGAACAGAATATTATGGAAGTAAGAAAATTGCTCTTATAAGTCCATCTGAAACTCGTAATAATTCTTAAAGTATTAATCTACATAGATTCAGATGTTTTATTTTTTAATATTGTTTCAATTTCTTATCGGGTAATGTATAAAATACTCAAGAAATGAAAGAGCTTTTCGTTTATAATCAATTCATAAATTAGCTTTGATTTGACAAAGTTATTAACATTTTAATTAAGAAAGATTAACAATTAACAAAATAAAACTTTTTAACGTGTAGGTGAAAGTGAGTAGTCCAGATTATACGAATATGAACAAGGAGGAAGTACTGGCTGACTTCATGCTGCGAATTGAGCACTATCGAGAAAAGTATCAGCCGTTGGACGAGAATCACGAAAGCGATTTGTCCTTTATGAAAATTTATAACACTGGCGAGAAAGTGCTGGTTCATAAGCACGAGGGTCACATACAAAGTAGGATAGTTTATTACCTTATGAACATCCATATAGTGCCACGTACGATCTATTTAACTAGGCACGGCGAGAGCGTGATGAACCTTGAAGGTAAGATAGGCGGAGACTCGGAGTTGAGCGTTAGGGGCTGGGAATATGCTAAAGCATTGGCTAATTACATCACTGGTCAGGATATTCAGGTACGAGCACAGGCATGGGACAGAAAAAATCTTGGATTTGTATTTGAAAAAACTAAAATAACATTTTTCATAATTGTAGGGATTGCGAGTATGGACAAGTTGGCTGAAGAGGACCATTCAAACGGCGAGTGACGTGAATGTGCCCCAAGAAAGATGGAAAGCATTAAATGAGATTGACGCGGTAAGCTGTGAAATAATTAACTACTTTCGTTTTCAATGAAAATTTATCAGATGATTTTGAATAGAATGAAAAACTATTGTTCCTTACACTTTGTCGTTCAAAATTCCTTTTTAAACGTTTGATTAACATTGGACTAATAAAAGATGGCCTTCTTTGTACCCTGTAGACAGTAGTTGAATTAGGGTCAATAAAACATTCATTTTATACATAATAAAAGTTATTGAATGGATGACAAAAAAATATTTGCATATAGAATTATTTATGATAATAATTAAACCATATTTATGCACAGGGTATCTGTGAAGAAATGACTTATGAAGAAATCGCAGAAAAGTATCCGACAGACTTTGCCGCGAGAGATCAAAATAAATTCTCATATCGTTATCCTAGAGGAGAAAGTTACGAAGACCTGGTCGCGCGATTGGAACCAGTGATAATGGAATTAGAACGACAGGGTAATGTTTTGGTTGTTAGCCACCAAGCAGTTTTGCGATGTCTATTTGCTTACTTCTTAGACAAAAGTGCGGGTAAATATCTTTATTTACAAATATTTAAATATTTTTTATAATATGGTTGATATTAGTATATAAATAATTGAGAGAAGATATCTTTACCAGAATGACTGCTTAATCAAATTAATAAAGGATAAATAAAATGCATCCACATCGTAAACACAGAAAGCATAGTTATACGAAATGAACGTATGTATACTAGAACGGAGAATATCGAAGTTGTATAACTTTCGACCTTCGACGTATCGAAATGAACTGAACAAAATAGATATGTATGCAAAAAGCGAGATATCGGGAGTGATGAAATTATACGTATAACGGAAGTCCAAGATACCCCCCGTTCTTGTTTACATAATTTTATTTCCATAAATTGCGCGTAGTTTAATCAACTTGATACGCGTTGAATACATACGTAATCTATCTTATACTTTAAACCATTGTTTGATGAGTAAATAATATTTATCTTTTCTCATAACATTATTTTTCTTACTGTACATCACATAATTCAAAGATTCCATTCTTTTTTCACTTTATAAAACAATTTTGATCATATTTGTCTCCTTTCAGATGAATTACCATATTTGCAAGTGCCACTACATACTATTATTAAATTAACGCCAGTTGCCTATGGCTGTAAAGTGGAACACATTCGATTACCAATTGACGCAGTGAACACTCATCGACCAAAACCAAAGGTAGAAATGATTACAATTGACTAGTAGCAATTGTTTCTTTTTCCTTCCTTGTAAATAAATCCTTATACCGAGCAGAAACAAAAGAGAAAGAATAAGAAAAAATTGACACACTCTTATTTTGCTTGCTCATAATAAAATACCTCGATTCCTTAAGTTTCTTATGTTTTAATGTTCTCAGAATGCCTGACCATTAGTGGATTGGGACTACTTCCTCGTATCTAATCTTGATTTAATATGTCCTAAATGTCATCCAATTCTAAGCTTTGTATATTAAACAGTGCGTCGCATGTATTTTTCTATTAGAATAGTATGGGTAATAAACAATGTGAGAGGTTGTATCACGCACGTAGATGTCAATTTTAGTGTTAAATTTGTTGTCACAGTAGCCTGTATATATATGTAATTATCGTCACCGCAAAGCACACAGAAGGATTGCATTTATGGTGCAGTTTGTTTAATAAATCATATATTTTGTGGTAAATTATCGAATGAAACGTTGATCGTCGTAGTGAATAAGTGCTCTGGAAATAAAGTATATGTTTATATATGTTTTAACGGTACGACGTGACCATAAGAGTTATCATTAAAACCTGCTGAATTATTTATGTGCGAATTACTTTTTACATCTCTGTTCATCTAGATGGAGTAGAAATGTAGTAGCTAATGCTTAGTATATGGTTACGAACCATTGTCCAAACGATATAACGGTCGTTGTATAAACTCTTTTCAGATCCCGGGATATCTAGAGGAACAATTCCGAAGGAAAGAAAAATTGCCTCGCACCTGATAACGACAACGTTGTAGCACGACAGAGCTAATTCTAATCGTCGTTACGAGGTGCTGAAGACGCATTCTTTTGGCAGCTGGCTGCCTTTATACGTCCGATGCAACGCGCATCCATTTAACTCCTTATTTTAATCAAATTTACACGAAATATGTCCGATATCATCCGACATTATTTCCATACGAATTACGTGATCAAAGGATTCCTTTCTGTTCTGTTGATT
Organism: Bombus superbus; assembly: GCA_014737385.1. Classification (NCBI taxonomy): domain Eukaryota; kingdom Metazoa; phylum Arthropoda; class Insecta; order Hymenoptera; family Apidae; genus Bombus; species Bombus superbus. Next base: position 7,622,183 of record JACXIK010000019.1, on the reverse strand, counting down.
TTCTAATACGTGCCGTATGTTAGTGTAGCATTAAAATGTGACAAATTTTGACTTGTGACGAAATACAGATGTTTTTATGTAATCGAAATCGCGGAGAGAATCCTATGAAACTTAAATGCATATGTAACCACATACGTAAATTTGTTCCGATACTGAGTTTCCTGATATCAAAAATTCTATATCTACATTTTGAGGATTATATTTAAAAATAGTATCGCTTTAAACATGTTTAACTTCTTGATTTGTTACATATTTCGTGTTGTTTGTAAATCGTCGATAGGAAAGAAAAAAAAACAATCCCCGCAGGTATTTCTAACATACATAGTGGTTATATAATGACGTTTATGTATTTTATAGAAATGTTTTATTGATACTAACATGTTCTGGCAATTATGAACTTATCAAGTTGTGTATATTATCGATCAGGAAACAGCTAAGTCTTTAATCTTCTATGGAAACTATCATGCCGAGCGAGAATCATGTTATATTTCAAAAATTTATCACCTCATATGATAATTTAGTTACTGGTATGAGGGAATAGATTTCAAAATATTTTTGTCAAGAAGATTATGCTACGTGGAAGATCGAGAACTTTTCGAAGTGTAATTTATTTTAAGAGAAGTGTACATATTTTTTTAATACCCTTCACGATGAGAAAAAATACATTTACTTGAAAACATTATACTCTGTTTTTTGATTTCAATGTATCTTTGCGTCTAAGATTAATATAAATGTTAATATTAAACATTTAATTGCGTCTTTACATTTTTATTTCATTATAAAAAAAAAAGAGCTAAACAAAGTTCTTGTCTATAATAAAAGCGTGTTGAATATTTAGCGCCACACCAGATGACGCTAGTGTAAACTAGGTAGCGCTGAAATTAACAACAGTAATGTCGCTTAGTTGATATTTTCCAATGTTTTGTTTTTATGTAATGAACAGAGCAACTAATCAGGATGATGGCAGCAACTAATGAATTTGGTCCCGACTCTGGTGGTAGAGTTAAGGTATATTTCCTTTAAATAGTGTGAAAAGTTCGATGTACTTTTATGTTCCTAACCTATACATGTAGAAAAAAGCAACAAACAAATGAATGAAAAGTAATTATTTAAATTTTATTGAACATACCTCCAGGGTGTTACAATAGTGAAACCAATTGTGTATGGCAATATAGCCCGTTATTTTGGTAAAAAAAGAGAAGAAGATGGTCATACACATCAATGGACAGTTTATGTTAAACCATATCACAACGAAGACATGTCTACATATGTCAAAAAAGTTCACTTTAAATTACATGAGAGTTACAATAATCCAAATCGTATTATGACGAAAGCACCCTATGAACTCAATGAAACTGGTTGGGGAGAATTTGAAATTGTGATTAAGATTTATTTTCATGACCCTAATGAACGTCCTGTAAGTAGATTCTTCATAATTCTAGGCATATCAATCATGCAAATTTATTGAAATTATTTATATTCTAAATAGGTAACTATATATCATATATTAAAACTGTTCCAAACAACACCTGAGATACAACTAGGGAAAAAAAGCTTAGTGTCTGAGTTTTATGAAGAAATAGTTTTCCAAGATCCAACAGCTTTAATGCAACATTTACTGAACTCTACTAGACCTACAACTCTTGGTGTTTGGCGCCATAATACAGATTGTATATAGTCATTTTATTTAAATTAATGATTTAATATATGCATATGAAAATTATTTTTATTCTATTATACAGTTGAAGCCAAAAAGGAGTCTACAATGAAAGCAATAATAGAAGCAAGAAACAAAATAAGATTGGAAGTCATAGAGTTTAAGGAAAAATTAACCTTAGCAAAGGAAACAATTGCTAAATTTAAGGAAGAGATTGCTAAAATTTCTAAAGCTGGTGGAAGTTTATCTGTTACATAATCTAAACATTTAAAGAATTTTCTAAGATTATTATGGAATAAAAGAAATAGTTTTAGTATAATGGACAATTATAAAACAAATTAAGAATATAAAATAAATGTACATATTGCAATTTACATCTAGGTATAAATAATGAAGTTTGCATAACATGAATATATATTGACCTTGTAGAATACATTAAACAATAATGCTCTATGTATATGACAGTATAAATTTTGTTTACCATGAATCACGATAATAACCTTTTTCAATCTACTACTAATAATTATTTAAGCATAAAATAATTTTGATGAAAGAATTTTCTATAAAAAAAAAAGATTTGTCTAGATACTTACTGAAAAATACAATAAAATAAATTCAAGTTTTAAAAGAAACTATTATAGAACAATCGATCTCAAGGTAGTCTCGCAATTCTGATGAAACCACATAATAATTTACAAGTTCGAAGTTCGAATAATGCTGTATTATGACTAGCACTTATAGCTGCAAACTATTATGTATCTTACTTTATTTAACACCAAACTATATCTTCAAAAATCTTCATTAGATATAATCACCAAATTCTACGAACTAATTACTCTAATTCTATTAAATAAATTTACAATAAACGATTCCTAGTTTCATCAAATTTTAATTGCAATTACTATACCTATCAATGCATGCGCAAAAACTTCTGAATATGTTATGACCCGTCAAATTTTTCAGATATTATTTATATTATTATTCATTAGTTTATATAAATATAATTTCTATATGTTCCTAATACATACTATTGCATACTGACACCAACTACAAATTTTTCAGTCTCAACAAAATATCCTGCCCTCTAAATTTTGTCTTTGACACTAATCATCTTTAAAAAAATATAAACCTCACGTAATCAAATGATTATACAATTTTAAAGGAAAATATGATCAGTCATGATAAAAACAGCGACGGTATCCTTACTCGTTAAAATAATTAAGTTCGATTTAAATTAGCATCGCGCGCATAGAAATATTTTATTATTATATATAGGAAATGACCGCAGCGCCGGATACAAGCATCAGCAGACCGTGAGCTTTTAATACTGATTACACATTTCTAACCGATGATATATAGTTTAAGTTTAAGCTAACTCCAATATCATTCCTACATATGTATGTATATACATGGTGGATGACAGTTATGCAAGAATCTTTTCGTGTCTAAAACCGGCCGGTCGATTAATATCACTATTGCACATTCCTAAATATGTATTTGAAAGTCATATTTCCACGTCTACTATAATCTTTTTAATCCCATGCCTTTTAACGATATAAAATTTGTAACAATTGATCATGATTATTTTATACTATAATTATGAATTCGATTCCTTGGTCAGTGATGACTTAACTATTTCATAGATTTAAGCAGTTTTTCATTCAGTGTTTTATTGTTTGTTTGGTTAAATCTATGTAATGTAACATTTACTTTGGTAAGAATTTTTAGTACTAATAATTGTTATTCTATTTAAATAGAATCATTTCTAATTTTGTAACTGGGACCTTTTCTGATGTGAATGTTATAGCCATGTTGATACTGCAAGTAAAACTCCATATTAGAAATTAATTGAATTTGTTTATTGTAACTTAGATTAGAAAATAAAGAGCTTCACTAATAATTTACTAAGATGTGTGCATTAGTGAAATAGTATTACTAATATTTAATATAACTGTTAAATATTTATTCGAACCGTCTAAACTACAATTATTCATGTAATTCATCATATTAGTTATTTCGTATAATACTGCAATATAATAAAGTTTATAAAAATGTCGTTATTGTATTATTTTTACAACTAGTTAAACATTCTCTCAATGGTTATTCTGTGAAATACTTCAAAACTAATAAGAGTTAACTTAAGTTGAATAGCGTTGTATACTACTTCCGCTGAAATATCATTATATATTTCTCGCGAAATTTTAAATGGATTATATTTTAATTAGTTTATTAAGGGTCAATATTTTATCAAGTTCTGTATTTTAACATTTTGGTCAGAAAAGGGAATTTCAAGCATTCGCTAAATATTTACTTATCATTATATCTTCCGCCTAAACGATTTTATGAAATTAAAAAATATTGAAATATCTATAACATTACGATAAACTGTTTCTCCGTCCTTGATAAATTAATAAGAAAAAAATGTTTATAGTAAGAAAACTATAATTATACTTATTAATTGTTAACTTTTATTAGTCCAGGTATAGAGTTTGCAATTGGTGCATTAGCAGCGGTAGGAGCTGGATTTTTTACGAACCCAATTGATGTGATAAAAGTACGATTACAATTACAAGGAGAGCTAGAAGCAAGAAACACATACAAAAAAATATATAAAAACACTTTACACGCGGGTTATTTAATTGCAAAACACGAGGGTATAACTGCTTTACAAGCCGGTATCGTACCGGCCCTGTATTTTCAAGTGGTACTCAATGGAATACGGTTAGGCATTTACAATACAGCAAAAAAGTACGACCTAATCACTAATGACAAAGGAGATACTGATATTTTAAAGACTGTTGTACTAACTGGAACTTCTGGCTCTGTTGGAGCTGTTCTTGGTAGTCCGTTCTATATGGTAACTCTTCTTTACTACTTTTTTGTACTAATTATTTTGTATGAAAGATAATAAGTATCAATAATATCATGAGTAATTATATTAAAATAGATATGTCAATTTATCAAAACACATCGTTACAGTATTTTAATTAAAAATGAGCAATTTTATATCACATTTGTCTTTCTCATTGCGATAGGTAAAAACACAATTACAAGCGCAATCAGCACAAACTATAGCCGTTGGTTATCAGCATAATTATTTAGGAACCTGGAGTGCATTCAAATCTCTCTGGAAAGAAGGTGGGATAGTGGCTTTGTATCGCGGCTGGTATGCAAATATACCACGTGTTTTTGTAGGATCCGCAACGCAGTTAACTACCTTTGGTTTAGCTGCGGATTGGTTACGCTCATTACAAGTGAATATTTGAATAGATATCACGTTCAGGGTAGTATAATTAAAAATTAAAATATTTCATATTTCTTTTTAAGGTGTTTACAGATCAACCGATATTTCTGACTTTTCTGGCTTCCATAATCGGTGGAAGTTGTGTAGCTCTCACTATGCAACCATTTGATGTCTTAGCAACAAGGCTTTACAATCAACGTGAGTGTAATTTAATAAAAGTATTTCGAAAGTAATTTTTGCTGATGGACTTGTAGCACTGATAATTTTATAATTAAACATAGAGACGGACGTAAGCGGAAAAGGTACGTTGTATACCGGACTATTGGACGCGATCATTAAAATATTACGAACAGAAGGACTCCTTGGTTTATATAAAGGAATTTTTCCAACGTGGATGAGAATAGCACCGCACACAGCGCTTTGTTTAGTATTTTATGAAAAATTAGACCAATTATACAACATATTCCAAAATTAATAATTGCTTAAATTTGTAAAATACGTAGCAAAGAATTTTATAATTTTTGAACTATTGTATTAAGTATGCTATAGAATGAAAAAATAAAATTTCTTACGTGGGCAGTGAAATGCTTCTTACTTAAGTAACAATTACATATTTAGAAACATTGGTTTGTTTACCGGACACTTAATATCAATATGATGTGACTGTAATTTTTGTTAACAAATGTAAAATCTAACAATTTATCTTTTCATGTATACGAAAATAATTAAATGACATAATTATATTAATAAATCGAATATTTCAAAATTTGTAATTATTCAAATCCAGATGTTTAGGTAAATGCAGTATTAACAAAATAAAAAATGAAAGTATAATAAATTCCTTATCTAAATCATAAAAAATAACCCTTATTAATTAAATATTTACATAAACCTTATAACGAAAAAATTGTAAACCTATCTATTCATTAGAAAGAAGTATTAGATCATAAAATCTATAAAGTACCAGTTTTTAAATCTAAGCTCGACGGACGGAATTTGGTCTAGAGTTAAATCCTTGACTTATTGATGCTGCTATGTCCATTGTATTTTTTCCTCTAGTCTCGGGTAAGTATATGCTACATAGAATAATATTATATTATTATAGGATATATCCGTAAGTAATTACAAATGATTGTATCATTTGTAAATTTGTTTTTTACTACATACCTAACAATTTGTCCTAGTAATAAAAGAAATACGGCAAATATCAAAAAGGTATATGGTCCCATGATACTTTCTATTGTTGGGAACGTCATGCCTACTATAAAATTTCCACCCCAATTAAAAACACTACCAAGTGCCATAGCTGCTGGTCTAGGACCAACGTCGAATAATTCAGATCCAATGAAGTATGGTATTGGTCCAAGACCAATTCCATAAAATATCACATAAGCCAGAACGGCTATCGTACATATTATTGGCATATGCGATGACAGATGCTGTAAGAACACAAATAATTATTTTACAAGCTAAACTTTCAACTTCTAATGTAAGTTATTCTATTCGAAATAATTTTACTTACAATTAATAAAATGGAAATACATAAAACTATCAAACATCCTAAGCACAAATATATACTAGTAAGTAGGACACCTCTCCTATTTAAAGTTGACATCACTGGTACTGAAGCAAGAGCCATACCAATGTTAGCCACACCAGTACCAAGAGTAGCATATTGTGCTCCAGTAATACCAAGTCCAGCATTGATAAATATGGAGTTAGAATAGTAAAATACAACGTTTATACCACTCATCTGTTGACCGAATTGTATTATACAAACTAAAAATACAGGAAGCTTTAGATTTGGATCTTTAAAAATGCGCTTGATAGTCCAAGGTTCGGCTGTTGTTTTTGTTTCTATTTCTTGCTGTAAACTAGAAATTTCTACTTCTAGTAACATTATATCCATTTTACGTATTCTACTGAGTTCTGAAATATTAAAATAGTCTTGAGTGTTATTGTAATTACATCAATTACTACAATACCAGTATTTTTACTAACCATCCAAAGCTTTTTGCTTCTGTTCCCTGATTATATACAGATATTTAGGACTTTCTGGTAAAATAATGTTTGTAAAAACCAAGGCATATATACATAATGGAACAAATGCTCCTAGCATATAATGCCAAGAATTTTCAGTTCCTAGAACTGTATGAAGCCCTGCAATTTGCCCTAAAAATACTCCGCATGTAATTCCCAGTTGACATATTACTCCAACTGCACCTCTTAGCCTAAGTGGTGCAATTTCCGACATGTACATTGGTACTATGCTTGTTGCGAAACCTCCAGACAGTCCTGGAAAGATATAAAATTTTCATGTAACAACTGATTTGACATTTTTGAATTTGGTATTCTAAAACTTACCAACAACTAATCTGCCTGCTAACAGAATTTCGATTGAATTTAATTTGCGTATTAGAAAAAACATTACAGCTCCTACAATGCCAAAAACGTTTCCAACAAACAGCGCTCCTTTCCTTCCATATCTATCTGCTACCCAGCTTGAGAGGAATGAACCAGCTGCCCCTCCAATAAGAAAAATTGAGACAACACTAGACCAAACTATTTTCAGGCCATTTTCAGATACATCCACGCCATATCTTTCTCTAATACTTTCATTACAAAATGCACCCACCAGCTACAATTAACATAAACATATTTAATAAATAAATATAATTACAAGTTTCTATAAAACACAAATTGAGAGACTCACATGGGCTGCATTATTTAGTACTCCAATATTGAATCCTGCTGGTACAGCTGATCCTAAGCAACAGGTAACAGCTGCTAAAACTAATGTGATGGTCCATCCTCCTGGTATCTAAGAAAAATAAATATTGTCTTGTTTGCTTTTAAAATGCAAGATAGAAAGTATTATATACTCATAGATATTTCACTTGCAACTTAAAATTCATTTTTTAATGTAAAACAAAATAGCAATTCCTATGTGTCCTGTTCATTAAAAATTAAAGAAAATGCAAATTACAAAACAGTGTGATCATGTTAATGTCACCGGTGATTTATTTATAGTTGTATCACATTAATATGTGAATGTAATAAAATAATGGAATTTAAATGAAAATACAAAAAAATTGGTATGTAATGGTAAACAACACACAGCCAAAAATATATTTGTGAAACATAAAAATCCATGAAATACCAGCAACACATATTAAGGCACTTTAGCATGTACCATAGGATATGTGATGGTGCAGCACAGTAAATCATATGATATAATTTATGTGAACAACATTATAGGTAATACAATATAAGATACACTGGTAAGTTTGCATTTCTCTTAAAAGAAGGAAAATAAAAATTATATATATATAAAACCAGAAAACCATACCACTGAAACAATTAAGCATCATAAGCAATAATGTGTTGCACCTTGGGAGACCAATCAATATAATGGAAAAGCCTGGATGGAATGATGGAATAAAACTCAATAAAACCACACATCACTGGCAAACCTGGAAACTATGTAGACAACCAACCATGCATTACTAAAGCTTTATAAAAAGTAGGTCTAGATCTAGTCTCAACTTTTCAATTATACGAATATGTATATACAAAAATATCTCTTACAGAGAATCTTTTGATGGACAAATATCGAAAATGGAATTAATAATCAAATGTGGACTTAAAAAATGGATCACAAAATATGAATAGATTGCTTATGAATTATTTTTATATAATATTCTACTTTCTTTCTTTTGAATGATTTCCATGTCGTTATTTTTTACATGTTATAAAATTAATGAACTGAATACTTATGAAATATTATCATTATGAAATCATATTAAATGAAATAATATCAAAAGGAAGAAAATACAAATTCAAATGAGGTATATGATAACAAAAAACAATTTAATCTCTAATTGAAAGTAAATTTCTGCTCATGTCTTTTACTGATAAAGCAATGATAACTAAAGTAATGTGTAGAATGATTACAACGCATAAATGAGAAAGATACTTGTATATCTTGTTCTTTATTTTTTACACACTTTCATATCATTCGTACTTAAGTTAAACAAAGGAGCTATGTACAAGGATAACATACATAGAACTCGAGTGTTTTAATCAAATATTATGAAATACTCGAGTCTTACATGTTCATTACACTATTTGTGATTCACATCTTAAATAATCTGTTTCAACAATGTACAAATTAAGGATATCGCTTGAAATTCATCGATACGTACAAAATCGTTAAACGATGCATGCTTCTATTTCGAATTTCATTTAATAAATTATACTTACTGATCTTTCGTCTCGATTATCCGAATTAGATGGACGATTAGATCGCTCAGGGTCTGTGAGTACTGCGGCATGACTACTATCTATAATTATGATTAGTTATCATATTTATCATATTAAAATAAAGTTAGATATACTTTCACTATGAACATGCTACGTTAATGAATAAACGATGAATCTAAATAAATCTAGAAATATAAAATTAAATAAATACCTTGCTGTCTAAAGCAAAGCTTTTACAGAAATAATATTTTATGAAGAAAATAGGTAGCGAAGTTAGAGCAACTATCGAAAAATTTCGAAAGATATTACCTAACCTTAACGCCATGCTTTGTATAACATGTGTCACTGTGTCACTGACACTATTTCACACGATGTCAAAATGGCAAATAACACTAGAAATTTAAAAATGGATTGGCAACGCGGAACTTTGGCTTCGTACATATGTATCAATATGTACGTATATGCTATTATATATAAAAACAGATTGAAGAAATTTTTTATTTTACTTAAGTAATTATTGATGAAAACGTATACATTTTCTAAGGTAGATGCATTAACTTTATCGCGGTCGAATAATGTTCAGAAAATGTTAGAAATACGCAAGTGTGCACTTGCAGATGTTTAATTGAATCAGCTTTTCCTTGGAAAGCATTACGTAGCTGGTAAATGCGCATTATACAATTCCACGAATATCAATTAAACTATTGATCTGGAATGAATATTTAATATATAAAGTTCACGAAAGTATTTGAACACTTATAGAAACTTTTTATGAATATATTATGTATGTTTTACGAAACATTTTGACATTTCATTAGTACTATAATGGAATATGATTATCATGATTATATTGGTGAATTATTCAGACAGTCAATTTTCTATTATTTAATGAGCCTTAATATTCAGTGGAACCACTGTTATGCTTATTATATGTATAAGTAGTTATTAACGCTGTATATTAAATAAATAGTTTTATTTTAGCCTGATGATGATGATGGCCTTGAATAAGAAAGAGTTGGTTCACAAATTTCATAAACTTTTCAATATTGCACATAACATATTACTACAGATATCTACAGTTATTGTGCTGTATGTTAATTTTTTATTAAATATGTTTATTTGCAGTAAACATCTTGTAACTTCAATATACATTTTCCGTTTGATATTCGGTCAATCCATAAATTGTAGATCGTACAATTTGAACGAATGATCGTCGATTCTTCTAAGACACGATCTTTATTTACGATAAATTTGAATGGTACGAAGCGCAGTTCGTGTTTTCTATTTTTAAAAGAGGAATGTCGTCCTTCCTAAAAGTCTGCTTCCTGGATGAAGATATCACTTAATTGCATCATACAAGGCGGAATTACAAATGTAAATATTGAATTGAGGAACGGTCGACGATATTCAAGCACGTGCATGCATTATCTCACATGAAAAGATCCAATGTCAAAGAATGAAGTGTATTAAATGCAAAAATGTGACTAAAATATGTTTCAGTATTACATGTACTCATAAGCTAGAATTTACAATTTGTCTTTCAGTAACATAATTTCACGAGTTTGTAAAATAAGGAGAAAGCGTTGACTAAATTTTTGGAATACTCTTTTACTTCGTCTTATCATTAATATATATTAAATATTATCAAATTTCAAGATGATAATGCTCGACATTTTAAGTAGACTTTCGTTATCAGATTTGGGTGAATTTAAATAATTTGTTATCATTAGACTGCGAATAATTATGCACTGATAGGCTTAAAGCTGCAAAAAAGTATATATATAAAATGTAGGTGGTATGCTTGTTATCACTTCTTTCATTAAGTTTGTAAAAATACGAATATACATGAACATCTTCAGTTTAGTCATTATATATTGTTGCTACATGCAGACTGACAATACTTTCACAACCACTTCATCACTATTTAATTCCAAACATATATTAATTTCAATCGGACAATGCAAATTAAAACCAAAATGTCCAACGCGCGACTAATAAGAATGAATAATTCATCATTACGGTATATGTAGGATTTCAACAAATGGTTTAAAATTAACCAACATTTTATGTTTTTTAATGATAAATGATTCATTACTTGATTTATATATGTCCACGAACACATACAGCGTATGGATAGAGAATAAACAAATAAAATAAATAAATATAATTCATTAGCTTTTACATACCTCTATAATCAAGCATGTCTCCCACCTCGGAATCACAACGTATATATGATGAACTGCGTAAAGAAAAACAATTCTTAAAATAATGTGTCACAACTTGCATATTCAAATAATTTAAGAAATAGACCACAGACCGTTCAGAATCGAATATCATCGCTGCATTAATCGCTTTTTACACGTTTCTATCTATCAGTCTAAATCTATTTAGTATCTATGTACGTTTCAATGGTTTCCGTTTCGCCTTTTTATAGGTTTAGTAAGTGTCGCGTCGATAATATTCAATTATCGAAATTTATCAATCGATTTCGCCAATCGAATTCTCGACAATTTAAATAAATGTTCGATTATCAACGGATATTAACGAGTGTCTTTTCTCATTTGAAACAAAACAAGTTGGCAGTTCCTAATTCGTAAAGTAAACGTTTTTGTTTTCCTTTTACCAACGTGATAGTGGCCTGAATACATACTTCTTAAATTACTCGCCCACTGCCGCTTGTGCAGAAGCAATGTCACTCTACTTTCTCGGTAATAATGAAATTTTTACATGTTTATAATTTATTTTCATAGAAAGTTTTCATTTATTTCTATTTCAATATTTTTATTAATTATGTATTCTCAGTGTCACGATAACACCGCAATGTTTAACTACACCTATCAACGATTAAATTATAATATTTTGTACCAAAGAAATTACAACGAAAGATATATGAAAAGGTAAGTAATACAAGATAAAAAGAAAATCTCCGAAAACACATTCTTACTTTACAAAAAAAAAAAAAAAAGGAAATCATTCAAATTCATCAAAATACGTTGTTGTAAATCTGTAAAGTTTCTATGAAAAGCTTCAAATGAATTGGTCATTTTGATCATTCTAGTAATTCTAGTATTAGGTTGTAGAAAATCTTATATGTGATTGCATATAATGTAGAGGCATAGTGTACATAGTTTAAATGACTTACCAGCCTTTTCTTGTAGTAAAGTTTTTTTTTCGATAAACCCGAGTCCTAGTATGCACGACTGCTCGCCTACTTCGTTACACTGTTCACGGGGGACTAGCTCAAATGCTGTAAATGATTTCCGAAGTGGGAATCCCCACCATTTTTTTATCCTCTCCTACCGAGTTTACATTACGTACTTCTCATTTATTCATGTAATTAATTTCAGCCTTGAACAATCGATCCTGCGAGAAATTCTGCGAGAAAAACTTCACTTTCAACGAGCTCAACGTTATTTTAATTTTAATTTGTAATTGTTTGAAAATTTTGCGTCAATTGGCGAATCTCAATAATCTAAGTGATATAGTAAAATACCTACTATAATAAAAAGTGAATACAGATGAATTTACAAGTATATATAGTACTGTTAATTGGTCAAAATTTTGCCTGGATAATTATCATTTGAGAGAGTATCTTTGCGAAGCGAAGTTTCAGTGTTACAATATATTTCTTTCATCTCTATTGTTCTGGGTCAAGAAAGCCATTTCTTTTTATATAGATGAATTTAGAACTTCGTTATCTCGGGTTGAATATAGAATACTACTGTTTCGTTATTCATTCTTTATTCATTCCACATTAAGATAGGATTATCGCTGTAAATTATTTCTCGCTAACTGACTAGATTAAGTCTCAGCCAGTTAACAAGCCAATATTGCATATAAAACAAATCTTTTTACAGAATCTGAGTCAAAGTCATATCAGAGTCAAGTTATAAAAATCTTTGCCAGAATGAAACTCGTTAATTACTCATTCCTCTCATCTTTCGGGATAAATAATTCATTCGTATAATCCACTTTGTTCTTTAACTTATACCGAATCTTATACCGATAACATATAGAAGTTTTATGAAAATTGCGTGTATTTATTATACATATATGCATATATAATGTATAATACATATGTATGTATAATATATAGTGCATGCGTGCAATTCCGAGTTTGATTAAAATTGTCTTCCCGAGAAACGTGCTGGTAATTTCATGTTCTCTACTTTTGCGCGTGAAAGAAGATTCTATGCACGTCACTCGGAAGAGTTTTTCCGATAGTTTAGGCCTCTTTCACACGGCGATACATGTATAATGGATATAGATGTTAACTATTCATTATGAAAGCGTTCACACGATTCTATAATGAACAATATGTAATCGGTATATATGATACACGTATTATATATGTGTCGCCGTATGAAATAAGGCTAACAATTTTTGTTTAATTATATGCGATTACTTCTCTATCATTTCGTTAATTTTTCTTATTTTCTTTCAAACATAAAGTTCAAGCGTTAAACGCAACATACGTAATCGATTTTTTAATAATAATGAATCGGATTATTATACGATATTTATCTCCCGATTCATCGTATGTAATGCCCCATTACATCAATAACGAGTTCATTAATTCATTAAAGAGAAAAAAGAGTACAAACGTTGGATAGAAAAATTATTCTTTTTTTATCAATGTAATATTTTTATCCGTAGACAGATTTAAAGCAGATGATCTAATCATTATCACTCGTTACAGAGATACGTACTATTATACCATGAATCGGAGAACAACGCGAATCAGAAAGTGCTATCCTGTTTGATCCTATTACAAACACATTGTTGGCAATTGTAACGCGATACAAGAATCAAGGTAAACGATATTCTCTTTTTTTTCCCTCTAAATTGTATTGTTCTTCCTGAGACATTACGTTTGTAAATTCTTGCCGTATAGTACTTATGCTGGCTGATACGGTCGATCCGAGATTTATGGACATCCGTGAAAATGAAACGCAACGTCAATGAATTGTCATCCGTGAATTACTCGCGTGTTTGTCTAAAGTACGTGTATCTCAAGTACAATCCATTCTGAGATTTCGTTCTCCTCTAAGTCCTTGACTAAGCGCCGTCGTTAAAGGATATTTTCCACAGCCACAAAGATTTTTGAAGTCATCTACGTCTAAAGACCATATCATGGCGCCACCAAGATTCAGATCTCTTATGAATTCCGTCTGGAAGAAAACAAGTGGATATTTATGTTTTTAGACGATAAGTGTATAACGTTACAACGCAAATATTATCATGCATCATTATTGCGTCAATGATTCACAGACGTTAGTTACCTTTTGCATTATACTAGATACATCTTCATAACTGACCCATTGGTCACCTCTGGTAGCATACGGTCCACTCAGATTCTTCGAATCCTTGATCGCGGACCAATCTCTGTTTTTTACGTTGTTACATATCTGTGAAAATGTTTATTAAAGGGAAAAATATTCGGTTTAATCTTCGGATATAAAAATAAATGAATGTTGCAATCTATGTAAACACGAGCATGGAGAAGATAGGAAAGTTTTCCATAGATAAATCTAATTCGTTTGCAATAGCAATTACCGCGTGTGTTATTTAATTCTTTATCATGCAAATACGATTAATCTATCGAATGATAAATTCATGCATACCTCGTAATAAGCAAGCATGCCGGCTGACTTGGTGAAGTCTCCTGGATGTCCGGGCCCAGAAGCTTGTGCGTTAAGGCCCGGTGTTCCTTTTCCTTGTAATTTTCTCGATAACGTGAAGCTTTGCCCATATGCTGGTATGCCCATTATCAGTTTATTCGATGGCACACCTTGTTCCAGCCAATGGATTATTGTAAAGTTCACGTTCAAATATTTAGTCTGATCATCCAGATTTCGATAAAGTGGGGCGACGTGACCAGTTTTGTCCTCCCAATAGCCATGATAGTCGTAACTCATAACATTGATCCAATCGAGATATTTGATTAGTGCTGGAACGTCGTAAGCTACGTCGATGACTTCTTTGCTAGCAGAAACATCAGCGGAAAGGAGCAATCCTTTAGGTTTGAAGGTTATGCTTAGTTCCTTTAGCAGGGCTGCGAAAGCTTCCCTATCGCTTGATGGTCCACGATTGCAGTCAACCTGGAAAATATATATATCATCATACATCATAGATAAAGACAAAGCAACTTTGACTTTCGATGTTTGAGAAGAAAATATGATTAGTAATGGCAGGAGAATTTTATAATCTATAAGAATACGAGTGAATCACGAATGACTCGCGACAATATAAAACGTAATACAAGCGTAACTACTTATTTATTTATGTCTCTTTACTTTTTATTTCTTTATGTGAATTTGAAATGTTCAATTCGTTTTTGCATATCTATGTACTTTTTCGTACCTGCCAGCACACTGGATACTCCCAAAGGAGATCAAGACCGCAATGTTTAACTACACCTATCAACGATTAAATTATAATATTTTGTACCAAAGAAATTACAACGAAAGATATATGAAAAGGTAAGTAATACAAGATAAAAAGAAAATCTCCGAAAACACATTCTTACTTTACAAAAAAAAAAAAAAAAAAAATGGAAATCATTCAAATTCATCAAAATACGTTGTTGTAAATCTGTAAAGTTTGACTTTGACTTTCGATGTTTGAGAAGAAAATATGATTAGTAATGGCAGGAGAATTTTATAATCTATAAGAATACGAGTGAATCACGAATGACTCGCGACAATATAAAACGTAATATAAGCGTAACTAATTATTTATTTATGTCTCTTTACTTTTTATTTCTTTATGTGAATTTGAAATGTTCAATTCGTTTTTGCATATCTATGTACTTTTTCGTACCTGCCAGCACACTGGATACTCCCAAAGGAGATCAAGACCATCAAATCCGCGACTCTGAATATAAAGAGCAGCGTGGTGCGCAAATTTTCTCCGTTCCATCGAATTGTGTGCCAGTTCGCTGTACTTATTATCTGTGGACTCATCCCAGCCACCCAAACCAAGCAAAACCTTCAGTCCAGTTCTGCTTTTAATATCCGCTATTTTACTAAGAAATTCCTTTTGTCTAGCAGCCTGTGGATTTTGTATAGTTAATCGTTCCGGATCCAACTTTGCGAGGCCGTAAACTATATGAGTACACAAATCTAGATCAATGTCTTCTGGTAGGAATTGTCCTACCCCAGGTCGCTTTCGCGCCCAGTTCATTACATAACAAATCATTTTTTTCTTGTTATTCTCCTGGTCAGAGATTAATGGTAATAACTCGTTCGACTGTAAATTAAAAAGCGAAATTATCTCACTATACAGCTTAATTTCGGAAGAAAGAGGAGAGTTTCGTGCAAAACATGAACCTAATAAAACACTGATTCACCAAGGCCCGTTAGGAATGTAAAACTCTTACTTGTCGCTGAGAATCCTGGCATTTGGTGTTCTCAGGCCAGTCGCAACGATTTTCGTTCCAATACAGACCAGGAGGACAAGAATGTTCGGTAAGCTTTCCGAAATTACATAAGAAGTACTTAGAGCAATCTTTCTTATGGGGAACAAATACACGACCGCCGCAGTCGTCTGGTGAACCACCTATTATTGGCGGCTCAGCTTCTATTTCAATGGTATCGTCAATATCAGAATCCGGATCCGCGGTTGTAGACGTTGGTGGCAAGTACGCTGGTTTAGTAGAAGTAGTAGGTTCCCAACTTGGTCGTTTGGTAGTCGTAAATTCCATGGTGGATTCTCCAGCGTCAATCGTCGTAAATTCTGTTTTTAAAATATTATTAAATTTACTTGGATCTTTCAAATGTATCTATAAATGAATCTTCATCTTCCAGAGTATTTACCATTCGTTACTGGACACAATGGACCTTTGGGATAATTTCTTAGAACCCTGTTCATGGTTCTGAGAAGCGGGCTAGGCTCACAGCCGCATCTGTTCTTGAAGTCGTCCAAATCGAGAGCCCACACCATGCCACCGCCCAAATCAAGATCTTTTATTAATTCTGCCTTCAGTTTAATTTGTCTGGCATCGTCAAAGCTGACCCACTGATCACCTCTATATGCGTAGGGACCAATACGTCGTTCTTTGTCTTGGATCACGGTCCAACCCTTCTTTAATGTCCTTTCGCATATCTATAATTATTCAATGCAATAATATTACATCGATATTTATGAAAAGAAAGAGAGATAGAGAGAGAGAAAAATAACAAAGTAGAAAAGTAGAATACTTACTTCGTAATAAGATAAGAAACCTCTGGCCCTTGTTGCTTCGCCGGCTTCACCGCCGCCATAAGTCGGTGCATTTAATCCTCTCTCACTTCTTTCTGCCAAGGAGAAGGACTGACCGTACAGTGGTGCTCCCATTATAAGCTTTTTCGCTGGTGCACCTTTTTCCATCCAATAATGAATTGAAAAGTTCTATACAATTATTAAAATAATATTAAAAGAAATGATATGCGGACGTTGAGAATTTTTTATAAAAATTGTATATAATTTTTTTTATGAAAAACGTGGATAAGAATTTTTCGTTTTTATTACAGTCCGTTTCTTAAAAAATTAATAACATTCGGATATAAATAGATTTATCGATATGCATATCCATAGTTAATGGTTTTAAGTTTTGACGTGCACTTACCGCGTTAAAAGTTGGCTCCCAGTCATTGGGTAGTCGATACAGAGGTGCCACGTGACCGGTTTTCTTGTCCCATTGACCATGGTAATCATACGTCATTACAGATATCCAGTCTAAGTGCTTCGCCAAGCTTGGTACATCGTAGCCTGTGTCAATGACTCGTTTGCTCGGAGAAACCGCGGCGGATAACAGTAAACTTCTTGGTTTGAATTGTTCGCTCAACTCCTTCACTAAACTGGCGAATCCTTCTTTGTCTGTAGCTGGACCTTTTTTACAGTCGACCTAAAATTTATTTATCGACGTATTACTTTTTATTAACCGAACAATCAGATCGGAGATTATAAATGAATAAACGCGAGTTTATTACCTGCCAGCATACTGGATACTCCCAATCTAAATCCAAGCCTTCAAACCCGTATTTTTCGATAAATTGGATCACGTTCGTGACGAATCTTTGTCTAGCTGATGGCGAATTCACCAAACGACTGTATTTGTCACCTGCGGAATCATTCCATCCTCCAATAGCCATTAATACCTTTATTCCCTTCGATTTTAAAGCTGCGATTCTTTCGTAGAACTCTGGAAATGAAAATACAATGATACATGGAGAAAAAGAAGACTTGTATGGAATGTATCTCGATATTTACTGTTGTCTATATCAGCCCATGCATCATGTGGTTTAATCGTTAACTGCGATCCATCGAGTACCGCGAAACCATATAGAACATGAGTACATAGATCAGGATCTATATCTTCTGGTAAGAACTTTCCTCCTTCTTGACGATACCAGGCCCAATTTGTAAAATAACAAATCATTTTGAATTTATCGTCAGGTTGCAGTTGATCCCTCGACGTTGAAGATGGCACGGGTGTCTTAACAGTGGTGGATGTTACTGTGGGCGCCATCGGACCTTGATCTAAATCGTCCACTGTAATCGGTGGCTTCTCAACTATAAACAAAACCCAAAATATTTAGTCAAAAAGAAAAATATATATAAACCGAAAACTGAAGACAAAGATGAGCAGCTAGAAATTAATTGAATAAAAGTTAATTACGTTCTTCATCTTTGTTGGGAGGATTAGCTAAAACTTTTTGAAGAGTATGCATCAACGGATGCGGTCCTTCGCCGCAGCGTCCCCGGAAATCATCGAGATCCAACGCCCACACCATTCCACCACCAAGACCCATGTCCCTAACATACTCAGCTTTCCGTCGAATCATGTCAGCGTCGTCGAAGCTCACCCACTGAGTGCCCTTATATGCATAGGGACCCATTCTGTGTTCTGGATCTTGAACGATGTTCCATCCACGGTTCCGAATCCTATCGCAAATCTCGTAATAGGACAAAAATCCTGCAGCTCTGGTAAATTCACCTGCTTGTCCAGCGCTAGCTGGCACATTTAATCCTGTACCTGCATTGCGGTCGTTTATGGAGAACGACTGTCCGTACAATGGCATACCTGTTATTGGGATAAGTCAGTTAGATGAATGTTTAATTCGTATTTTTATAGTTAGGCTGCGGATTCTTATGGCCTTTATGAGAAATTTAAAAGTGCGAGATTGTATATAATATACAAAGATGTAAAAAATATCCAAAGTAAAGTACTCTGTATAATATTTAATAATATTTTGTAATATTTCGTAATAAAGAAATGTAATATCGTTAATATAAACAAAAATAGAAAATTGTATAAAAATCCGCAGTCTACTTATAACATGATATTGTAAAGTAAAAAATAGATACCCATAACGATGTTTCTACGAGGAGCTCCTTTGGCGATCCAATAATTGATGGAATAATTTGCGTTGAAGTAATAGTAATCATCGTCAGGATGGTAGTAGAGCGGCGCTACGTGGCCAGTTTTCTTGTCCCATTGACCATGGAAATCGTAAGTCATCACTGCGATCCAGTCCAAATATTTGGCGAGTGCCGAAACATCGTAGCCTTTGTCGATCACTTGCTTGCTCGGCGAAACCGCCGAACTCAGTAATAATCCTCTGGGTCTCAATTCGTTGCTCAGCTCTTTAAGCAAATCTGCAAAGCCTTGTTTATCCGAAGATGGACCTTTATTACAGTCAACCTAAGATAAATGTAATGTTCATTAATTTTTATATATATTTATGTAAAGAGTTAGAATATTTATGTATATTTTATACGATATACATTATGCATGTTCATGTATATTTATTAATGTGGATATACACGTACTTGCCAGCAAACTGGGTATTCCCAATCCAAGTCAAGTCCATCGAAATCGTATTTTTCCAGAAATTGGATTGCTTGTTCAATGAACCTTTTCCTAGCAGTAGGATTATTCACTAGACGACTGTATTTGTCTCCAGCTGAATCGTTCCAGCCTCCCAGAGCAAGAGATACTTTCAATCCACGTTTCTTGTACGCGACTACGCGTTCGTAGAAACCTGTTCGGCATAGATTTACATTTATATTTACACTCCGCGTTTGCAAATGTCAATATACTATGATATATAACAAATCACTTACGATTATCATAATCGGCCCAGGAGTCGTGAGCCTTGATGATTAGGTCCGAATAATCCAAAACAGCAAATCCGTAGACGATATGGGTACAGAGGGTGTGATCGATATTTTCAGGAAGATAACGACCGACCCCTCTTCGATACCAGGCCCAATTCGTGAAGTAACAGACGATCTAACAACGAAGAAATAAGTGATCAGACACAGCATTGGTACATGAGCAATAACTGAACTGCGGATTCCATGCATTTACGGGATATTTAAAGATGTAAATGCACAAAATCCAAAAATATATAAAATATCCAAAGTTATAATATTTAATAGGAGAAAAAAATTTTCTGCCTAGGTTCTATTCTTTTAGTTATTCAGTAGTTTAATTACGATAATGATTTTACTTTGTAATGGCCAGACAGTGGAGAAACTTTGTCAGCATCTATCACGGCCGACGGCAAGGTGGTCGTAGTTTGAGTGGTGCTTGCTTCCCAAGGCTTTTCAGTACTCGTTGGATGATTAATTGGCTTATAGCTAGGTGTGTTGGAATCTTGATTATCTGTTGATACAGAGTTATCCTGACAATTAGCTCTAGATGGCCAGTCACATATTCGAGTTCTGTCATTGAAGTGTAATCCTGGAGCGCAACGGAATACTTCATAGTGACCCCATAAACATGCTTGGAAGCTTTCACAGTCTCCTGGAACGCCAGTGTAACTATCAGGCGTACACGACTAAAAGAAAACAGTAAAAAAGTTCTGAGTTACTTCGATAATTTCGTGACTTGTAATTTTAATGGTATTAATAATTTTAATAATAGTTTACTTACAGTTGACTTGGTACCTCCTGCAACCAACGAGGCCGTTTTCTTCGGCTTCTCGATGCAAGGGTTCTTGAAAGCCCAGTCGCACATGCCCTTTTCCTTGTTCCAGTTCAATCCTGGTCCACATTGCTGAGAAATTAAATTTCCATTCACACAGATGTGGAAACCCGTGCAGGAATCTGGATAGGAGTAATATTCGCCGTGTACACAATTTTTTGGCGGCTTTCCGTTGGAAGCTTCCATAATAATTGGTTTTTGGGTGATAGGTTTGGGTGAAGAAGGTATGAATGACGTAGTTGGCTTTTTCGTAGTGGTGGTTCTCATGGTGGTCCATGATGGTTTCTGAGTCGCAGAACCTATTTTAAACAGAAGTACAAGATGTTACAATTCACCATAAAGTATTTTTAGAATTAGTAATTTCTTTGTTCTATGTTTGTGGTTGTATTTATACCAAACGGTCGCGAAATTTTGTACACTTGCATCAAAGTAGGATTTACTGCGATTAGAATGAGAATTATGTGATTAACGTAAATCATCTTTTGACCAGATAACGAAAAGAAAGACACGAACAATGCAGAACTCTCGCTGACACTGAGCATCGCATGCGAATCGAATTGATTACAAAGGAGAGATGCTTGCCTAGAGGCGGCGATTGCAAAATTAGTGGATATGTGTGCAGGAATGAAGATGTTAACTGATATTGCGCGGGGATAAACAGGTTTGCGTTATTCCTAATGAACCGATGAGTCTGTCAATGACAACGTCTCAAGAAGTTACGTAGAAAGATACATTGTATAATTATCATACAACATTGATAACAGAGTAAGTTGGATCTTTTATACGTAACATAATATACATTTTTTAAAGAGTCAATATTGTCAGCTTTAAAAAGTAGAAACCAATTAACCAAGGTATAAAGTATTTGATTGACAAGAAATATATTCATCATTCAAATATCAAAAAATTTAAATGTCATTGCTTTACGCAAGAATCTATTCTGATAGCTTAGCTTCTTTCGCTTTATTGAATTGAATAGTTTTCTTTGATGAATAAATGCATATGGTAAGAATAGAAAAACTTACCTGTCTCTGCTTGACATTTCGCCGCAGCTGGCCAATCGCAAATGCGTCGTCTCGCGTCCCAGTGCAATCCTGGCGCGCATTGCTCGCGTTGTAATTCACCAAGCACGCACCTAAAGTAGTTGTTGCAGCTATCAGGATCCGGCACGTATTCTCCTATCATACACGGCTGTTCTGGTTTTGGGGAATTTGTTGGTTTCACTATACCTTGCGTGACTTCTGTTGTTAATTGTTCCGGCGCTCTACAATTATTTTATGATAAAAGGTATAATAAAAAATACATACTTATTAATTATAAATAATATATTTAGTATGTAGTACTTGGTTGAAGTCCATGTTGAAGAAACAGTGCTGGTTGATTGAGTCCACAAGAACGTGGTACTACTTTTGGTCGTTGATTCTGGTCGTTTGCTGGGTTTCCAAGTCCAAGTGGGCCAAGTAGTAGTTGTATGATGACTGTCGGTACTTGGCTTTTCAGTCCACGTTGGCCACGTGGTTGGTTTTGCCATTGGTGTCGTTGGTCGAGGAGTGTCTCCCACTGCGTCACTGTGAGTCGTCAACGTTGGAGGTTGTGGTGTAACTGGTTCTGGTGGCCGTTCGCATCCTTCGGAAGCTTTATTCTTTAAACGACCTACAATTTAACATACACATTTGTACTTTTCTGGTACTCGAGGTTTATATTTCGATTTTAAGATGATTCGTGAATGAATCAATTCACCTAGTGCGCGATTTATACTCTTCAATAGTGGGAAGGATTCCGAACAACATCGATTTAAAAAGTCGTCCAAGTCCACTGTCCACAGTGTTGCACCCCCATAACCACGTTTCAAAATATATTCTCCTTTAGCGAAAACGCTCTCCCGATTGTCGTAGCCTACCCACTGATCTCTGCGGTACGCACTTGGCCCTAAAATGAAACATTTTGGGTTATTCCATGGAAAAAAATAGATATTTTCTTTCTTCTTTTGGCTTTTTACCTAATCCTGTCTCCCAGCCCTTGTTCTTGATTCTGTCACAAATTTCGTAATAGGCCAACATCCCAGGTTGTTTGGTAAATTCTCCAGCAGTTCCAGGCCCAGTGGCTGGATCTCCAAGACTTGCTAAATTTTCGCTAGACAGTCGATAAGCTTGTCCATATAAAGGTATGCCTACCAAAAGCTTCGATTTGTCCGCTCCAAGATTTACCAAGTACTCCATCGTGGAATTCTAAAAACAGTTTGATAATAAGTTCTTCGTGTTCCACAGAATGTACCCCGTTGCAAAACTTACGACATTGTAATATGGATTGATGTCGTCAGTATTTCCAAATAAGGGCGACAAGTGACCCGTTTTTGCCTCCCAAGCACCGTGATAATCGTACGTCATCACTGATATGAAATCCACCATTTCCGAAATTTCACGGACTTCGTAGGCTCTGTCGATCACTTCTTTGTAACCTGAGAATGCTACGGCTAACGTAAGCCTCGGTTCCTGTTGATCGAACCCTTTCTTCAGTTCCTGGATTAATTTGGTGAAATTGGGCTTGTCGGAATCGGGTCCCTTTCTGCAATTACTTTGCCAGCATTTTGGATAGTTCCATTCGAAGGATAGGCCGTCGAAGTTGTGCTTCTTCAAGAAGTTTATCGTAGCAGCAACGAATTTGCGACGTGTAACGCTACTACTTATCAGACGAGAGTATTTGTCACCAGTGCTGTCTGTCCAGCCTCCGATAGCTAAGAGTACTTTTGATCCTTTGGTTTTCGTCACTCGCTCATACAAATCTGAAAATATTTATTGTTTTATTTAATAAAGATAAAGAATTGAACTCGTCTTACTCAAAGCAAGCAAAATGATTGATTTGAAATTCTTTATAAAAATTATATGTATAAATATGAAACAGTTCTTTACTAGAACGTTTTACATAAAACCCTATCATTCTGATTTCTTCTAATATTGATATTTATACTTTAATATAATTACTGTGTTCTATGTCGATCCAAGGATCTAACGGTTGGATGAGCAACGTGTCTGGATTCAATCCAGCGAACGCATAGATTATATCGGTGCATAGGCGGGAGTCTAATCGTTCTGGAGCGAACAGTCCATCTCCTTTACGGTAGAGCGACCACGAAGTTATGTAGCAGACTACACGGGGACCCTTCTTCGGAGAAATCTCTAAATTTTGAAATGCTTGCGTTTCCCTTATTTCAGTCTGGTAATAATCTCCGTGTATTTTATCGAATTGTACTGGTTTACAAATGTTGGGATTCGCTTTTACGCAACGGCCATTAATGGAATCGAAGAATCTTCCTGGTCCGCATTGACCTCGATATCGCACTCCTATTCCCATACGAAGATATATATCATATAATTATCAAACTGATTTTAAAATCACCAAAAAATTTTGTGAGAAAAGAATTATGCAATGAATGGATTCGTTTACCATTGTGACAGGAATAGAATCCTGAGCAATTTTCTGGGTCACTAGAGAGACCATCGGTAGAACACTCGTTTAGTTCTACCTCGTCGTACAAGCCTATCGATTCGGTTGCGGCGTTCAACATAGGCCACGAATTACCGCAAATGCCCTGCAAATATATATTAAATGCATCGTATAATAATATTCGTGTGTTTCAATTTTGTAATAAAGATAGCACGATATTAACTTGAAAATCGTCCAAATCGAGAGACCATAAAGAAACTCCACCAAGTCTGACTGATCTAACGTAAGCCACTTTGATTTTCACCGACAATGGATCCTCGTAACCGACCCACTGGTCACCACGTTTTATGTATGGTCCCTCCTTGTCTCTTCCAGAGGTCCATAATCCATCTTCCAATTTCTCACAGATCTATAGATAACAACAAGAAAGTGCAAAAAGATATAGCTTATAGTGATCTTTTTTAGGTATTTTTATATATTTTTTAGGTATAAGATACAGCTATTAATAATTACTTCATAGTAAGCCATTCTTCCATTTTTCTGCTTCGTATAAACATCTTCAATCCCCGGCCCGATAATAGGTGCACCAGAGTCCGTAAAGTTCCCAAATTTTAAAGTATATCCTTGTCCAAATACAGGTAGGCCAAGAACAATCTTCGATCTGTGTTCTCTCGGGATTTGATCGATCCATTTATTTGTCACTCGAGCAACATACTTCAACGGTGCGGGATGAAGGGCCAATTTTTCTCTTCTGAACGCAGGATTGTCTCTCCAAGCTTTCAGAAGAACCAAATCGGCTGTAGAAGTGATTTCCTGATCCACCGGATCGTCCGACTTTTGAACAACCGCGAGAATATATTCTCGATCAGCGAAAAGTTTCTTAATCGTTCTCAACAAGAGTTTCAAGTCGTTGAAGCGGTCTGGCGAACCATCCCAATCGATTTCAACGCCGTCGAAGTCATGCGCTTCGAGAAAACTTAAAATGGATTTTCCAAATTTTTCACAGTGGAGGGTGCAATGGTTCTTAGTCACTTCGGAAAACAGTTTCCCCCTGTTTGGGGCCGTGATCGAGACGAGCACTCGTAACGCTGGGTCCCTCGATCGATGTCCCGTTACTGCCTTATATCCACCTATTCGAATTGATGGAATAAATTAACGGGACTCGCGATTTCAACTATATATTCGTTCTTTACTCGCGAATTAATGGAGTTTGATCACTTTACCCTTGATCTCGTCATATTCGCGGTCTCTTGAGACGACAACCAGCTCTTCCGGATCTGAAAATTAGAAAATTATTCACTATTTACTTGTTCCGTCATTAACAGCACTGTGTTAGTTAGTTATAAATATGCATTGATTACTAAATAGTAATATCGTGTATCTACGAGAGCTACGTTTCCTTTGTCAGAATCTACATTTCATTTTTATCATCATCATGTCTTTGTAGTCGCATGAAAGAAATTTAATATATTTAGACCTAATTAATCAGCGTGTAAATGTTGTAATAAATAGATATTATGAATTGTGAATAAATATATGTATATACCATTACTATAATTTACAAGTAAATAGTATTATTAATTATTTTAGTCAAAAAATAAAATACCCAAAGTGGCAGCAATGTAAATCAAATGGCTGCACCGATGGTCCGGCACAGATTGGGGAAACAAAGAGAACGGCTCCATCCTGTGAACCGCGCTGGAGTCCAAATGGCAAACCACTTTCGGATTAATGATTTGTTCAGTCCTCGTTAAAGTCGGTGGTGCTAATGGCTCGATCCAGATGGACTCGTGGTCGAAATTGCCGAAGAAAGGAGCTTCCCGATGTTCCACGGCGTCCCTTAAAGGTACTCGACCGCTAAAGCAGTATTAATCATCCTTTGTTAATTATCCAATGGACAAACGCTTAACCGGAAACATCGAGTAGGCCCATTAGCAGCTTCAATTTGCAATCTCGACGAGCAATCGTCAATAAATTAATCATAGAATGGTAAGTACAAGGTGAATGCCGATTCTTTGCAAATGAAATTCCATGTGGAAGAAGAACGCGCTTATGAAACAAGATATGTAATGTGTATTTTTTATGGCAATACTGACTGTGAGGAATCTTGTAGAGGTAGACTGACGACTTGAAAGCCGATCTTGTTTGCGGGCAACGCTTCGACCGCGTCACGCAAGGGAAATCTCTCCGATCCGTATTCAGCATGGGTGATGGAAGGATCCATCAACGGGTTCTCGATCATCGGAGGACCTTCGACGGCGCCTCGTTGAAACGAAGGCAGACTGATGATTTCTGCATCTGCTTCTCTTTCGATAGGATCCAATGGGGGTGGTTGTAATATATCAGGAATAGATTTTAAGTAGGATGGTCCTGCGGCCGTTGAGGCCACGAGGAGCAGGATCAGCCAAGGAATCATCGCTGAAAGGAAAAAAGTGACGAACAATGAATACGATATCAAAATCATAGCTTTTAAAACTATACGGTAGAATTCCATGTACCGGAACGAAATTGTAGTTGTTGTTCGATTAACTAAACCTTTTCTGAGAAACGACAAGTATGAAATAATTTTCTGAAAAAGAAGTAACGAAGAAAATTGGAGAAACTGTTGGTACATGAACTCCGATTATTATATAAACCGTGTTCCAACAAATTCAGGTAAATGGAATTCTGCCGCAATCGGTACTTATAAATATGATATTATTAATTTTCGAATTCCTGTCTTAGTGAGTTAGTCGTTAACCATGTGCGTCCGTGTCAAACAAACGTAGTTCCTCTTTAGCGGAAAACAACCGTCATATCGTACAAGCATTCGCGTGGAGAGATACAAGCTCGGTTTGAATGATCGACGGATAAATTAGCAACGACATCGATTAAACTTGACAACGTATCTGACAAGTACAAAACGTGGTAATTAACAAGTAAAGATACTTTCCGCGTGAATTATCGGGTGCTAAATACAGGCTAGGCGATTTATTCAGACGCAGTTTTACAACGTACGTATCTACATGTTGATCGGTAAACCTGTCCTGCGCTCGAGACACTGAAAAATAATATAGAACGAAATGTGCTCCGCATTATAAGGGCTCTGACTGCTGCGATAATTGCTCTTCGGCGAGCTCAGTCGATCACGGTACGTTGAAAAACGATCATTTTTCAACCGCTAATATATACGATGTCCTTAAAGGGCATCTTTCTTGGCTTTCTGGAATGCTAACGAGCTCGGAATGGAAGTTTTTATACAAAACTACATATAATCATACACACTTAGATATCTGATAATTAATAACGAAGGATATTGTAAGTCTCGAAGATTTCATACAAATACGAAAAAGTCCATTTCTCCTCATTTTTTTTACCTCTGTGTCATTTTAGTGGCTAGAAAAGAAGTACTTTAATATGAAATAGTTGAAGAAAGGAATAACCTGATAGATTCGAAGATACAAGACTTTTGAGATGTCTTGCGAGAAACGAATAATGCTAGTTGAACTTAATTAATATCGGCCTGCGTAACTAATGTTATCGATATATTTAAGATAAAAACACATATTTAGTTCTAGATCGAACGCAGAGATAGTTGTAACGTGAAGTCGCTCGTGGAATTTCTCTTCTATCAGAAATAAGAGATATAATTTATCGTGCTTTTCTGTGATCCAAACATTTAACGTTTAAAATCGCCGCGGCGAAACGAGTCAACTTTATCTTCGTCGTGAAATAAATTTTTAATTTCTTTTGCAGAAGAATCCCTAGGAACGATCGTAAGGAAGAAAACAAATAAACGACTGATTTTTCATGGAATTAGTCTAGACAGTAACCTTGATATTCGTGTACTTTTACTTAAAGCAGCTTGCCTGATAACTGTATGACGAATCGTCGGACATAGGGGACATGCGTATAACAATATGAACCGCAAAATCGAAATTTATGCGAACACCGTGCGCTGATTCACTCGAGGACAAAGACACGCGCCGCTACATGAATCTTCGCAATGGTGTTTAGTCATTAAAAATGCGACGCTCGTAGGTGGAAGTGGCCGCAAAGAGGACAATGTTTGCTGGCCAGTCTTCAACTATCGCTCTTCCGATACAACAAATATCAATGACAATACCTTCGATGACAAGCCATTTATCATACATTTCACCGATCTCGTATTCTTCTACGTATTTTACAACGAAACAGCCTTACAACCGAACTCGAACAGATTCACGACATTTTCAAGAATTCGTCAGTTTTTAATACCGGTTTAGACGAGACAAAAATTGTAAAATATCGGACGATACTAAAAATATATATGTATATATAAGTCAATCGATCGATGTTTAACGAGAATCAAACTGCTTTAACGACTGCTTAATAGTCTGAATATTACATGGTTTTCTGTTTTTTAGTTTATCGCCGAGAAGCGCGTTCCAGTGGTAGTAAATTATGGTCGCACGCATATAGAGATGTAATTTTCTGCGGATAATAACGTACCCGTGTAAATTATAGGGAAGGCGTAAAACTCGTGAAAAAATGTAAATTTACACTCTGAAAACAACGCGTCTTAAAAAGTCAAGAACCGCGACCCAGAACATCAACAATTTTCTTCGTCGCAAGAAAGAAACTATGTTTTTATTTAATAAAAAATATACATCTCATAATCTCGTCATAATATGTATCTAATAAGAGCGAAACAAATTTAATTAAGAAAACGGACGAACCTTGGCGTAAGCGAGTAACGAAGGGACGTTGTCCAACAAAAGGTGTCCAGATTGAGAGCGCTCTACGAACTGACCGATCCGAAGAAGCGTGAATGGCAGTCGATTCTACTGCACTGACCGATGATGATTGAGAAGCCGCGACCGGGCCCCTCCGGGCAACTGCTCCGTCAGGTCGTTCGCGATGAATTTTTCAAAGCGCACCACCCGCTTCGCGGGGAGGGCTAACTTGCATGAATCTGGTATTCTGAACGCGCGGGGACGCCCATATATACCTACTCCATCGCCCAGGGACCCCTCGGCTCCCGCACCCTACGCGGAGACCCTGTCTCCGACGTCCTTGACCACGAAGAACACGACCGTGTACGTACACCAATTCTCAACGCGGCGCGATACGCCTTGTCTCGAAGCAACGACACACCGTCCAGCGATTTTGTGTGCGTGATCCTGCACCTTAACTTGCATCTCGACGGTTTCGTACCTTCTAATCTTGATATATATGACTTTATCTTTCCCCGCCACATACGTATAACCATTTTCGTTCCTCTTTCAATTTTAACCCTTATCTCGTGCAATAGTTTCGTGAAATGGATCCGATTAACAGTAAAGCCTCTTTCGATGATGCTTTATCGAGTGAAACGAATGCTTGAAGTTTCCCATTAGAACTCGGGTATAGGTTGTTTTAAAAAGATATGCGTGTATACATAATATACTGTTTTTCTTTTCCTCTCTTTTTCTTTTCTTTGCTATTTAGTTGTTATCCGTCGTAATTAAGGGAAATTTAATATGATAACGTTACGATGTACATGTACTTTGAAAGTAACACAACTCGATCAAGTTTCTCGGGGAGAAACGATTTCGCTTAAAAAAAGCGATTTGCCAAATACATAATATTGGCAAAGAGAATAAGACTTTAACGAACGATGGTCAAGCATTATTTTTGTAATTTTCTGTGCTTAGTACTGGAAATGCCCCTTTGGTATTCTTTCAACACGGAACAAAATTATTTTCGGTCGTGACACTTTCCAAGCAGATGTGCGATATACATTCTACTCCTGACAATCTCGCATATCGCTTTACCACTGCGATAGAATTGTTTATGCCGGAAATTGGAATGAACGAACTTACAATTCATAACTGGTAAACAGGTGCATTATCGGTTCGACTACAAGCGGAAGTGTTATCCTATGGTGTCCACGGAACAATATCCCATGCAACAATGTTTTGGTTTGCGCTAGGGCTGATTAGTATGATACTGTGTCTCTAGGATAATGCGATCCGTTACGAATGCCATACTCGTTCTCTGTTTAGTATACCTTGGTTTCAATGATGCTGAAAACCCGTTGACGTAAATGCTTCCGCCACGAAGCTCACGATCGTAATTTGCAAATTTATTATCGAGGAGACAGCGTGTGCCAGATATCGGAATACCTACATATAGCTGGCAAATAAATTCAACTCGACTCTCTCTCTCTCTGCATAGCATTCTTTTTTTTCTTTTCTTTTTTATTAACCTAGACACGAGTTTTTGAATAACACAAAATATTTCTTTTAATAACATGGTAACGCGAATATACCTTCGTTACATTACAATCCTTCAGTAGCGCTCTCGTGGGATGTAAGTTCAGAAAAACAAATTTTATTAGTTCGACGAATCGATGAAATTCTCGTTGTTATAGATTTCGCGCGTTAGATAAAAGTCCGCGCGATAAGGCGGTAAAACGGCGGGGGGGAAAAAAGGGCAACGTTGATAGGATCGTTAAGAAACGAAGGCTTCCAAACCTTTGTGTCGAGTTTAGCGGCGAACAAAGAAAAAGTAGCTAGTTGAAAGTCAAGAGAAGAGGAGGCTCGTCCCATTGGAGAATTTGGGAATTGATCGTAGCGGCACAGGTATCCTCGAGAATCCTAAAAATAAGGCACTTTAAGGAATAACCGATTCGCCTTGAACTTGCGACCGGTTGTTTTATCGGCTTGTTTGCTTTCTAATGACGAGAAGAAGAGAAAAAGAGTTGAAGATCATTTACACTAAAAACCAACGTTTAAGTAACGAACGTATGGGCTTCCAGCGCGTCGATCCGCGATTAGATTTAGCGAAAGACGAGGGAAGGTGACGTTTCTTAGTGAAACGAGAGAACAAAAGTGGAAGAACGGAGACAGACGCGTAGCTGCGAGGAGGAGTTAGACGGGACAAGTATTCAAATTTCAGAATGCCAATCGATTAATTGTTCTTCGTTCCCCAAACTTCGTTCGGCGTGAAAGATCCAGTTTGTGGTCGAGGGCCAGGGGCCAGAACGACGGGAACGGATTATTGACGTAGTCTTTGAAGTTCATTGGCACCGGGAAGTCAAATGTGTTTCGATACAGGTTGTATGAGTTTTTCGTACGTAAAACCTGTTAAAGCGCTTTAACGGCTAAACGGAATGCATAATGAAGTCACACGGCTAGAAACGCCGTATGACAAAACTGTATACGTATGATGGATACAAAATTGGACACAGACGTACTACCGTCGTCCCTCTTACGAGGATTCTTATCTTCTATCTAGCCGCGCGATACGATCGATAGCTCGCTAATTTTACGGAAAAAAGAACAGAAATTGAAAACTTGCGAAAGGGAAAGTATCGAGGATGACCAACGAAATTCGATGTGATTCCACGATTCTTCGAGAGCCTTGACCCAATAGAATAATACATTGTCTCGTGTAACTAATAGAAACCATTAGTGCATCTTCCCTTCTAGAAATCTCAGCTTGGACGATCGTTTAATATTTTGCCACGGATATGTACACGAGAAAGCTATTAAGAGAAGACCAATAGATAATTCGGGAGGCCAAAATGTCTGTTTCGTTTGGACCGTGCCTCGGTGTTTCTAACTACATCGGCTATTTAATTTACACAACACGCGTTGGAAAGGAGTGGAATCCTTGGGAAAGCCACGGCAATCCATTCGTCAATTAAAGTTACGATAGTTGTAGCGAAGAAATCAAACAGCTTTTAATTACGTCATCAAGTGGCGTTAATTTCGTGATTATTCGACGATTAATTCGAATTACAGATAAAAAGTCAAAGAAAAGGGAAACTTCGAGAAAAGAGATTTCTAGGGATAGGGATAAGTAGCTAAACAAGATTGCTCGACGATTTTCAAAGAACTGACGCGACGTATAAGGTAAGTCTCGTACATGAGGAAAACTGAATCGTAACATGATCGACACACGACACATGCCTTCAAGTTTGGATTGAAGGGTCTTAAGAAAGAATCAAGGCCACGGTACCCGTCTCAAGCCAGCTTTCTGCCGGTTGCTGGTTAGTGACCCACACCTATCCCAGGTTACAAAGATTTCGATTATCGTGTATGGACTCTTGGAACTCTAGGCTCTCTTCCTCTCCTTCCTCTTTCCTTCTCTTTCTTTTACTTTTTCGTTTTCCTTTGTCCTCACATTCTTCCCCTCTATTTGTAACTACCCAACCGCGAAGGATATCGAACCTATCTTCGTTATTTATCGCTCTTCATCTTCGTGTAGGCGTCTCATGAATAAATACAATTCCTTTAATTATTGGAACTGTATAATAAGATTGCATTACTTTACGATTGTGATTCATTACGTATTTCGTTTCGATCTTTATATATTTCGTATACGAAAGTGCAATGTAATTTTTCAATTCGTTCGAATAAAACGTCCTTCTCAAGTTTCGTCTTTTATGAATTAGCGAAACTTTCCTCTTGTTCTTCTGCAAAGGGAAGCGAGAACACGAAAAATCACACGAAACGTCGTTAACGAGTCAAAAACAAAAGATATTACCTATATGGTAACAAAAGATATATCTTGAAATTACGCTATACGAAACGCATTTTTAAATTCGTCCAAATAAGACATTCTCCTGAAGCCTTATCCTCTAAGGATTAAGGAAACTTTTCTCGCGTTCGTCTGCAAAGGGAGGCCAGAACACGAGAAATCGGGCCAAGTGTCGTTAATGAGCCAAAAGCAAAAGACATTGCAAATAATCGTAAAGTTGAGCACCTGAGAGCTCCAATATTCTTCTACGGCGTAAATGTATACATAAATTGCATATGTTTGCGTTATCGTATCCGTTAACTGGAAAGCAGCGCGTCGTAAATGTAGATAAGACGTTCATGCACTGCGTCTTTGTGAACGTTACTAATCGTAAGCGCGGGCGTATATGAGCGTCGATACCTTCAGTAAGGTTCTTACTCGACTTTGATCTGCTCTTTCGATATGTAAGGCAACGTAAGAGGAGCGTCAATGAACCAGCATAACAGTAATGATGAAAATAATGCATATTAATCGGAGCATATTGGTACTCTTGTTAGTCCTGTTACTTTCTTTATATCCACTACAATTGTCATTACTTTCGTCACACCTGTGTGTTAAATTTATTGTACATAAAAAATAAAATTCTCAAAGAAGATGTTGTTGTGAAAAAAGAAAAAAAAGGGAACCCTTTAGGAACTTTTATCAGGATGATGAACCATCATGGAAAATGAAGGAGAAGGATCAAGGTGTCCAAGAAATCCATGGCCAACAGCTTTGGATGAAAAAATAATAATCTTCAGAAATTTCGATTCGTCGTGATCCTGTGAAGAAATGTTATGATGAAATGATATGTCATCGCAAAGTTATTTCTAAAGTAAGAAAGAGAAGAAATATATCTTCCTCCAACCAGGTGGATTAAAAACTCTGTCATAAACAATGCTAGAGCTTACATAATAATTAAAAAAGAAAACGGGTGAATTCCTTCAATATTTTCTCAAGGAGATAACTGTCATTCACAGATCCGTCTGTCGTGGCCAGATTTCAACCCCCACGAGCATCGACCGTATAAAAGTACCGTAGCTTGGGGCTCTCAGGGCAGTTCCGTTTTACCCGGCTAACAGAAACAGTATTTGCACTTGCATCAATTCCTACAGTACGGAAAACAGGTAATTGTATAAATTTTTTAAATTGAAAACTAAACTAAGGAAGGTAATTAATAATTTTCACGTGTTTTTGTATACAAAGTATGGCATCGGTAAAATACGTGCTGATCTTACTTGTGATGCTGGGAATCACGTACCAAACATTGGGAGCAACTGAAGATTCTTATAGGAATCTGTTGGGATTGAATCTTCCATACGGCAGAGGAATGGTAAGAAAATATAAAATATGACTTCTGTTTAGTTTTAGTGACCTAATAAATATGTGAAATGTGTTTCTAGAATAATGATTTACAATTTGCAAGACTGCTGATGTTGCCACCCTGCCTCTGTCATTCTAAGCGCAACTCTGAACTCATAAACTCACTGCTAGGTCTACCGAAAAACATGAACAATGCTGGAAAGTAAAATTGCTGAAATTCTTTGGCAATGAAGCTACGTTTTATCTAATGTATACGTTTCAAAGAATCTTTTAAGCCTGTAATGTATTAAACTCAATAAACTCAATAGAATTAAGTTCTTGTTGGAGATCTTCTAACCAACTATCTCTTCCTGGCAAAAAAAAGTATCGACTGTTATATAAAATAAAGCCTATATGAAAGATAAGGTTTAGTTAGCCATAAAAAAAACATGAACCATTTAAAACCATACTTAATTAATAACAATGTTTAATTATTTAACTTTTTTTCATTTGATATAATCTCAAATGCGAAACATAAATATTTCCAAATTGATATACAAACTTTATTATGTAGAAAAACAATCATTTTAGTTTCAATTAAGAATTCGTCGCACGTGTTTAAAACTTTAAATGGAATCCACCACCAATTGGTGGTTGTCTACCACCTTCGGTAAGACCCATGTGAAAACCGGAGTTACTTAAATCAGCATCGTCTCCGTCTCCTAATTGTTTATATTCTTTCCCACCACTTGGTGGTTTTGGTGAAGCATTCGCTGTTCGTACACCAAGCTCTGACTTGGCTGGCCATGTAGGAAACATTTGTGGATCTATCGGTAATGGTGCTTCTGTGAAATAGCCATGTTTTAAAGCATCCTCTGCTGAGATTCGCTGTTGAGGATCGTACGTAAGAAACCTAAAAAAAAAAAATTTGTTTTAAGTTAAGAAAAAAAAGAAAAAAGACGCTACATTTAGAAAACATTACTTAAAGAACCATACTTATTTAATAACTCGATGCCTAAATCTGATAAAGATAAGCTGAAACGTTGTCTCAAATTGTTTACGGGATAATGAGCGAATGGAATTTTCTGCACCATCGGCAGTTTGCTATATCCTGGCCATATCCGATCATTTGGCGTACCTAATTCCTTGAATATCCTATTTAATTGATCAATTTCGGATTTACCTGGAAAGAGTGCCTCCATTCTTAATAATTCTGCAAAAATGCATCTGGAAAAAACATATAATTTCATTAATAACGCAAACATATTTAAATGAACAAAATACTAATTATTTTTTTCTTACCCCACCGACCACATATCGATAGGAGTACTATATTCTTTTCCACTTAGTAGCAATTCAGGAGCTCTGTACCAAAGTGTTACTACGATCGGAGTATATTGTCTTAAAGGAGATCCGTATTCTCGTGCCAAACCAAAATCACCAACCTTCAAAATACCTCGATGACTTAGCAACAAATTCGACGTTTTCAAATCTCGATGAAGTATCCAATTATCGTGTAAATGTGCTACTGCTCGTAATAATTGTTGCATAAGGCATTTGACTTCTCCTGTGGACAAAACATTCATGTTTTATTTCTTTTATCAATAATCAATTATTTCATGATATTTACCTGGTATGAAAACTTGTTTCTTTTGCTTCATCGTTTCCATTAACGATTTTAAATCATGCTCAACATAATCCATTACAATAAATATCTTATCCATATTGCTACCAACAACTATTTCTCGAACAGTAACGATATTTGGATGTTGAGCTTTCAGTAGAGTATTTATTTCTCTGAGACTGGTAATCGGGAAACCTTCCTTTTCTTTCTCCATTTTTAAACGTTTCAAAGCAACAATTTCATCTGTACGTTTATCACGTGCTCTGTACACTACACCGTATGTACCTTCCTCAATACGATTTAAACACTGAAATTCTTCTACACTCCTACAACCTGCAATGCCAAAAAGTTTATTGTACAATACGAAAATCAAAGGAAACAAACAGATTCAATTATGCACCTTGAATTGCTGGCAAATATGGAGGTAATTCAGGCTCTTCATCTTCCTTTTTTTCTTCTTCTTCTTCTACATTCTTAGATGCGCCGTTTGAATCTACGTGTCCAGGCGATTCTCCGTCAGAATGATCAGACTTAGCCAACCGATCAACAGATAAGGGGCTGGGATTATTGTAATCGGAACCATCATTAGAATCAGCGTTAGAACCTTTATTTGAATCATTCGATTCATCGTCATCATCGCTGCTAGATTCGGATGAATCGGAAGAATGTCTATCGGAGGATCTTTCGCGTATACTTCTTTCTCCATCGGATGAATGTCTAGATCTATAAACAAATAACCAAGGTGTTTTAGAAATCAAAAATGGAATATCATGGTATCGATTACGAGAGATATTCTGCCTTAATCCTTACTCGATAGATTTAGAACGAACTTCATCGGAATGAGCAGGACTCGGACTCTCGTCCGACAATTCCACGACAGATGGATCTTGATTGCTGTCTGGGCTTAAAGGTCGTTTCTCCCCTCTTTTCATTCGCCGTGCTTCTAACTCCAATCTGGAGACTTCTTTTCTCCTCGCCATTTCTCTATCCGCTTCCAGTAACCTTTCTTTCCTAAGTTCCTGTTCGGTCATTTCTTTCGGGTCCTTCGGCTGTATCGGTATTTCGTTAATTTCCATATCATCCGGCTCTTCTGTGGCAATTTCCATTGCTTCACGCAATTGTTTTTCTCTATGTTCTTTCTCGCGCTCTGCTTTTTCTCTGTCTCTTTCACGAAGTCGATCATGTTTGTGTGATCTCTTATGACGTTTCTCACTTCTTTCAGGCCGTTCCATTAACTCCGTTTCAGAGTACTGCTCTTCCAGTACTCTCATATGCCTATGTTCCTCCATTCGAATTTCACGTCGTTCTCTAATATCATCGATAGCACGAGGCTCGCGACGGTCTCGCATATCTTCCAACCGTATTTCCCTACGCTCACGCGATTCGCGTAATTCCCGAGTATCCTCCAAACGAATCTCGCGACGAGTTTCCACTTTGTAATCCCGAATATCTCGTGAATCTTCTCGTCTTTCCCTTCTCTTATCCAATAATCTAAAAGTTAGACATATTAATAGAAAATATAGCTTTATTTGTCAAAGTAAATGTGAGATATTACATACCTTTCTCTCAGATCCTCCAAAACACGGTCTCCTGTACTTCTCTCTTTCCTATCATGTCTAGATTCTCTATCTCTGTGACTTTCCATTCTTTCTAGCCTTTCAAGCCTATCCCTATCTCTTTTGGAACCATCTGAACGCTCTGATCTTTCCAAAATATCCACACCATGCCTACGGTGTCTATGTTTATCTCTGTGTCTATCCTCTCCACGATCATGATGCCTTGACTTTCTTTCCTTTTCTTCCCTACGATCTCTTCTATCACTGTGTTTGTCTCTTCTTCGTGATGAATTAGATTTGTGATGTCGGACTACAGCCTGTGGTGGTTTTATATCCAAAGAGTCTGCTGTATCTCCTCCATCCTCCTCTGAAAAACTTTAAGTATACTTTTCTCAAAACGACTAATGCTTAAGCACACAAAACTGATTTGGTAGAATATATATGTTTTTTTCATTTGATATATAGGTGCAATGCATGTACAACATATCTAACTTAAAGAAAAGACAGGTCAATAATAAAAAATATTATTGTTATAACTTAACAACATATTAGATATTATTAAATATATATCGAAACTTATTTTTGCTAATAGTGAGCAATTTGGTCGGTATCTTCGATTGTTTTCAAACTTTAGTATATTAAAAGGAGCTACCTAAGATAGTAAAATATTACAAAGAAAGTGTCGCGAACAATTATAAGAATTTTTAATTTTACTTTAAAACTAAATCTAAACTAACCTCAATCTAGTCCAAACCGTATTAAATTTCGTCATTTGTATTTCGCGATTCGTCCACTAGAGCTAAATTAAAATTGAACTGTCGTCGAAACGTCATACAGTGATCGTCAAACACAGATCAGCTAAAATAGCTAGACACTGATAGCAACAAAGATGATTATTAAGTTACATTTTTTGTATGATATTTGTTATATATATTGTTATTTTCATTCTTGTAACTATTTGATTAATAAATATTAAATTAAACTGCCTTTTTACCTGTTTAATGTTTAGCTCCGATTCTATTGCTCTCATTTAGTTAGATTGAGATTAGGTTTAGGTTTAGGTTTAAGTTTAGTTTTACAGTCAAATTCAAAGTATTTGTACTTGTTCACAACTCTGTTTTTTGCGATACTTTGCTTCTCTAAACAGTCCTTTATAACATACTAAAGTTTGAAAACAATCGTAGACACAGACCAAATTGCTTGCTATTACCTTATTTTTCTTTATTTAAAAAGTAAAAAAAAGCAATATGTGCATATATGCACTGCTGAAAAGAAGTCTAGGACTGGATAAGGACAAGGGAGGTACTGTTCTCTATCACTTACCGTCACATGTTGCTATATTATTTTATTTATATATATGACACTTTATGTCAATATGTGTGCTTATCTTTATAATTGCATTAAATGTGTCAGAAATAACCAATGAAACCCATACTTCCTCCCATAGGACTTCTTTCTAGCAGTACAATTGCATATATAGAGTGTTCCAGAAAGTTGATGTCAAACCTCAAGAGCATAAACATGAGTCCAAATATTAATTTTAGAATTATAAAATGTTTTAATCAATAAAGTATTATCTACCTCTGTCTGTAGCATATGTTCCATAGAATTTCCTTTCATTTCAACACACGATTCAGCATATTTCTTCATAGGACTATTAAATAATGTAAAAGTAAACTGTGGAATAACTCTATAACCACATAGATACTACAACAATAAAATGATAAAGTACATTCATCTACCATTGTTGTTGGATGATATCAGTATGCTTGATTTCATAAGTTACTCCAGTTGTAGAGAGATATAAAATAAAATCTCTTATATCGTTACAAGCACAGTTAAAAATGTTTTGTAACTCTAAAACTAATGATATTTGGATCCATGTTTATTAAGATATTTTTGTTTGTTTTGATGAGTACTACATATTCCTGAGTTGAAGTTTGGCACTAACCTTCTGAAGCAACCTGTATTAAAAAAAAATCTTATTGTTTTAATAATGCAATTCGAGAATTGAGGTTAATTGAAATAAAGCATATAATTTTATACCTGAAATCATCCATATCTTTCAAAGGGCTTTTCTTTATTTCTCCATCTTCACTTTGATTATCAATATCCATGTCAAGGTTGTACTTTACTTTAGAGGACATAAAAAAGATTGACTTCTTTTGTATATTGTGATAGTTTCCGACGCGTATAATCCAAAAATGCACGTCTTAACTTTAGAAATCTAATGGTTCAAAAGTAACCTATTTTTTGACATATTACAAGCAATTACAAGCAGCTACAAGTTACAAGTAAATAGGTTCACTTTTTACTGATAGCCCACCATACATAGTTACCATGTATATAGTTACGAACAAAACAGTCATGAAATACAAACATTCGTTAGATTTACCACAATAGATTTAATTTCATACGTAACACATTATTCCAACAACCGCAGTGTAAAAATGCAACGAATTTTGTCAATGTTCATTTATTAATCAGAAAAATAAACAAATAGTATCTCGAGAAGACATTTAATGTATCACTTTCAATGTTTATTTTTTTCTATAGACACACACAAACCGTTAACAAATTCCAATGTGCCTTATAACGCGTCAAGAAGCATTTTTATTTGCCAATGTACGGAAAATAATTTCCCTATATACATCATAGCTTAGTTAATATATCATTATGTCTTACATTTTATATCGTAATTAATGATATAACGAATGTAAAATATTACTTGAAATAATGTGTAAATTGTAGAAAAATATTTTATATATTGTAAATGGAATTCCTCATACACATGGATATCTACCCATAAACGGCGCTTCAGTCGTCATAAGTAAGTATATACGTGATAAAGAAGAATATGTTCCATGATTAAATCCATTTTCTACAAGTTTGACAGATGATCATCTGTCAGTTTTTAGAAACCTCGGAAAGATAGCATATTACTAAGTAATTTACAATGGAAGCAGTACCGAGATTGCCGATGATATCGTTTCAATTAAAAGTTAGCCCGGAGCCTACTACGTTTGGACCAAAGTTAAAGCAGGTATGGATAAATAAATCACACTGCAACTTTTTTTTTATCATAAATTAATACTCGATTCTTGTTTTTATTATTTATAAATTTAAATTGTCGTTCCATATTTCCATTTTACAAATGAACCGCGTGATCATTCATTAATTTATTTCAGTTTGTCAATTAATCTAATTAGAGCTATAAACATTTTTTGTTTTAGTATATATGTGATTTTTACAATAAAGATCCAGCAACATTTACACACGAAATACATCAATTAGAAAGCTTACGTGCAGTGGCTGTACGACCACCCATTGATGTAGCTGGTTGTTCATTGTTGAAAAGATATTATTGTCAACTGCATTTTCTTCACAGTAGATTTCCTATGGGAAAAGATGGTGTAGCAGCAGTCACATTTACATGGTAAAATAATTGAGATTAGTGATGAATAATTATTGTTAGAATTAAAAAATTAAATGTATTTTATTTTAAATAGGAGAGATACATATGCAAACATGGTTTGCTCACTGGCAAATATCCGCTTTGAAATAATTTCCATCTTGTATAATATCGGTGCAATGCATACTCAGTTGGGAGCACTTACAGAAAGGACATCAGCTGATGGGATGAAGATGGCCTGTGCTCATTTTCAATGCGCGGCATGGGCGTTTGAGCATTTAAAAAATAGTTACCCACAGCCATCTGGTGTAGATTTAGCTCCAGAACTTATGATATTTATGCACCAGCTTTGCTTAGCCCAAGCTCAAGAATGTATATTAGAAAAAAGTATGCTTGATAATCGTAAACCCACAATTGTAGGTAAGTATAAAGGAAATAAGATTTGTATAAATATATTACATTTTTTGTGGCTTTAATTATCTACTCTTGTACATCATTCTACAAGATATATGTATCATGTAGCAAAAGTCGCGAAACAGATAGTGGACTATTTCAAT
Source organism: Bombus superbus (assembly GCA_014737385.1). Classification (NCBI taxonomy): domain Eukaryota; kingdom Metazoa; phylum Arthropoda; class Insecta; order Hymenoptera; family Apidae; genus Bombus; species Bombus superbus. The sequence continues at coordinate 7,580,645 of JACXIK010000019.1, read as the reverse complement.
CTGGCATTAACTACACTTCAACAAGGTGGAAGTGAGGATGGAACCATATCAGATACCGTTGGAACTAAAATTTATAAGGTAAAATTTAAAAACGTTACTTACTGTTATTAATGAAACATTATTCTAAAAATATTTTTTTCAGAGCTGGAAGTATTACCTGAAATTCAAGAAAGCTTATCATTTAGCAGTTACATATTTATATCAAGGATTAGCTGCTGAGGAACAAAGAAAGATGGGAGAAAGGGTAGCATTTTATAATGCTGCATCAGCTTCTTTAAATGAAGCACAATCAATTTATCCAAATATTCCTGGAGAAAAAGCAACTATAGAAGAAGCACTCACATTTACAAACGACGTGATAGAAGGAAAACGTAAAGCAGCTAAAAATGAAAATGAGTATATATATCATGAGGAAGTACCAGAAAAAGAAATATTACCTACAGTAAAGGGAGCTCCTTTAGTTAAAGGAATATCTTTTAGCATCAATGATCCTGAAGTTTCAGGTCCTGATATATTTGCCAGATTAATACCAATGAAAGTGCACGAAGCAAGTTCTTTGTATTCGGAAGAAAAAGCAAAAATATTACGTTCCATTGGTAGCAAAATTGAAGAGAGAGATCAACAACTCAATACCTACTTAACGTCCTTAAAATTGGAACATATGAGTTTATGGGATCCAGATATTCAAACAACGGAATGGGAACGATTACCTCTTCCTGATGAACTGGTTGAAAGATGCGCAGCACTAAATGCAAAGCAACACATTATTCAAGAATTACTCGATATAATGGAAAAATTATCGGATACTAGCCAAGATGTTGAAAAAATATTGGAAGAAATTAAGAAACTTCTCCTTGATGAAGAACAAAAAGAAAAAGAATATCAAGATACGGTTGGAAAGAGACCTCCGTCAATAGTTGCCACTGATTTAACCAGAGAAGCTAAGAAATATGAAGAAGCTCATAATAAAGCTTCAGAAAGTAATCATGCTCTTCATAAAGCAGTAACGATGCATGTAAAAAATTTGAAAGTACTTTCTCAACCGCTTGCTGACCTTATGGCCCATATACCTTCGCCAAGTACGTACCTATCAGAACAAAATACTGAAAAATCACACAGCGCGATCGAATTAGAACGAATGCATATCAAGGAACTAAGGCGCATTTTGAAAAAGGTTGATGAAATGCGTAGACAAAGGAACGAATTGCATGCAAAGTTACGAGATTCAATTTCGCAAGATGATCTAACACGCTTATTAGTTCTTGCCACGTCCGATTCTGGACCCTTGGATCGTTTATTTGCGGATCAGCTAAATAAACATAAAACTCTAGTAACATTGATAGACAAAAATCTTGCTGCACAAGATAAAATCTTAGCAGCTTTAACAGATGCATATGCCCAAACTGCTAATGTACGAAAAGGAGTCGAAGAAATATTAAAACGCCGAGAACATACTATTTCTTCTTTGATTGCGTCTTATGATGCTTATGAAGACCTATTGGCAAAGTCGAGCAAAGGTCTTGAATTTTATAGGAAATTAGAAATAAATGTTTCAAAATTACTTCAAAGAGTGAAAAGCACTTGTAAGGTGCAGGAAGAAGAACGCGAACAAATACTTGCACAGGATAGCAATAAAAATTCTCAAGAAAAGATTGATACAACAACAGCTCCTATTTATGATCAGAGTCGAAATCGAACTGGTAGTGGACTTAAGTTAAAGGATTATTTAAATAGTAGGCAGGAAAATATTCAAAATCAGTATTATAATGTATATAAAGAGCAAGGTAAACAAGTTCAAATAGATGCAGCAACAAAGTCATACTTGAATGATGCAGTGAATAAAAATGCAATGCATTCTAGTGGAGTGCCTACATTGGATGCAATATCGTCTACGAAATCTATGCAGCAGTATTATTCTACACCATATACGGATTACAAAACGAATGTACCTTATACACATGAAATTTCAACATATAGCGAAAATGCTGCTTTAAACCAAAACTATATGCAAGTAAATAATTCAGATGCTGTAAATACTTATCCACAAGTAATTGGGACGACAGCAAATGCTGCAGTACAGTATCCAGTAAATTCTTTTGTATCCAATGGACAATTTTCTACAGCTTTAGATGGACAGCATAAGTATTCTGCTAATGCTCAAACACTGTATAACTATCCTACCAATACATTACAATATGAAAATTACCAACCTTCTGTTGATTATACTGGATATAATATTGCACAACAATATCCTTCTAATTTTGATAAAACTGCTAGTACTGGTGTTACTAAAGCTGAGATACCTCAAACATCAACGATAACACAAACGTCTGCGCCTCTAGCAAGTACAGTTAATAAAACAACAGACGTACAAGCACAGCTTTATACTACTCTAGTTCAACAAGGGCAACAATATATACCTGAATCACAACAAAAATTTGTTTCTCAAGAATCTGTTTCAACTATCAGTCAACATGTACTACCAGTGGATAGTACTCAAATGCAAAACTATGTCCTCCCTCAAATTAGTCAAAGTGAAGTTCCATGTACTCAAAGTTACATTGGTACAATGTATTATAATCCATCCGAGTTACATGCTCAACAAGTTACATCGAATCCAAGTACATCCGAAACGACTAATATTTCTGCCTCTAGCCACTATATGCAAACACAATATATGAACACAAGCATTCCTCAACCTGTTTATTCTACTAGTTCTTTAACTGTTCCAGTAAATAATATGGGGACTTCATATTCTTCAAACTTGCACAGCTCCAATGCTGTACAATATCCACAGCAGAGTAGTACAGAACAAACTAAACAAATTTATACAGATAAAGCATACCAATATGGATCGCAAGTATCAGTTAGTGACACCACTTTAACTTACTCTAATACTTATCATGGTTTACAACATGCCAGTGTTTCATATACACAAACTATATTACCTACAGATACTTCTAACACATATGCATACTCAAATTGTTCTACTAATACAGAAATAATTCAAAGTCATACAAAGCCTTTGACAAGCATGCAGAATTACACACAAGCATATCAGTACTCACAACAGTATCCTGGGTATAGTGGTTATTCTCACGTATACAATCAAGGATATAATTATATGCAAGGAAATCAAATAACTATGCCAGTGACAGAATCTTATAAAGGCCAAATGGGATACACTTATAATTCCACCAATCAATGTTATGAATACAATTCTAGTAATGTTCAAACTTCACAATCAATTCAAGTATCACAGCAACCTTCTGAATCAACATTGCAAATAAATACTGGCATTAACAATGTATGCCAACAACAAGAAAGTAGTGCGACATACACAAATGCTAGTAATAATTCTATGGTTAGTCAAACTCCATCTTCTCAATATTCAGGACAGGCTTATCAGCCTCAAGGTGTATCTGACATTTATTACACTACACCATATGGTCTCCAAATGCAAAGTACTCAAGGTAAATATCAAACTACTTTCTTATATTAACATTGCAATTATTTAAATTTTATGTTTAACTTTTTTAGCATCCTCTAACAGAAACGAAACCTACACTAATTACAATCAAACGTACATGCAAGCTGCTAATAATGGAACTAATACAACGACAAGCGCGAATCCTACTAAACCCGCTACAATGTCAGAGAAATCTAACGTAGACTTGCTTGCTGACCTTGATGTCACTATAAATCATGCACCCTTAGTGCCAGAAGTACGACCTGTCAATAAAAGCAATGCACAAGATGAAGCTATAACGAAAGATACGATAAAAGATGAAACAAAAGATACTGCTAGTGAAGATGATAAAGTAAAGTCGAATGATATTACTACCGTCGAAGATAAGACGGAAAACGAGAATTTACAGATTGTATGGGATACATGGTATAATGACGTGCAGCCTAAAAAGGATCCTTTGGGGGATCCAGTAGCTTTGCAGAAGTTTATAAATGAAGTTGAAAAATATGAGAAATTTGTAGATAGCTTACTTGTTAAAACATTAAGTGGAGCAACTAATCTTGATATAAAATGGAAGGAAGTCCAAGAATTTGAAGTAGGATCATAAAAATTCCAAATTACTTGTATATTGTAAAATATTATTCTGCTAATCACACTACAAAATAATATTGAATAAAACTTGAATTTCAGGAAAGGGAAAGTGGAAAACAATCATGTACAGTAGCGCTAGCTCATTCTTCGGAAAATAGAGTAATGGAATGTATCCCATATGACACAACAAAGGTACAAATATCGTCGACAGATATTCCAAATTATATTAATGCTTCTCATATAATGGAAATTACACAATGGATACCGACAGCATTTATTATTACTCAAGCACCATTGCCGGACAAATTAGAAGTATTTTGGATGATGATATGGGAACAAGAAAGTGAAATAATTGCATGTTTAGTATCCGATGCACAATTAAATGGAGAGATATACTGGCCTATAAACGAAAAAGATATTCTGAATATTGGTAGCTTTACGATATCATTAAAAAAGAGAGTAAACCATGTATCTTACGTCCAAAGAGTTATTTCTGTGCATAATACTAAAAAGAACTCAGAAAAGACTGTCGTGCACATGCAATTTCTCACATGGCCTTCCAAGTATGTCTTCAAAATAAATAATACTTAATCATTTTATGTATATAATCTTTTTCTTTACTTTTCAGTGGTTTTCCTAGTAGTCCAGGTGCACTGCTTACTTTTTCAACGGATGTAATGACGGAACAAGCACTGAGACGTTGTACGAAACCAGTGGTGGTGCATTGTTTAGATGGTGGAGCACTAAGCAGCTTATTCCTAGTAGCAGCAGCAACAGTATGCCATATACGTGCAGGTTGCGGAATAGTCAATGTACCTCTTGTATTCAAGGGTCTTCTGAAGTGCCGTAAACAAATTGTAAATAAGGAGTCCTTGTTATTCGCGTATCAGTTGGTATTATACCACGCTCAAGACATTTTAATGAAACGTAAGAACTATTTCTCTTCTAATTGTTTATATGACTTGATCAAATTAATTCAAAATAAAATTTTCTTATCGGATATTTAGGTGGAATTTTATCGTCTACTCGCTCGACATTTGAAAATTTCGAAGGATTAAAGGGAAATAAAGACAAAGCATCAAGGAAGATGCATCCTTCTGATGATTTCCTTCAAACTCTTGGCATAAATACCCAACGTTCAGATGTTGATCAAGGTATTGTAAAGTAATATTTTTACAAAGTATAGTTTAATGATATTGTTCAAATTTTAGGTCGACAAAAAGGTTCTACTGCTAATACAATACATTCAACTACGATTCAAGAGAAACCTAAAGAAGGAATAATCGATCCACTAAGTCAACTGGACCCTCTATGGTCTATTAGAAGATAATCAAGTAAATTTGCAAGTAAAACTTTATTATGCACCAATCAATAAATTTATTATTTAAATGAACGTTTGCATTCCTACGTTTTTTAAATTAATGATATTGCTAAGAGTAAAATAATTATGATAATTGTATAAACATTGCAATTCGTATTAATTCACATAGACGACTCAATATTTCTGAAACAAAAGACACTTATCGTTCAGACGTTTCGTAATCTTTAAGTTTTAAAGGTTTTACAATCTGTAAAATATATTGAATAAAATGTATGTATAAAAAACAAATACTATCTATTTTATATTTATTTCCATTTTCACTGGAAAATCACATATGTTCATACACATCCACAAAACAAAAGCTAATATTAATTTTAACACTTTTTAAGCAACGTTAATAAGCATATGTTTCTAAAGCATACGGATGATAAATTGGTACGTATTCCTAATATACATATCGCATCGCAATTCGAAATCATTTTATAATCAATCGGTACTATTTTACATCGTATATTACTACTGATGTTTGCGACAGCTTTTAAGTTTATGATATATATATATATATATCTTAGTTACAAAAGAATCTTCTTTAATGCAAATTTATTTTCCATATGAACACATGATTAATGGCATAATAAATCTTTACACTATTAATTCTTAGTAAGTATAAGTAATAAAATTACATTTTTTATTAAATGTAATTACTTGTGTGTATATAGAAAGCAATTACGAAGATGATCATTAACTTTGAACACAGGGATCGTTTAATAATTTAATGTTTAAAATAAATGGTTCTCTAAGAATATTCAACTTCATAAATTATACCCTGAATATAAATATTCTTTAAGTTACAGGTAATAGTACGTTCTATTAAAATAAATATGCTGCTCGATTCTTTTCGGTTATTATAAAGATTACTTCCAAAATTATTTAATAAATCAATATAACTATATTTACTAAAATAATGTTTGTATATAATGAGGCCTGAGTATATTTTTTATAAAAGTTTCAATTATACTATTTAATGGAAATTGTAATTCTGTATTTAGTGCCATGTTGATATCTTATAGACAATTATAAAACTTATAAGCAAGTGAAATTATGAAACAGTTTACAGAGATGTGATAATATTATTTTTTTCTTATTAGTCAATATCTTTTCTAAATTCCCCTGTTTCTTAAATCTTTCACTTTATAAATTCGTACAAGCCAGTGTTCTGTAGTGTAAGCTTCTTCTAACATATCTAGCTCAATGTCTTTATTACCAATTTCCATGTTCCTAACTCTATCATATCCAGAGGGTTTGCCTGTTTAATCATAAAATTATTCAAATTGTATTTATTTTAAACTGGTATAAATTATATTCATGTCATAATAAAGAACTTACCCCCTTCTGTATAAACTTGACCAAATCTGTAATAACACATTTTATACATAAGACAATTGAGAAAAATTGGAGAACCTTCTTTGTCAACTCGGAATTCTCCTGCAGAGTTATAATAATCCCACTCTGTTATAGATTTTCCTTTTTCAGTGCTTCCGCCTATGCGCACCATCCATAGGAACTTATTAATGTCTGAAATCATAATTGAACAAGTTCTTAGACAATTTTAAGTTATAGCTTCATTTACGTTTATATATTAATTGTAATACCATCCGACGAGTAGCCTGTAAGTCCTCCAAAAATAACAAGAACATAATTAACATCTAGTTCTCTCATTATTTCATAAGCTTTTTCCTCTGAGCTTGCCATTGCTTGACCGACTCTTGATATGTGAGTATTGTTCCATGTATTGTTGTCTATTAAAATGGTACGATTTGCCATTGCCGTGATCTGGTATCCATAGTCCCACCAAGACATTACTTTGGCATTCTGCAATTAAGAAACGTAATTTCAAATGTTGCAAATTAACAGGAAATTGTTTAGGTAGACTTATAAAATTACTTCTGGCGTATTCATCTGTAACCAATAATACGCTTCTCTAAAATCATCAAAGATCATGCGACCACCATCTGGAGAACGTGCCGATAACACGATACTAGGTGAACTATAAGCTTCTGCTGTAACCCATGTACAGTGCATGGTATACGAAAAGAAGAGAATACACATTATTGTTATAAAGAGTGCCGCAATCTGTAAATCAATATGTCAATATAAAATTTCATAAAAAATGAAAGTTAAAAAAAGATGTTCATTTTAATTACCTCACTTCTGAGTACATAATTACTTTCAAACTTTTTCGACTTCTTATCTGTAACTTTTCCTCTTTCTACTTGTTTCATATAAGTGATAAGTAAAGAGGAAGCTCCGATGCCACCCAGAATACACATTACTGGAGCGAGAACCAACATTAATCGAACCATTACACCCTGTATAGTTTAAAATTTGAATGCTCATTCGAATTTTCGACATCAATTTTTAACGAATTTTTAATGACAATCTTTTACTCACAGCAAAGTATAGACTTGTAATCCCATACAAGATGAGAAAAATATTTGAATCTGTTAACTTTGAAAAACAGAAGTATAGACCCGAAGGAAATAGAAATACTAAAATCTGGAGATCGAAGTAAAAAGAGCTCCATGATGTTGGTTGATGTTCCGAAACAGATGCAATTATCGGTATGTGATTCTTTGCATAGGACGGGTCCAATAGAGAATAAAAGCGACCAGTCCATGGAGATATTTTTCCTTGCAGTTTAGGATAATTAAAAAATTAATAAATATTCTTTATAATCTAGAAAAATATATTATCATCATTGTATATACCTGTAACAGTTAAGATAACACCTAATACAAATGAAATAGTAACTACAGAAATAACAAGACCACGGAATAATATTTCGAAGTCATCTTGTGACACTTTACTACGCAGATAATCAACTAGAGCATGAATCTGACAAAGTCCAAAAACTCCCAATGCCTGTACAAAATATAAATTAATTTTGTCTAGAAAATATTTTCTACGAAACAGAGATACTATATTTTATACTTACAAGCATGTGTTCAGAGCTCTGAACAGGTTGAAAACCAACAAAGGATATTTGCATAGATAAAATTGTTCCTAAACAGTATACAATACTGTATGCAACGTATATTCTATGAGAAAACCTGCCAGTCACCATTAAAGTTAATACATGTAAAGGAATTAGATTAATTAGGAATACATAGCCACCCCAAGAAGACACCATATAAAAATATGCCAGAGCAGCACACGTTGACCAACAAATTGTTCCAGTTTTAATTGCTTTGATCCACGTGTAATATGTAAATAACATACAAAAAATAGCTATGCCTTCATTATCATAAGATCCTGCTACTGATCGTGATATATAACCAGGTACAATTGCTATAATAGCTGCAGCAAACAATCCTGATGCAGAATCCTTAAAATCATAAACGAAGTAATATATTTTTGGTTTATTATACTAAAAATACTACATATATATTGAACATATTTTTACCTTCAGTTCTTTGGTAAGTAAGTAAGTAATAATTGTTGTCAAACTAGAAAATAATGGAGCAAGGAAGACACAAATATTACGTATATCTAAGGTAATATTTAATAACCATGAAAGACGATGTAATGCTGCTGATGTTATCATTAATCCTGGATATATTGTTCCTGAAATAATTAATGATTAAAGTATATTACGATTAAAAATTAATACAAAGGATCATACCTCCAATTATCCTTCCAAGAGGATACCAAACACGATCATCAAACCAATTATGAAAATTATAAAACCCATTTTCTGTTAAATATTTTGTTGTGCGATAATTAAAATATGGATCAAATTCATGGATAACACTCTCAAATCTTAAGATAGAGAACAATCTTGTTGCAAAAGCTATAAAAAAGATTACATTTACTTAGAATATTATAAGAATTCTTATTTTAATTTAGGAAACTTACATAAAATTGCTGCAAGAGATAACACAGTTAATTTCAAAAGAATCTCCTGCTTCTGTGCACACATACGCAAACCTCTTGTCTTCAACAATGTAACCATATTGATGAGGCTATGAGGTGTTACTTTCTTAAATAATTAAAGCACCACCTTTATAAAATTTACCTATAAAAAATGTACTACTATTCATATTGATATTATATTTGTTTATCTATGACAAAAACTACACTTGTCTCACATGCGGAAAGCTGGTAAATACTTGAAAAAGTTATATGTTAAAATCTTCAATGCATTATTATACAGAATGTCTCAGTGTCCAACAGCCAAACTTTGTCAATATATTTTTATATTAAAATAAAAAACAACTTCAGGAAAAAGAATATATTGAACAAGTAGTATTGATACATGTAATGAAATAATATAAAGAGTTTATTGGTTCACATTGAGATGAAGTAAAATCAAAATAAGTCTTATACAATAATAAATTTAATTCTTTATCATTGTCAGTTTTGTATTAAAAGGAATGGTAAACATTTTGAAATAAAATATTAAGAACTAATGATTATGTTGAATCTATACTTATTCTTGTTTTACAGCATTGTAACTATAAATTCATTGCTGTTCCTATTATATTAAATTATTAATAAAGTTTTAAATGACTTATGTTTATATAACATTTTTTTCTTGAATCTACCCATAGAATACACTGACGAAGCTCGGTCGTTAAATCCTGGGGCACCCTAGTTAACATATCAATAAAAGCCATAACGAAAAACACATGGCGTTTGTCATTGTCAGCAATAGGTTATGTTACTCCATAGAAAAGAGATAGTAGAATAGAAGATATCGAACGTACACGATTAAGAGATAAATGAATGAAACAATAAACGTATTGCCTCAGTAAAAAAAATAACGATTACATGCTAAATGAACTACACGAATTCAAATAATAGTTTTCCTTATTAATTGACCACGTACACAAAATTACCGGCCGGTGACATATGTATATTTTATATCACATATCTAATCGTTCCGCATCGTACATTTATGTAGTTTTATATATGTTACATAAACCGTGATGTGAACTTACGAATTTACGAATTTTACAATACAAGAAAAGTAATAAAATAACGTCATTTAAATTACTAACCGAGAAACATCGCGACTCGAAAGAAAAAAGCATAGATTAAAGTCAACTGCTAGTTGCGCTACCTACAATCGAGATAAGATTGGTATTCGTGTATATAAGTACATTATAGAAAGAAAGAATTAAAATTATTCTTTTCTCAAATAAACACTGATTATAGGTTATTATAAGTTAAATACTGAGCGATAAACTAAACTCTCAACTTAGAAATAAAAAAAAATTTTAATGTACATACGCCCTCTGGTATAATTTTAAAAAATAAGATATGTTTATAGCAATTGCATCTCGTGTATAGTTGTTCAATGGTTTACGATTATCAATAAATCTGTTGTTCCCGCCAGAGGACCGGTATTTGTATTATGTTGCACGAGATTTCTTTCCTTTCATTATATTTAAGTACTATATTTTGTTCCACCAGATTTGTGTTTTTATAACATTTTATTTACCGTAACAAAATGACCGAAGGTAATTTTTAATTTATATGATTGATCTATATCTTTAACGTCATATAAAAAATCTAACCTGCATCATATAAATGATTAATAGATATTTGGATTATATTCTTTTTAACATAATGCAACAATTCGTATATTTTAGTATTTTATTATAGTATTATATAGTCTTAGAAAAATATTGTTAATTAATTATATATATTCTTCTTTATTTTGTATATTATTCTGAATAATCATATAAATTGTTAACCCTTTGCGGACGGAGCCGCTCGACGAGCGAACGTCACTGTGGACGAGACGTATTGACGCGCGCAGTTGAGAAAATATACACGTTGAATGTTTGCGTTATAAAAACTAAAGCTTTATTTAAATACAACAAAATTTTTTGTCAATATCCAAGAAAACATATTTAATTTTGCTATATTTATATATGATTCGTTTTATATTCTTGCATGATGCGGTATCTTTCGAAAGAGTCGCCTATATGCAAGGCCGGTTTAGCTGAACAAGTAGCACAATAGTACCTTGATTCGAACATGTCTTTTCTGGATCTTTTAGGCATCGTGTTTAAGGTATTATAAAAAATATATAAAACATATAAAGCTTGCTGATTCGTCTGGTAATGCCATTGAAAGACTGAAATTCGTTCTGATTCGACCATCATCCTACATCGCGAGTTTACGTTAAGCGCAAAATAAGACTTCACCGCTAATTTTCTTTCATCAAAAACATAATATGCGTAAATACACATAAGATTATCGCTCAGAAAAATAAGCGTACGCCAGTCACTTCATAACAAGTATCCGTAATTGTGAACAGATTCGGGCGGCTATATGCCGACACGCGTCCGCAACGGTAAAAAGACTTGGGCGGCTATTTGCCAACACTCGTCCACAAAGGGTTAACAAAATGTCATTTTATGAACTTTATAGAAAAGGGAATTACACAGGATATGTGGACTCCTTACAAGGAACTACAGAATCTTGTGGAACGGTACATTACTTCTTCTCCAACAACTTATGATCTTCAATATCCTGAATTTACAGAAGCTTTACGTAATCATAGGCAAAATTTTTTAACTCTTCTAAAAAATCCTGTAAGTGATTATATGATATCATGTATTTAAGATTATGTGTGATAACAAAAATATTACAAATTTCCATAATATATGGTTTAAGATATATTTTATTGCAGCCGCAGAATGTGAATAGCAGAGAAGAAATAACAAAGGGAGCAACAGATGGTATTACACTTCCTGGTTTAGGACATCAATTGTTATCAAAAGAATTGGTCGATGAAACCCTTATTATATCAGACATGTATGAACTTAACGAATTCATGGCATTAGATCTTCTATGCACTGCTCAACTACAAATGCCTCATCACCCTGGTTTACCTAGGGGATTAACAGCTATTTTATTATATTATGATGGAAAGAAAGCACTTACATCAACTCTAAGAATGCTTATACAGGCAAGAATGGGACATAGTTGGAATATTGATGCTCCAATAGCTCTTTTGAGACATATTACAGAGTATACAAATAAATTACAAGAAGATGGTTTATTAGATAGGATTTTATCATTGTTAGAAAAAATGGATCCTGTGAAGGAGCAAGACCTATTAGAAAAAAATCGGGCATTAGGTGGATCAAAGCATCGATACATGGTCATGAAACTTTACAATGATTCTAGACAAGATTTAGCAGATATATTATATTTATGGTCTGCGCAATCTTCATTACCAAATCCAATCTTATTTCGTTTATTATCTTTATTACAAACGAAACAAATTGATGAAACGTATGAAGGTGGTATAGATAAAGTTACGCTTGCTATTATAATGAGCGTATTAAATGCCATCAATTTTAGTTCGTTACATAATCATGAAAATGGCGAAGGTATATTCTTTAATCGACTATAAATATAAATTTTGTGTTGAGATTTGTCATATTATATAGAGATTTTTATTTCAGAATTGATCAATTCTATGCCATTAATTGCAGAAAGAGGAGCACACGACGAACTGTATCAAAAATTAATATCAATGAACATCAATTGGGAGTGTGCTAAATTACGCGGACTTATACAATTTGCTTTTGCAGTTGCTCTCACAACAATAAAAACTACAGCTAACGTACAGGTCTTGAATATTACCATTGAAGACGAGAGACTACTGGAAGCAGCTTTAACAAACAAATGTTTTCATTTCATGGCTGAATTATTATTTAAAAACAAGAGCATATATTACGAAGAATTTTATATCCGTTATTTCCACTCTCTTATTTCCGATTTTATACTATTGATGCCCTTAAAAGTTAAGGATCTACGGAGTCGAGTGGATGAATCTATGCGTTTGATTCAGGCATACCAGCAAGAGGGTATCAAACCACCCTTAAATTTAGATAATCATTTTGAATACCTAATGCTAACTGTGGCGGAATTATATAAAGAAGACCCTTTAAAACTGGAATTAGTTATGGACTATTGGTGTCATCACTCCAGCCATGATTCTACGCACGCATCTGCTACTACATATATTAATCGCTTGCCATCTAGACAAGTTGCTCTCTTTAAATTTGTACGCCTTGCTGGTGAAATATTACCGGCGGGATTATTTGTTCCATATCTTAAAATGATCGCATCTCTTGCATGTTCTACACAAGCAGCACGGCAAGCGTTCAATTTTCTTAAACCAAACGGTAAGTAATTTGTGTCTGAAAAATATGTTATTGTTTTTATTGAATGAGTAAAGGAATATTGAAAAGTAAACAACATTCATAGGATCTTCAGGATCAACAATTTCGTGGGATCACTTTTTTAAATCTCTAAGCCAGTACTACGATAATCTTAGGAAAGAACTACCTCCCAGTCAGGACACTGTTTACCGACAAAGGAGCCATCCCAAAGGCATTACACCTGAAGAAAGTAAAGGTCTTGAAGCAGTGCTGTTGGTCGTTCAGGTGATCGCGAAAAACGACGAAATATCAAGGATAGCAATATGCGATCATCCAGGGTGGAAAGTATTACCATCTTTAATCGGTTTGGTCAGTTGTGGAATACCGATTCCGTTGAAGAGTGTTTTGATACGAACACTCGCTGCGTTAGCTAGATCACCCGAAAGTTCATCCACCGTGTGGCAAAGTTTGGAGGCTGCGCAAATACTTTCAACTATACCAACGATAAGCAGCTATCAACCAAGAGGAGTTCAAAGTGAATTAGAGGAGGTTGAATCAAAGAATGAAAGATATCCATTAACACGAGCAATGTTAGGACTTTTAGACGTTCTTACTGATTTTCCTGTTTTACGACTATTAGGAATGGGCCAGCGTAATCCGGGCTTTGATCCGTATTTACATTTTATTATTAATACTGTCTTTTTAAAGTTTCATACACGGTCATACAAGAACCCAGGAGAAAAATGGGAAGTTGCAGAAGCTTGTTTAAAAATATTTTCAAAGCTTATTAAACAATATGAACCAGCTGTAGAAGATTTCATTGGATGCAAGATGGAGCTCCAGAACGGAGAAGTTACAATAGTTAATTCTGCTCCTGGTTATCATATAATGACCCAATTACATTCCAAATCCGAATTACTTCATGTTATACTATATATTCTTGATAAGGGTTGTACTCATTTCGATACTTATGAACAATTTCCTGCTAAAAAGAATCTCGAAAACGGCGCATTGTATTGTCTGGAAATATTGGAAAGAGGATTAAAAACGCAACACAACTACATGGCTCAATTAGCCGCTGCGAAATCGATAAACAAAATTTTGACAGGATTATCAAGATTACTTTTAGAGGTGGATCCACAATCGAAAAAGCCTGATTATATGATCAATGTTGCTAAGTATGTTTCGTATAGTTCGTGGCTTCCACAACACGCGTTTCATGCTGTCGGAGTTATTCATGAAGTGACCAATGAACCAGGAGCAGATTCCGAATTGCTTTCTACGTTTACAGCTACTCCTGCTTTAGCCACAAATATCAGACACGGTTTCGTGGAATGCTTAGATGCAGATACAACCTTCGATGAAGATATGGAAAACGAAAAGCAGTATACTGGTAGCTGCAAAGAACGGATTTTACTTTTGATGATGCAAAGTATTATACGACCTACACCAAATCTTTCTCACTACCTGTTAGGATTTGAGATCACCAAAGACATTAGAAAAACTGTTCTACAGCAACCTGGTATTCTGGGCTTTCCACGAACATGTCTGCATTCGATATTAGGAATTTTAGAGCAATCTCTTGAACGTGGCCGTGACAAAATAACAGAAGCTTGCTATTGTTTCCTTCACACGTTAGCTGTAAATAACAAGACATCTGTTCCTGTATTGAGATTTTTGCGAACTAGCGTAAATCAAGACTTCGTACAAAGACATCTCACCAAATTACCATTTGAGGGACAGAACAAAGCAACAGAGCTTGGTTGTATGTCGTGGTTATTAAAGATAGCCGCAATTGAATTACGTGTCGCTGGTGGAAGCTTACAAAATTCTCTGGTTCAAAGATTAGTTGGAAACTTTGGGCAAGAAAAAGGGCAAATTGTGCCATCACAGAAACTTTTGATGGACCTTTTGCATTATATCGAATTTCAGCTTCAATTGGAATCACCATTATCTCTAGATTTCTTTGATCCATCACAAGTAGAGATGGTTTTAGGACGATGTAGCGTTCCAGTTACATTGATAGGTGGCCCTCGACTTATAGACATAAGAAAGCTACATTCTCTTATTACAGAAGAATTGGCTGTTACTCAAAGTAGTGCAACCGCAACTCAGCGCAATCTCATGCAACAAGAAGTACAGAAAATTTTGACATATGCTTTAAAAAAGAATCAAACAAAGCTTTTATCTTATGCCACTGTAAAATTCGTAGAGGGCTGGTGTCAAACAACAGAAATACTATTCTGTGTTGCAACAAATCAACAACTTCCTACACCACAAAAACAGAATCTGTTGTTAAATCTATCCCACGATTTGCTACAAAAAATGACGTCTTGCGAAGCTTTGAGCGAGATAAAAACCTTAGTATCTGGAACAGTTCTGATGTTACTTGTACATTTGCGAAACAGTTTCCTGACGCAAACAGATAACGAATCATTTCCTTCCTCGCCCTCGAATACAACGATGATGAAGATCATTTTGAGTCATATCCTGCAATGGATCTTGAACGCAGGAGCTTCCTCACAGAAAGTAATAACCCATTTATATGCAGCACTGCTAAATTTCCTCTGTGTGGTGGGTTTAGAAAAATCAGAAAGTACGAACATCATTGATTTAATGTACGTTAGTCAATTAGATAGTTCAGTGAACAGAGTGATGCCTGTTCAAGAACGTTCTCATCGTTACGCGACGATACAAGTGATAAATAGCTTTGGAAATAAATTGATGGACATTTTATGCCATAATTGTTCAGGTGGTCATGACGTTTGTAAAATGTTAGCATTGTCCTGTCTAGACAAAATCTTGGAGCTGGATTACGATAACGCTTGGATCATTTATTTAGCTAGCAGAGGATATTTAAAGCACATGATAGATAGTCTTTTAGAATCTGATAATATGTTACGGTGTATGCTACAACCCGAACCTGAGACGTTAAGACCACTATACTTGTATGAAGCGAAGATGGCAACATTTTGTAGAATGGCCTCCACAAGATTGGGTGCTGAGAGTCTTTTAGAAAATAAGATCTTATCGTGTATGTCAAATATGATTGTGTTTGATCGACATCCCGATGTTCATATAGGATTTGAAGGAGGTGACTATTCTTTCATACCCTCCATTGGCCAGCGTTATCAGCAAATCTTCTTGCCAGCTTTGTACCTTTGCGATGCTCTGCTTACTACTCTGGGGACAGAGAACCAATCGTGTGCCATACAAGTTTGTGGCTTTCTACAGAGCCACGGGGACATTGTCAAAATAATACTACAAAATGCCTTTTCGAAAGCGAATACACTTTTCTTGAAAGAGATCGCTTGTCTTACAGGAGTAATATCCCGATCTGCGAATATTGATATGTACAAACTGGTAGATGACGAATTGGCTAGATCTGAATTCGACGACTGTAAATTAGGAGACATTAGTGGCATGAGAGAACTTCGTGCTCATTTATATGAATTACAAAGACTAATGCTGTCACTGTTGTATAAATTTCAATTGCAGCCCGCTCCTGTTCGTTTATGCCACGAGCAAACAGAAGCAAACCAGCAACATATTTCTTGCGTACAAATAGTTGCAAATATTATGCTATACACTCGTAATCAGATGCAACATAGTAGAATGGATCAAAAAATAAGGAATGTACTGTTTGAGCCTCATTTAACACTGAAACCAGGGGGAAGAGAAAATAGAATGAAAGACACATCTGGTGGAGTACATTTAGGAACGATCGTTGATCAACTTGTATCTGTTACGAATTTATTGCACACTGAATTACCTCACATTGATACTCTCATTAGCAAGTCGGCAATGGTAGGAGAAATGAGTACAACCGAATTGAAAGAATATATGTCCGAAGAGGAAGCGGAACTCGATGTGCAAAAGCAACGAATAATAGTGGAACAACGATTGAATCGCTGGGTGAAAGAAAAACGTCAAACTATAAAGTATTGTTCTTTAATAATAGAACACGCATTATATATTCTTTGGAGCCATTTGGATTTCTATATGATACAAGTAATGTCACGATACAGCCGAATGCAAGGTAAAATTACATCTATTAATGCTACAATATAACTAACAATTCTTCAAATATTAAGTAAGTACTAAGTGAATATTAAAAATTTTTCTGTTTTAGTATCTCCAGCAGGTATAGATGAAGATATGGTAGCATGGAAAGCATCTTCAGAAACTCTAATGGAATTAAAACAAGGTCTTGTTTCTACATTTACAGATAACTTTATTACACAATTATTAGATACACATAATGAATATGCAAAAAATACGGTGGATCACAGCTTTGTTGAAGCCCTTGTCAGAAGAATTAAAAGGCTATTACAGTTTATAATTGTACAATAACATCCCATCTATAATTCGAATTTATAACATATTTTTCTACATATCTGTGTATTTACGAACACCTGCCAAAACTCTCGTAGACAGTATTTATTATAATAATTCGACAGATACAAATTTTCAATAAACGATTTCTATAGAAGTATAATTTATTTTAAAAAAGTACCTTCATACTTTTATTAATTAACGTTCTCGAATTATAATTGAACATTTAGAAAATTGTTGATGTATATAATTTTAAAATACAATTTTGTTAAGCACAATAATATATATGTAAAATACATTTTCATAAAATTGTGTTGTGTATTAATAATAAATATTTATAATATGCCTTTTTTTTAATTTACAATTCCATATTTACAATAAGTGAAAGAAAATGTATTAAATATTTTCTAAGAAGTAATAATAGCCTCATCCCATGGCCCATAAATATTATCTTTGTACTTCTGGCATCTTACATACCAATAGGGGCAAATAAAATGTAAAAATACTATAGTTGCGATAAATACATAAGAAAGAGTTTGTGAAACTAGTAGAAGAAAATATAATGTATTTAATGTTAAAAGACTTGAGATCGGTATTTTGCTAGTTAATTTATGCATTAAAAACGGTAATAGAACAAAACACTGAACAGATACAGTGAGAAGAGAAAAGGCATGTAAGGAAGATGCCAATCTGGATGCTAGCATTAAGGAGCCAAATATTGAAGATGTTATGGACAAAGAATCGGACAAAGAGATCTGTAAAGGACCGTACTTACTAAATATTAAATGTACCAAGAACATTAATATCGTCATGGCATAAATTGTATCTGTACTGATGGTATCCGTTAAAGTTTTCAAAATAGGTGACAAAATATATCCAAATGTAAGAAAAATCAATGCAGTTCTAACATGTTTTGTAAACTCTATCAAAGTACTTGTCTCTTTCAAACAATATATTAAATATCCGAATATTGTGAATATTACCCCAAATACAAATATGATATCAGGGCTGGCCCATTCATTGTATAACCAAATAAATATGATAACAAAAAGAATCACAATATTTAGCTGAATGCATATACTGGCACCAAAAGTTATTGCTTCGGTTAATGTTACATTATTTGGTTTTATTTTGCGTAACTGTTCTAAGAATGAGCTATCCGTGTAATTATCTGGCAGACCATAATTTTCATATAAATTCTTCCGCCATTGTAGCTCTACTGTCATAATGTATGTTGCTCTTTATTTTTATCAGAATTTCAATCGCGTAGAATATGAAATTTGATTTTCATTAATTAAATATCACGAGTCTGATGTGGTTATCATGATATGATAATTAAAATTTTCATATATCCTTCGTAACTCGTTCGCTGGATTTTTGCTTTGCATATAACTTACTACAAAAGAAGTAAATATGATTTGAATTAATTTTAAGTCATATGTAATTGTAGTTTTGAGTAAATTGAGTAAATTAAGTAAATTGTTTAGCATTATGACTATCAAACCATACACTTTAGTAAAAAGAGGTTATTGGAAGACACTGCTGTGCAAATCTTTCTAAAATCGTTAAATCGTATAACATATCTCTTTGAATGATAGAGTCGTTTATCTCGTTTGAATTAACCAATCGAATGTAATTTACAATTATTAGTAACAGCACCGTTAAAAATTGATTCTTATCTATGCTGTTATTTTCCACAAAAAGCCAATAAGTGTATTGTCGAGTTATTCGTAAATTTTAACTGTGTAATAAAGAAGTGCGTGGCAAAAATATGGTAGATATTTTGAATAACTCGAATGTAATTCATTTCGAAGAAAATACTTCATTCGTTTCCTTAAGTATATTGTTTACGTGGAATTGAGATGTAACAGCAAGCTACTTACATGTTAAATACTTCTTCACTTAAATGTATGCGTAGGTAAATACAAATTATTATTTTATATATATAAAAAATATGATTTTTCTCATCTTTATCATATTATTAACATCATTGATTATATTTCTGTATACAGTTTTATCATTACAGGACAAAGTTTTTACATATTTCATGAGTAAGATAAAATTTTAAGTAAAAATGAAGAAATTTAGACAAGCTCAAGCAGAAAATAAAATAGCAATTAATAAACATTTAGAAGCAAATGCTTATCTAGAATCTTCCAGTGAGGATGAAGATGATAGAAATGAAGAAGATATACAAAATATAGTTGGAAAAGTAATATCTGCCTATCAAGGCGAAGAGGCAGATTCAGAAAAAGTTTTATCATATTTAATTAATATTTTTCAATCTGGCAATGCTGTTTGTTTAATATGTATTTCAACTGTAAAAAGAGCAGATCCAGTATGTTCTTTTAAAACTATATAAACTTATGTTATATAAACTTTGCTGTACATTTTGCAACATATATTTCAATGAATACATATTAATATTCTAGATTTGGAATTGTAACAAGTGTTTTGCTTTCCTACATCTGTCTTGCATTTTGCATTGGATACAGGATAGTTTGAATATTAAACGTGAAAAAGATATCGCATCAATATGGGCATGGTAAGAAATAATTTAAAATGCTCTGCAGATATGTATGTTGATAACATATTCATTTAGGTATTATATATAAATATTATTTTAGTCCAAAATGTCGTATGGAATATAAACGAGATGACATCCCTCGTAACTATAGATGCTTTTGTAAAAAAACCATAGATCCACCATATAGTCCATGGAATATTCCACATTCTTGTGAAGAAACATGCGACAAACTGCTGCAACCAGAATGTGGTCACAAATGTGTTTTACTTTGCCATCCTGGACCATGTCCTCCTTGTGCAAAGACAACATCTATTAAATGCTACTGTGGCAAACAGATGTCTGAACAACGACGATGCAATGCCAAAGAATGGAGTTGTGGCACTGAATGTAACAAAAAATATAAGTTATGTTCACATACTTGCAAAAAAGTGTGTCACTCGGGGGAATGTCCTCCTTGTCCAGAAATGTTATTGCTAGAATGCCACTGTAAGAGTAACAAAGAATTAAAGCAATGCTCTGAAGGTCTATGGACTTGTGATAAACTTTGTGGCAGACCTCTTTCTTGTAATGTTCACATATGTCAAAGTAAATGTCATTTAATTGGCGACTGTGGACCCTGTCCATTAGAGAAGAACAGAACATGTCCGTGTGGAAAAAAACGTTATGCCATTTCTTGCAAACAAAAATATCTACCCACATGTGGAGATACGTGTGGAAAATTATTAAATTGCGGTTCCCATTATTGTAATATGAGATGTCATACAGATCGTTGCGGGCAGTGTTTAGAGGTAGTCACAAAATCGTGTAAATGTGGCAATTATCAGAAAGAAATTGCATGTGGCAAAGAATTTCATTGCAATAAGAAGTGCATGCAAATGCGGTTATGTGGAAGACATTTGTGTAATAAAAAATGCTGCGACTGCTTGATTAAAAACACGTATAATGTGTGTGAAAAAGTATGCGATAATGCTTTAAACTGCCGCAAACACAAATGTGCTGCTCCTTGTCACAGCGGCCCTTGTTATCCATGCGCACGAACTGACGTTATTCAATGTAGATGTGGATATAATAAGATAACAGTACCATGTGGTATGGTAAAAAAGATCAAACCACCATCTTGTAATAAGGCATGTAAAATACCTCCAATCTGCCATCATCCCAAACGAGAAACCCACAAATGTCATCAAGGCCATTGTCCACCTTGCAAAAAAATTTGTGGCTTGGTATATAAACGATGTGGTCATTCTTGTGTCGCTGTTTGCCACACAAAAGTGTGGCTAAAGGTGAACGAAAATGACATAAAGACGCAACCAGCAGGACCATGGGACATACGAAAGGAAACTTATCAACTAAAAACGCTACCATGTCCACCATGTGAAGCTTTTGTACAAGTTACATGTTTAGGAGGACATGAAACGCATTCATGGCCTTGTCACATGGCTAGATTTACGTCTTGCGGACGATTGTGCGGAAAAACGTTATTATGCACAAATCATACATGCGAATTGATTTGTCATAAAATACCATCTTCTGAAGAAAATAAGAATGGTACCCCGTGTATGGAGTGTGAAAAACCATGTTTATTTCCACGACCACAAGGATGCACACATTTATGCTCAAAACCTTGTCATCCTGCGCCATGTAGCCCTTGCAAACAATTAGTTAAAATTTCATGCCATTGTGGTATAAGTACTTTATATCATAGATGTTCTGAATTAACATCGGCTAAAGCTGAAAGACGTAATGAATTGCTCAAATGTGGGAATCAATGCCCCAAAAATGTAATTAAATTATGTATTACCGTAGATTAATAATCAGTTTATATATATTACTAGTAAATATATTATAATGTTAAATGTGCTTTTATAATTAGCTAATTATGTTCCATTTCAGTATCCTTGTGGACATCGATGTGTAAATGATTGTCATCCTGGTCCATGCAAGGATGAAAAGAAATGCAACAAGAAGGTGAAGCTGTTTTGCGTATGCAGACGTATTAAGAAAGATTTTATCTGTTCCATGGTGCAAAAAGAGGAAATTCATATAAAATGCGATGATATTTGTGCCAAACTAAAGAACGAAAAACGTCAAGCCGAAACTGCTTTATTAGAACAAAAGCGGCAAGCTGAAGAAATACGTAATCAACAAGAAATAGAGCAATTTGAACGAAAATTTAAACCCCGTCGCAAGGGAAGGGATAAATTCGATAAAATACAGTTACAAAATGAGAAATGTGATAATTATAAAAAATATTGGATTTTAGGTATTTTAATATGTACAATAGGTATCGTAATATTTTACATGACTGTTCAACAATCGTGAACGAAATTATTTATATATTAAACTTTGTGTTTATGTCTTGTAATTACTATCATAAATCTAGATTATATTTTTAATTCTAGTTTAATAAATTAATGCCGAAACTTTTAATAATTTATCGATTAATGTAAGATATTTCAGTCTATTAAATTTTTCTTGTAACTATATTTGTGCCATAGAATTACAAGGCCCAAAGAATTTTTAATTATGTACATTTTGTATATTTCTATGTTATATGTTTAATGATTATCAAAATTGCGAGAGAATATTTAATATTGTACTGGATTTTTATTTTACTATGTAGTGTTTTGACGTAAATCAACTTTACTACTGTAACATAAAGTAATAATCAAACTTTTAAAAATTATTTATCTATAGTTTATTTTTCTATCAACTAATGATATAAATTTAGCCTTATTAAATGTTGATTTCTCTAAAGTGCCATCTAGCATCAAGAAGTCACCTTTCAACCTTCTGAAGCAGACGTTTGTATCATTTAGAGGTTAGGTGTATAAGAGAATTTTGTTTGTGTTTACATAAGTAGATCAACAAAAAAATTAGAATGGCAAATCCATCGGTTTCGTTATCAACGAGAAACAAAAAACATTTTTTGGGTGTTCCGGCACCTTTAGGATATGTTGCTGGTGTTGGAAGAGGGTAATATATAAAAAGCAATGTTATTTAGCTAACCTAACCCCTTTTAATGAAATAAAATATTAATATATGGCTATAACACCTTGTTTTTTAGAGCTACTGGATTTACAACTAGATCTGATATTGGTCCAGCTCGTGATGCTAACGATGTTTCGTAAGTACTGTATTATATTTCAGCTTTTCCCCTTTAATTGAAGTATTTTGTACCAATGTTTCATATCTTGTTTATAGGGATGATAGACATGCTCCACCAACAAAAAGAACAAAGAAAAAAGAAGAAGAAGAAGAAGATGAAGAGGATTTGAATGATTCTAATTATGATGAATTTTCTGGATACGGAGGATCTTTGTTTAGTAAAGTAGGACAATGAAAGAATGCTTTATTAAATATTTATAACTATACGATTCATTTTATTAAATGATTACACATCTTGCAGGATCCATATGATAAAGATGATGAAGAAGCTGATGCTATTTATGAGGCAATTGACAAACGAATGGATGAAAAGCGTAAAGAATACAGAGAAAAGAGGCTTAGAGAAGAATTAGAAAGGTATCGTCAAGAACGTCCTAAGATACAACAACAGTTTTCAGACTTGAAAAGGGAATTAGTAAATGTAGCCGAGGAAGAATGGAAAAATGTTCCAGAAGTCGGTGATGCTAGAAATCGAAAGCAACGAAACCCACGGGCGGAAAAATTTACACCATTACCAGATTCTGTCCTCGCACGAAATTTAGGAGGCGAAACATCTACCAGTATAGATCCATCAAGTGGTTTGGCATCAATGATGCCTGGTGTAGCAACACCTGGGATGTTAACACCAACAGGAGACTTAGATTTAAGAAAAATTGGACAGGCTAGAAATACTTTAATGAATGTCAAGTTGAATCAGGTTTCTGATTCTGTAGAAGGTCAAACTGTTGTTGATCCCAAAGGTTATCTTACAGATTTGCAAAGTATGATACCAACATATGGTGGTGATATCAAGTGAGTTAAAGAAACATCAAATGTATTTTAATGATAATTATAATTCAGTGAACTTAATATTTATTCTTAATTTTAGCGATATCAAGAAAGCTAGATTGTTACTAAAATCTGTAAGAGAGACAAATCCTAATCATCCACCAGCATGGATCGCTTCTGCTCGTTTAGAGGAAGTTACCGGGAAAGTGCAAGCTGCAAGGAATTTAATAATGAAAGGCTGTGAAGTGAACCCCACGTCGGAAGATTTGTGGTTAGAAGCGGCTAGGCTGCAGCCACCAGATACAGCTAAAGCGGTAATTGCTCAATCTGTACGGCACATACCAACATCTGTTAGAATTTGGATAAAAGCGGCGGATTTAGAAACAGAGACGAAAGCGAAAAGAAGAGTATATCGCAAAGCATTAGAGCATATTCCAAATTCAGTGAGATTATGGAAAGCTGCAGTGGAATTAGAAGAGCCAGAAGACGCACGAATTTTGCTCAGTCGAGCAGTTGAGTGTTGTCCAACCAGTGTAGATTTATGGCTTGCTCTTGCTCGATTGGAAACTTATGATAATGCCAGGAAAGTTCTTAACAAAGCAAGAGAAAATATTCCAACAGATAGACAAATCTGGACAACAGCAGCAAAATTGGAAGAGGCGAACGGGAATAAACATATGGTAGAGAAAATTATCGATCGTGCGATATCTTCTTTGAGCGCGAACGGCGTGGAAATTAACAGAGAACATTGGTTTAAAGAAGCTATGGAAGCTGAAAAAGCTGGAGCAGTACATACATGTCAAGTTATTGTTAAAGCAATTATTGGTTTCGGAGTGGAAGAAGAAGACAGGAAACATACATGGATGGAAGACGCAGAAACCGTAATATTTTATATTTGTATTTATGGTCATACGATCAATTACTTATTGCATTTATTGTTTTAGTGCGCTCAACAAGGGGCACTAGAATGTGCTAGAGCAGTCTACGCTTATGCGTTATCGACTTTCCCCAGTAAGAAGTCCATTTGGTTACGTGCAGCTTACTTTGAGAAAACTTATGGAACGCGAGAGTCTTTAGAATCTTTGCTTCAAAGAGCAGTTGCTCATTGTCCAAAGAGTGAAGTACTTTGGCTTATGGGCGCAAAATCGAAGTGGTTGGCTGTAAGTAAAATTCATTAAAGTGAAATTTTACGAAAGTATTTTTATAATCTATGTGTAATTTTTTATTCTATTTTAAGGGTGATGTTCCAGCAGCAAGAGGTATTTTATCACTTGCGTTTCAAGCAAATCCAAATTCGGAGGAGATTTGGTTAGCAGCTGTGAAGCTAGAATCAGAAAATTCTGAATATGAAAGAGCTAGACGGTTGCTCGCGAAAGCAAGAGCGTCTGCACCAACTCCTAGAGTTATGATGAAAAGCGCAAAATTAGAGTGGGCTCTGAATAATCTCGACGCAGCCTTACTGCTCCTGAAAGAAGCTTTAGAAGCATTCGATGATTTCCCGAAACTATGGCTAATGAAAGGACAGATCGAAGAACAGCAAGGAAACTTGGACAAAGCTTTGGAAACATACAATCAAGCTGTAAGCATTGTCTTCTTTCTTTTTATTAATTCATTTTTAATTAGGAAGTAATCTTTTAGTTTTATTTATTTTATAGATAAAAAAATGTCCCAATTCTATTCCACTGTGGCGTTTATTAGCACAATTAGAACACAGAAAGGGTCAAGTTACTAAAGCTAGGTCAGTTCTGGAGAAGGCTCGCCTAAAAAATCCGAAGAACCCAGAGCTTTGGTTAGAAGCTATCAGAAATGAATTAAAAACTGGTGGTGTTAGAGACATGGCAAATACGCTTATGGCAAAAGCGCTTCAAGAATGTCCAACGTCTGGCTTACTTTGGGCAGAGGCAATTTTTATGGAACCTCGACCACAAAGGAAAACTAAAAGCGTTGATGCTTTGAAAAAGTGTGAGCATGATCCACACGTGCTTCTTGCAGTATCTAAGTGAGTGACTATTTATTACGATATTTTTATATAATGAAACACGGATTATTTGAATAATTTTTTGTCATTCTAATAATTATTTCATAGATTATTCTGGTGTGAACATAAAATTTCGAAGTGTCGTGACTGGTTCAATCGAACAGTAAAGATAGATCCAGATTTGGGAGACGCGTGGGCATATTTCTATAAGTTTGAGCTTTTAAACGGTACAGAAGAGCAACAAGAAGATGTAAAGAAAAGATGCATTGCTGCAGAACCCCATCATGGTGAAAATTGGTGTAAAGTATCAAAGAATATAGCAAACTGGTGTCTGAATACTGATCAAATTTTAGTATTGGTTGCAAAAGATTTACCGATTCCAATATAATTAATTAAGTAATTTAAGTGAATATTGTATATATCTATTTTTTAAAAATTAACTATTAATTATAATAATAGAATAAATAACATCCTATATCTGGTAAAATCCTTTAAAGTGTGTGTGTGTGTGTGTGTGTGTGTGTGTGTGTGTGTGTGTGTGTGTGCGTGTGTATTTCTAATTTAATTTAAATAACTAAAAGATTCAAAATCATTTTCATTTTGAACTTTTGTAAAGTACATATGTATTTTATTATGCTTAGCGTGACTCGTAATGCATACTGCTATATCTATATATCGTCTATGGCTTATTTTACTCTATAGTTGAAACAGTTTCGAACTGTTATCTAAGAAATTTAATTTATAAAAAATAGTAAAGTTCATATGATATTTTTCAGTTTATAGGAATACCTCCTTTCCTTCGATACATTTTTATAGTTAATACTTATTTGATCAAACTATAAGACGAAACATTTATTGAAAAGCGCCGTAATGGACGGTATTGATCTTCCCTTGAATAAATCAATTTTTCTGAATATACCGGGCTATTTCCAAGTACTAGAAACACCCAACGGGACTGCCATATGACGCGCAGCTGGGATAACTATAAGATGAGTCATTCCAGCTCTCGTCAACCCCTAGAACGTCCTTCGGCCCTGCTCCCTTTCCATTGTGCCAGAAATAGCAACGGTGCATTTCTCCGGTACTTTTCCTTGCGGCAGCTATTCCAATTCATCCAGGAATGTCGTATAAATTATTGCTAAACGTAGAAAAAGAACATAGTCTAATAGCAAAATAAGAGTATCGAAAGCGAGTTTACGCTTAAAAAACATGAAACTTTTTCGTGCATTGAATGCAAAATCATACTTGTCGCGAAGGGTGAGTCAGCCACCCTCCCGATGACGGTCAAGGAGACCATTGGAGGAAGTGTTTGATGGATGGAAGGAGGAATTTGGTAGAGAGCGGGAGTAAAACGATGGTGCGTGATTGGTCAACGTTCGGGGTCGGAATTTGTGGTGGGGTTGAGCGGTGCGAGCGTAGGATCGGCAGAAGGAAGAGTGGAAGAGTGGTTCGCCGGTGTTACCTGGTGTTACGTGCCGTGGAATCACTAGCCGGTCAGTCAGTGTACTGCCTCCATCCTGCCCTTGAACGTTTGGCTGGACGGTGTTGCGCTTGCCTATCTCTCTAAGTGACAACTGACAGGTCAGTGCTCTTTGCCGCCGATGCATTCTATCTACGATCATCTAAATTGCATGCGCTTTCAAGTGTATAAAAAAGCATACGGTGATATTTTCGTTGACGTATCAAAGCGAACCGGCTTTCTTCGTTGCCGTTCGAAGAAAGGCGATATCGTGTATCGTGTGTGTATACTTGCATGTTTTTTTAAGAAGACGAAAACTGGTCGAAGACGATCGGTATCGGCTAGTCATTCGAATCATTCTTCCTGCGCTTGAACTTGGAAATCGCCAAAAGGATAATATACTTTTGAAGATATCGATCGTCTTCATTATTCGCCGATCGAAAATGGAGGGGTGTGGTCAAATCTCCATACGCGTTCTGTACACCTACGAATCTGAATCGTTGATACGAAACAATAAATTTATTCATTTTTTTTCTTTTATATAACAGGCGTTTAAAATATTTTATTGTAGCGTCTTGTGTAAATTACTATTATACTTTTGGGATATTTGAATATCTAAAATAAGAAATATTATTGCTACTACCCTTCGTGTTTTACACATTCTATAATCCGTAGAAATATATTTTTATATATGCCGGTAAACATTTGAAATAATAATTAAGCTTGGGATAAATGAGTCATACGAATTTTGGAAGCATTGACCAGCAAGTAAGTAAGTACTTATCGCTGGGCTCTTGCGAGTCCATTAGGATGATAGGATGGGACAAGGGCGTGGTTTTGACAGATGCACTCCGTCGCGCATCAGGCACCCAAATGCGCTTCTGGTTGCCGACTGGCAAGCAAGCACGCTTTTGTTCTTGTAATCGCAAGTATTTACTGCCTTTCGTCGGGAGTTAGGTTTCCGGAAAAATTAATTTTTGCTTTGAAAACATTCGGAAACGAATAATAGTAATTAAGCAAGTAATTAAGTAATTGTTTTAAGTAAAACAATAATGAAACGAATATTCTTTTTAATAAATAGTTGCCTTGGTGGATTCATTACATTGCAGTACATGCAATACAAATTGCATTTTTCTCTAATTAAATGTACATATATTCATGCATGGTATCTTCATAAGGGAGAATCCAGTGGTATTTGCATCTTATCATGTCTCGGACAAGTTGGCTCGTTTCAAGGCAAACAAGCAGATATTTCGAATAAGTAAAACACTCTAGAAATTCCGTTTATCGATTTGTATAGCAAACTCAGTTTTTATTTGCGATGTTTCATACGTATAACACATCGGTTTACTCTTGAACATAACGAGCACGATAACTTGTATTTATGTATTTGCAATCTAGTACATTCAAACTAGATAAATATCTGATGACAAATCCATACTTCCACTAGAAGTTTTTTTTTAATAAAATTCTCAATCATTTAGCAGAAAATAATTTAATAATTCTGATACATATCTACAAATGCTTGCGTGTCAGTGGAAAAAGAACAGGGATCGAGGTGAATCCCACGCGATATATTAAAAAATCACCTTTTTACCATTGACCATGAAAGCCGAGGTCGTCGATACGTTATGTAGTACGCATAGATAGCCGTGAAGAGTTCAGATACCCCACTCTTCGACCCCCGCATTGCCAATCGATGAAACCGTCTGCCACCAGTCGACCGCTCCCCCGATGCAACCCTGCATGTATAAAACCGACACGTATATATTTACACGACAGCCCCGAAGGGGCGCGCGCGCACCGCTATTTCATTCACGTTCCGGAAGAGAAATATCCTAAGACTTCTTCGAGCACTCTCAAGGTCGATTCTGGACTAGAACCACAAGTCAAAATTGAATATAATGGGATGATTAATAAAAAGAAAATATTGAAAAGCTTGATGTCAGAACATATATAAAATATTATGATTTTCTTTAAAAAAATTTTTTGCGATATATCGTTAATTTATTAAATAAACGGTAGAAGATTTATCGTACGTGTCTGACGAAAAGAGTGCCTTCTGAACACGACTGTATCCACCCCTTATTCGTCAAGTATCACAATCGGGATATCGCTTGTCATGCAGAAGCGTAATGACGAAAGCAATCTGCAATCAAGATTGGGTCAAAGGGTTCTCTTCAGAGTTCTCTATTCATTCACGGTGTGTACCTTGGTACTCGTTCACGAAATCTTGACCGCTGAAGAGGATTCCTTCTGCATCGGTTACTGCGTCGAAATAGCGGTATAATTTAATGTATGACGTGGCTTTCATCGTTCCCAGTGAATTCTTGCTTTTCCTACAACTACAAATACAGTTAAATATTTATTAATTACGAGAATCTATCGAAATTTATACTTTAATATTGATAAGATTAACCAGATTAACAAGATTAAATTATGGCTCTTCGATAGAAATTTTGATGATACTTTTGGAGCCTGAAAGATTCATTTTATACGATAAGGACAAAAAGAAGCGTGTTTCCAAGTCTGCGAACAGGACAAGCCGCTTGGTAACACGTAATACGTCCCTGAACGTACGCGCCACCGCTCGATATGATACGCGCGCGTCCAGGGTTCGTTAGCCGTCACGGTTGCGCGAAAGAGAGAGGAAGAGAAGAAGAAAGAGAGGAAAAGAGGGCGTTTGTATCGCGTTTGCTCGGAGCGCGAGCGCAACACGGAATCATCGCAAGCAAACGCATTTTCTAGCCATGCTGTACGCTTTTACGTGGGTATATGACGGTATACGTAGGTGGCCAAGCGTGTGCGCAGTCCACTAGCACCATTAACCGGTCAATGCAATAGCCAAACGATCACACGAGTCCGCTCAGAAACGAACCGCTGCATACGCCACTGAGGGTCCTCCATTAAACGCGATTACCCAAGTTAATTGGCAAGCCGCGCGAACTCGTTAGCCGTCAGCCGTAAGATCTCTCTTTACTACGAACCCACGACAATGTCTGGTCAGAAACCTTTGGACGATTAACTGATCTTATCGATTCCACCGGATGCGTTTACAGTCGATCGGTTCCAGACACACGTCGGTTCGTTCACCAGACTTACGTAGAAGTTATGAATAATGCGCGCGATCCCTTTGCAGCTGTTCATATCTTCTTCAGCTAAAAATATACATTGTAAACGTTCGATATACAAGATATATATGAATGACGTTGAGATTCGAATAATTACAGTTGTTTATGACAAAGTACTAAACGTACTTCATGGTAATTATAGTGCGGAGATTTCAAGATACCCAGTTAAACGTGAGTCTCGTATGATGTGTTCAATCTCGCGATGAGCATGGCTCGTCGAAGCGTAGCGTACACCGACGCGTCCTGCAAACCGGCTAGCGCGTCGGTGCGAGCAACCTAGTTTCCTTATTAACTTGCAGACCTCTTTTCTCCTCGCGAGATCAAGTAGGATTTATCGTGATTTCTCTTCGGACACTGGCGTACTAAAGCCGTTTTTAGTTCTTCTCTTCCTCCTCGTTGTATCGTAATAATCCAATGAGATACATCTTTTAGAATCGTCGAGAACTACCGTTGCTTTCTTGACTTTTGTGAAATCGGCCGACTTAACGTTGTAACATGCCGCAAAATCCTGCATCAATCATTTGAATAAGACTACATTAATTTTGTCATTACTATGAGATTTTTTTATCATGTATAAAAGTTTGTTCTGTTTTATAAAGTTACATAGAATTTTGAAAAATGAAACTAGCCTTGAGAAGATTAATTCGTACGTAGTGGACATACTCAAACGTGCTAACCGTATAACTAAAGCAATCTCCTCTTCTTTTGTTACCGTTACGCATAACGCAGACCAGTGGGTGCTTTCGTATGCGTGCACTCGATGCAAGACTCCTACACGTGTACCGACGATAGGGAGAGAAGAAATATTCAACAAGCGGATACGTAAAGGACACGAATGTGTTTCACAGTTGCGTATTCAGCCTCTTTCGAGCTCTCTCTATATACAGCCATACGGCTGGCTACCATATAAGGACCTATACACAGCCTTGTCGATGCTGACCCACCGTTGGAACGTATCCCTTGAAACGTTCTCTTGGAGCCACTGACGTACGCTATATCTGTGCCTTCTCCTCTTCTCGAATCTGTAATTTCTTCCATTCTGTTCTTTCTGTCTTATCGCACTTGTGTATATTTCTTATTACCTGTTGCAGGAGTAGACTATATTCAACTAATTTTAGAACGAATATAATCGCAAGAAATTTAGAAAGAAATAGCTTCTCAAGTTAGATTGGGTACTGTTCTTCGTTAGAAAGTACTTCGATGTTAGATTTTGTCAAAGAGCAAAATTTGTCTCTTGGTCTTTGTAAAATATGCTTGTAAAAAATATTGTAGGTCTAGAACTTTTGAGTAAAACATTTAACGCAACTTGCTCTTTGAAACATAAATAATGTTGATTTCTCTCAAACGATAATGGAACTCCAAGAAGCATTGTGTCATAGTCATAACAGTTTCAAGTACTGATAAAAGTTTTGCGACTTTGAACCAGTGAGTCCGCTTCATGGAATGTACAAGTTTTTTTGAAGTACAAGTTTCGATGTAAAAGTACTATGTACAAGCTTCTTGACCAGTGATATTTTCGTCTGTTCAAAGCAGTCGTTGAAATGCCTAAAAGTAACGAATATAAGCGACGTAAATAGGGAAAAAACGAAGTGGAAGCGAAAACACAGAAAGAAATGGTAGGGAGAGCCCGACGAATATGAGTCATTCTAGCTTCAGTGGTGCACAAGCTTTTTTAATTGTACGCTCCCGCCGGTCAAACATGCGAAGCTGTATTCATTTGCGAATATACTTCATTTTGCTATAATGTTCCACATGGTGAACAGGACAAATCCTGTACACGAAAATTACCATGCGATTTTTGAGATTTTGAGATCGCTTAGGTACCGTGAATGCGAAGTTTGTCGATTGTGCATCACTGCTCCAACAACTGTAAAATGTAAAAGAACCGTGAGTGCCGGATTCGATGTATGAACATATGACGAGTCTTTTTGTCAAGTTCTTTGCGACGGAACGTGTATAGATTATTAATTATATTTCAACATACATTAAAAGCATTTTATTATTTACGTTTCATGAATACATATACGTAATACATACAAATGCTTTGCAAAACAATTTATGACGAAGTACTTTTATTATGAATTTATTTGTTATTTATGAATTTTCTTAATTCTTAAAATTTGGTAAAATATATAAATATAGTATAGTATAGTAGAAGAATTTTATAAATTCATAAATTTATAAAATTGTTTGATTAAAGGAAATGTAATTTGTGAGATTAAGCTGAGCGAATGAGAATCCTGGTTCATAAAAATGCCGACGTTTCAGTAAGAATTCACAGAGGAGGATATGTGACCAGAAAGGAAATGGAAAGAAACGCGAACCGGAAGTAGCAAGCTTTAGCTTCCGCTTCGTAACGCATTAGTTACTGGCATGTAATACGAAATTTAGACAACAAAGAATCTCCAGACAGATTTTATTAATGAGAGATATCGTATCTTGCTTGCGTTTCTCTAATAACATTTTTACACAAACCAAGTCCGATTAGATACGATTAAACGAGTCCACTAATTGCAATTAACGTAACACGTTGCATTTTAAGATGTTACGTGTCCGATTATGTTCCGACATAATTATGGCCAATCCGTTATTTTCACTTATAAAAAGGAAAAAAGAAACACGAACAAGAGGAGACCGTAAAATACTAGACGAGGAATACTTGCCTACCTTTGCATTCACTAGAAACGGTGCCGTTATTCGCCCGGAATTTATAGTACTTGCATCTGTCTACATCTCCCATCAATTGAAAAATCTCTTGTTTTACACTCCTGCATTTTCTCAATTCTTCATATTTAACATTTAACATTTAACATTTACAAATCTAGAAAATAGAATAATGTATAATATACTAACCATGTATAATGCACAATAAAAATAATTAGACTTAATTATGTTTATACAAATTCATATTTTTATAAATATAATTAATAATTAATATCTTTACATATAATATATATTATATGCATTTTTGTGCTTTCAAATTTCCCATAAATGTATAAAAATGCGCAGTTTTGTAATAATATATAGTGACACAAAAATAGTACAATTTCAAATTGTACGTTTGGAAAGGAATAACAAAGAATGGTAGAAAAATGATAGGTTATATGGTGGCAGAATAAATGTAACGTACTGTAGTATAGAGTAAATCAAATCCAATTTGAAATTGTACGTTTTAGTATCGTCGAGT
The DNA here is from genome assembly GCA_014737385.1 of Bombus superbus. Lineage (NCBI taxonomy): Eukaryota > Metazoa > Arthropoda > Insecta > Hymenoptera > Apidae > Bombus > Bombus superbus. The sequence continues at coordinate 7,546,525 of JACXIK010000019.1, read as the reverse complement.
CCTTCTATATATAGCGTGTGCATTATATGAAAGAATTTTCAACGTTTAAATTCCGACGTTTCTGCCAATATGCATTGAAAGCGTCGCGAGGAGCATTCAATATCGATATGTTTGGTCGATAGACGTGCACACTCGAGTGCACGTATCACGTTTGTGTACACAGACTTCGTTCGATTCTCGGTAACACGATGACAATGAACCAACTCGTTCGCTGACACTTGCAAATTCTCGCATCTTCTTGTTTCCGATATGTCCGACGCTCAATCGTCATTGTTCGACCGAGAATAAAGAAAATGGGCTAAAAGTTGCAGCAAGTATCGCGATTCGGAGCGACATACAGCTGTATATCGTTTATACAAAGTATTCTTATACTTTTTATGAACATATTACGTGTGTTGTACAAAACGTTTAAAAATTTTATTAATGCCGAAATGACACCCAACTATCATTATTATATTGGTAGAATCATAAATGATTCTAGAAATGTATATAGCAGTTCCAAAAAGTATTTAAACGGGTAATCGTCAGCAACATTAGTAAGTCTCAGTATTCAGTGAGATCATTTTCAATTATTAATTCACAGTACATGTTTAAGATGATAAATAGGGTAATAAATACATTTTATATTTGATATATTTTATTTAGTAAACTATATTAATTTTGTACTAAATATAAATTTATAATGAATATCTTACAACTTCTACATATTTTTTCAGATTGAGTTCCAATTTTTTCAATATAATTTTTGCACTTTTACATTTCCAATAAATATATAAAAAGCTGCATTCTGTTAGTGTGAAGAAGATAAACAATTTTTTAAGAAAAGGTTCAGTAACTTACATGTATGTACATGGCAAAAACTTTAATTGTAGTTAAATCTTTCGTAACTTTCGCTACGAATTTTTCGAACAACCTTAATATTTGAATACTTACCATAGGAAACTTGTACGTATGTATTGTGTATATTATATAAAATATTTTGAAATTTTGTTAGAAATAGTTCAGGAATAATTGGATTCTCTTCTGTTATGAATATAACTTGTTCGTTTTTCTGGGCAGCTTTTGTTCTACTGAACGGTAAACAAAGACATATCGCGTCCACGGACAAAATCCGTCAGGTCATTTCAGATTGTAATTCTAGTTGTTGATGTCCGTTTTATAATTGGAAATTCTTCTGGACATCGATATACAAACGAAACTCTTGCGGGTAGCAAAATACAATTAAAAGAGATTGTTACTGTTAGATTAAGGACGGAAAATTTGTGTTATAAAATCTTATAATTTCTTAAGTAGTTAATAAATATATTTGTGACGTTTTTGGATATTAACAAGTAATTTATCGAGGTTATATTATACAAATTATTTTTGTATTAAAATATATGTAATTATAATACACAATTATTATATCTCGTTTAATCAATGATACACAACTGATGTTATGAAATATTTTTGTTAACATAAAAAAATGTTTGCTTGTTTCAGATTGAAGAGTACAACACATCACCATGTCGAATCCGTCGTTGAAAGACCTGCCAAAAGTAGCCTTAGACTTGAAAAGCGAGTTAGAAGGTTTCAATCATGGCTGTATGAAGAAAGCCGCGACCGCTGAAAAGAACGTTCTACCTTCCGCTGAAGGTACAACGCAAATATTTATTACTTCTCTCTCCCAAAATCATTGTATTACAGAATTATTTTAATGTAATTCTTATGATTCAATATCCTGTAATTTTATAGACATATAGAGTTATAATACTAATAATTTTGTTTCTTAAAATGATCGATTATAATGCATGTAATACTGTAATATGTAGACGTGCGACAAGAACGACAACATTCTGAATTAATCCACGATGTGGAGACGTTTAAACCAGATCAATTGAAACATGCCGATACGAAAGAGAAGATCATATTACCCAATGCCAAAGGTATCATAAAAACTTATCTGATTTTTAGGGGAATACTTAATTCTCAGATTCCCTGCTTCTACTTTGGACGGGATCAAAAGGAGGGTATGCTGTTGCTTTTGGTGCTTCGAGGTGACCAAAATATACGTGACCAAACCAAGCTTATTCACTTTCGCTTTCAGCCGCTTAGAAGGAATTGTTTTGCATGTCCAATTAGGTTGTCAGTTGTCGGTAGTCTTGTACTCTGTACTGCGTCCACGATAACAACACGGCGTTACATCCACTATCGCGAGAAACATTTTTTTGAAATATCCCAATAACAATAAAGCTTTAATGTTCCTTGCTAGAGGAAATTATTATTTAAAAATAATATATATACTTTCTTTTCATTAATAAATAAGTTCTCTATAAAAAAAAAAAATTATATTCATTCGTAATTTTGATAAAATCGGGCAACTACGATATTTTTAAAATAATTTCATGGTATAGCAACACGGTGAAATTGTTGCATAAATATATAGTTAGTGAAATTTCACTGGTTTCCACGGTAACCTTACCTTTCATAGTTTCCTCTTACATGTTGCATATTCCGTTCTTTAACCTCGATTTACGCCTTACAGATGTAGCTGCGGAGAAAACTCAACAAACGCTTATGTCAGGCATCGAGACATTCGATCCAAGCAGTCTGAAGCACACCGAAACTCAAGAAAAGATTTTCCTACCTGATATGGATGGTCAGTATCGTATTTCATGACCTCCATATATTTTGTTTACCTTTCATGATTTTTGAGAGAAATTATTTCAACAAATCAATTTTTTCTGTGCAGTAATCCAGCAGGAGAAAGAAAAGCAAGAGCTGATCTCTGACATTGAGAATTTCAATCCCGCAAAATTGAAGCACGCGGAAACGCTTGAGAAAAATCCCTTGCCTACCAAAGAAGGTGAGCTAGAATTCGAAGTAAATATATTTTTAATAAGAGACAACATTTTTCTTATCAGGATGATGTTTCTTTTTTGTTTTAGCAATCGACGCAGAAAAAATAGCTGCTTAAAGGAAGCTTTTAAAACGAGAAGAACGGGAAAGAAAGGAAGCAGCGACTCGTCATTTCTTCCATTTTCTATATCGTGACATTTTATAACAATTATTCATACATTGTCGACAAGAAAAAAGGAGAATGCGAAACACTGTGTTAATGTAATCTTATGATTATACTTATCCTACCGCCATGAGCGTCCCTTTCGGCGAGACGCACAAGTCGATTTTTACACAAAACTATTAACAACGGAACGACGATGAAGGTTCAGGTCCAAATTTAATTTAAAAGAAAAGAAAAAAGAAAAAAATATGCGATAAAACTTCATAAGCCATCGATCTGATTCCTAAAGTTACCAGCATTAAATAACTTTGGGCTTGCATCGACATCCGTCTTTAACACTAACTCGCCAAAGGATGTACTTTTTATACTAAGAAAGCTGCACGCAGGCAAAACGTTATTTTCGATAGCAACAAAATTGGTAGCATTGCATGCGTTACAGAATATCGCAATGGTACAGCGGTTGATCTTCTATTTCTGTAAAAATCATATTTTATATAACGGGCTATTGTACTTTTTTAATATTTCGTACACATCGCATTGTCATTCCGATGAAAATTATGACGAATAAAAAAGTAATTTGTAAGAAGGTGTCTTATAATATTTAAACCTCTTTTGAAATTTTTTTTATCGAGTTTGGTATTAATTAAATTTATAAAAGACTAATGTGTAAGAATCATCATTTGTATAATGTACCTTGGAAAATACGAGTTTCGAACCGTCGCGCGAAAATACAAACAAAGGAAATGTGTATATTAGTTCAGTAAAGGTCCTTTTCTAACATAAACACAACCAAAAGTGCCAAATGAAAGATTATGATTGGTTGAAAAGATCTTTTCGTCCAATAGTCTTAGAGAAATCTATCTTAATAGGAAGCTAATGAAGAGGACCTGTTGCTAGTCCTTTGTTAGCCATGCTACGACTGTAATTGCAAAGTAACAGTTACGTTGTACGATTTAAAAAATTTTTGTGTGGCTCGATAATCTCGAATCGAAGAAATTCCTCGACCTATTAATTATTTCTCTTCAAACAGGTACAATTCTGTTTACAACTAACTTTTTTGTCTTTTATTTCCACAGTAAGTATTCATGATTAACGATGGACAAAAACATCTTTTCGTACTTTCCCAATAATGGAAGTTATTATCATGAGTTAATGAAAAAAAATCTTAAGAATTTCGCAATAATTAGACGGCTACTTACGACTATTACTTTGTTATGTTTAACGAAAATGTGCGTAATTTGTATTTTTCACAAAAAAGAAAAATAGTTTCATTATTTCTTTTAGCGATATAAGATGGAAATATCACCTAGAAAACCATTGAAACGTACGCAAGAACCTATTGATGAATGGTTGCAAAATGAAGGATATTTCAGGAAACATGCACCTAGAGATCCAACTTGCTTGTTCAGGGCAGTTAGCGAACAAGTTTATTTAACACAACACTATCATATAAGAGTGAGAAAAGAATGTGTGGAGTTCATGAGAAAAACAAAACATTTATTTTCGGAGGTGGATATGCTATATATTTGGTTAATCCTTAATTAATATCTATACAAATATTTTAGATAATACATATTCTTTTGTAGGGTATATCGATTCCGTTTGAAGATTATTTAGAACAAATGATATGTTTTACGGAATGGGGTGGTATGACTGAAATCCAAGCTATGTCCTTACTTTATAAGAGAGAATTCATTATATTTAGTAGTCAAAAGCAAGCTAATCATAATGTTACAAATAATGGTTTTAAGGATGTAATATATTTGTGCCATACACCACAAAAACAATATGAAAGCATTTATACGAAGGACTTTGTTGCAAATGCTGCTTTTTGTCAATGTATGTGTTCTATTAGATTTTTAATATTTTTTTATGTATAATACAAATGTAAACATTTTAAAAATTATTTATAGCTATTGTCTATCAAGTATTATATAAAGATGTTTTCCAAATGGCTAATATAGAGAATACTGTTCATAAAATGTTACATGATAGAACAGCTACATTTAGACATGATAAGTTTTTTCTCAAAGGCAATCTAGAGATCCGAGAGTAAGTTAAATAATAATTATATCATTAATACATGGTTCAAAATGTTATTATAGGTCTAATTTATTTATGTTTAGCCAATTAGCTGCAGAAATATATAATAAAATTGACAATGGAACTGATGAGGTTGATGATACACGGGCTGTAATAAAAAGTATACCACCTTTTCCCTATAGAATTGCCAAAGCTCTTGATCCCAATATTTATCGTAATACTGACTTTGATATATGGCATGAAATTAGGAGAGGTAATAGAAATTGATTTGTACCAAAAGTATCATAACTTCATTAAAAGGAGAAAATAAATCTTTACATATTTTAGAAGTGAAAAATGCAGGATGGACTAGGCACAATAGTCATGAACTCCAGATTGGTGGCAAATGTTTGGTACAAGTAGACTTTAATGAGGAAGATTTTGACAAAACCAATAATAATAGCATCTATGTCTCTTCTCTTGGAAAGGATGTCAATGATAATGATACAAAAATATTGCAAAAGAAAAGCAATGATCCAACATTTTACTATGGACATATTCAAGAAATGGGTAAAAGTCAGGGACCTGTATTAGTCTTTATTGAAGAGTTAGGAGAAAAAAGGATTGTGCCATATTCAGCTCTTAAACCATTACCCCTAAAGAAAAATAAACAGGCGAATTGGCTACCGATTTGCAAAAAGAATCTACTTTTAGATTCAAGTTAGTATTTAGAAACGTATTTTATTAGAAACGAACTTTTATATTTTTTGTAAATATTTATTCTCTATTACAATAGATCAAAAATGGAGAAAAGCATGTAGTGCATCATCTCGCAAAACTAAAGACTCTAATATGCACATTTTATCAAATAATATTGATAAAAATGAAAACAATGATAATATTGTCAGTGATATTAATGAGAATAATTTTCAGTGGAAGGAAGGATCATTGTAAGTAGCTTATCACGTTAATTATTTAATAAACCCTTCTTTTTCTTCTGCATTACAAATCTCTATTTTATTGTAGAAAAGTGGATCATCAAGAATATGAGAATTATTCAATGGATAAGTGTCCTAATTACTCAATTGATGTAAGCTGCAAAAAATTGTTTAATTATTGTAAAATCTAAATACATGTAAATTATTATAACAAAATATCTTCTTTTATAGAATTCTGTTGAAATGTTTTCTACAAAAATGGTTCTTGATAACACTCAGTCTTCTACAATAGATATTGGAAGGCAAGAAAATAATAAAGAACGTAAAGAAAAAGATTCATTCTCACATAAAAACTCCGAAAATAATTGTATAAGAAATTCAAAATCTGATAGCGCAACGAATAATGATAATAATGTCAGTTTTAACTCATATTCTAAACAGAAGATGCAGAAAGACATATATTATGCACCATATGCTGGTATGTAATTAAAGACAACACTCGCTTAAATTATCATTGTCATTTCTATGTCGTGAATTGTTTATATTCTTTTTTTTAATATTTCAGGAGATTCTAATGCTCAAATAGATCATATGCTACGTTCTATTAATTGTTCTGTACAAAAAAGTATTGATGTAAATGGTAGTGATTTGCCACTATCAGGTAATTGTGCAAATTACTTTTATATACATAACTTGATAATGAATTTTATAAATAACCTTTCTTGCATCCCTGTAGATCCATTCACTTTGAGATTTTTTTACAATTTAGGATTAGAGGTAAGGATTACATAATTGTTACAAACTAATTCATAGCTACATATCATTTATTTATTTCAAACTGTTTTGTAGTATTTTCGTGGTGGCGCTAATTGGAATTATTTAACAAATGTACAGTCACCTGATTTTGGACAGTGGTATCAAGGTATATTATTTTTATATTTTTTGTATTATATTAATCTTACTTATTATATCAACCTTATATTTATTCATTTGTTAACTGAAAAGGTACATCTCCGAATGAAGAAGAAATTACAAATATCACGAATATGATCCAAGATTGTACACTTACGCAACAAAAGAAAGAGCCTAGCAATGATCAGAAAGAAATTGGCACGCAATCACTGTACCAAGAAAACGAAAATAGATATGCAAATGATATAAAAAATACACAGATTCAGAAGACTGAAGTTCAAAGAGGAAATGATGGGAAAGAAACATCATATTCGCCTCGCGATAATAAATTAGAATATGCGAGTAAGGAATCTTCTCGTTTAAATAGAAATGGATTAGGTCCACGATATAAGAAAAATTCAGAGAGTAAGTAATAGACAGTTTGAATAATTATGTCCGTGCGTACAATTTTAATAAATACTCGCCCTTTATATAGATCGACATCGATCTGCTTCGCATTTTTCTAATCAGTATTCAAGCAACGGATCAAACTCTAAACTTTCCAAGTTGGACAGAGATGCAAAAGAAGATAGTATGAATGTTCAACCTTCACAATTAATACATCAGCAGCTACATACTCCTGCAAATGCAATGAATACTTATCAAGCGTCTTACATGCAACAAGGCATGTATTCCGGACTGCCGTATTACGGCAATGAAGCTGAAGCATTCGCAAATCCTTACTATTCCCTTAATCCAAGTTTTATACCAATCCCGTGCTTATCACATTCTGATATACATGACAACAACAATGTGCAACCATTTTCGCCGCATTTGTGTCCTGGAATAGATTACGCACAAGCTTATTCTGGCCTATGCCCGCCATACTTATGCCCTCCGCCAACCCCATATAATATACCGCCACAAAATATACCTGAGCACTGGTATGCTGTTGCTGGTCAACCGCATTATATGCAGTACGCACCAGTATTATCAGTACCTGCAGAGACACCTTGCAACGGGGTAGTACAAAATGCTAATCAGAACGTTCCTTCTTAAAAGTATTTTGCAATTACTACATACATCATACAACGAGGTTTTCATTAACCAGCGTTCTTGCATATGAAACGATTCATCAGATTCTGTGAAGGTATATATGTAAAAAAGTTCTTATTATTTCTATATAACTTATAGTTTTAGATAATTCTAAATTAAGGTAGAATTAAACGCGAAGATAAGATCTTATTGCGTAATCTCAACAAGTCATTGTTAACTGTATGATCAATACCATTAACACGTTTAGCTACATAAAGATATATTATAAAAAGAGTTTTACGAACTATTAAAAAATATCGTACGTATATAGTATTACAAATTACAGTACAAGTTTAATTTCGATGTAGCTTCCGCAACAGATTATATCATTAAATAATGATAGTATAAATTATTTATCTTCGATATTAGTAGTTGCAATACCTGTATAATAACATTCATTATATTCTTCATTTGGTATAGCCTTGTTACGGTACATAAGCCGCTCAAATAACAGTTTCTGAAATTTTATGCAGGTGACGTTCTAGTTCATTAATATATTTGGCCGTTCATACTTCTATACTTCATTTGTTAAAACAATATTTTTCCCTAATAAAAAGCAATGCAACAAAAAATGAATATTTGTCTTTCAATTTCCGTGAAATAAAATTTTAATTGTTGTTATTCGATCGTTATTAGATTTGAATTAAATTTCGTCCTGTGTTGTTACCAACTGACCGTACATAACGAACAAATGTTACTAGAGTTGCTTTTGTTTCACTTCGAATACTCAATTTTATATTTTACGTAAAAGAAATATAATAAATATTAGTAATTGAACTAAGAAGAAAGATTAATAATCTCTCTTTTTTTTGGTTCCTTTATTATTATTTATAAGAATTAATTGCTTTCGGATCAGTCTTAAAATCTCCGCCATTGAATGGGCACAGTTCTAAACCGGTGAAGAAGGTGCGCGCTCGAGATCTTTCAATATACAAACACCGTGGTTCTGTTCGCTGTATTCCACGCCATGACTAAAATTTGTTGGAAGAGTAGGAGTGCAGTAGCTGTGACAGGTCAAACGGTGAATAGCGAAATTACTTAATATTCACTCGTTCGAAGGATTTCTCGTATCGTAACAACGTTGACAGATTTATCCTCGGTTCGTTATTTCTGTTTCGTGAATTATCGTTAGCGGCGAGGATTTGCTATTTTCGTAGGAACTGCAGAACTTGAAAGACAAGAGGAGAGCAAGCGCAGAAACTGAAAAGAATGGAGGTTGGTTACGATTAATTATTTCGAAATTTATGCCCGTATGATCGATAACACTGTATCCTCTGGAAACGCGATGTACATACCCTGTGTCATGTTACTCCTGAAAAAGAAAACATTCACTGTTGTTCCTGGTATATTCGTTATTTCAATTCTTCTAATTGGATAATTAGTAAATTAAATAATTAATCGTAGAATACACGCATATCCTTCTGACGTGTTATTTGCTATTATATGGTGATTGTTTTCTTATCTTTGATTAAATAATAATCACGTTTATATTGTATCTTTTAATTTTCGTGTATTTATTGTGACATAGAATCTAGCGCGATATATTAGATTTTTCTTAATTGTCTTTGAAAATCATTTAACTTCATAAAGGACACAGGATGTCTTGGGGGAACTCTAATAACTAACTTTACTAATATGTTTGGTAGATCATTGTCAATCAAAAAAGTTTTAAATGCTATATTAATTTATTCGTTTTTCAAATAATTATTTATTCTACCAAATACTATATAAAATGCAAACTAAAGACAAACAGCAAAGTGTTTATGATGCTTAATTTGATTTTAGACACATGTGTAGGATTAGTACAAGCAACATGTATTACAAGTGACAGCATCAGAAATTAAATTTCCAGAATGAAATGGCAATAATCATTAAAATATCAAATAGATTTATATTTATAGAATAATATGACCTGTTTGGTCCAGATTAAGCTACCAAATATACTAGTAAAATGATTTGGTTTCTTCTTGGCACACCCTGTATTTTTATCTTATTATATATTTTTGTACATATATTGTGATTATAGGTGGACGAATGTTCAGCTGGTGGTGATAGTGGAGCTGAAGAAGATGAAGATGATGCATCTTCTCATGGATCTAGAAGTAATAGTAGCAGTAGTAGTATAAGTGGAAGTAGTACTTCAACTGATAGCGGAGATGATAGTGGAGAAGAACATGGCACAAGTGGCAGTGAAAGTCATAGTTCTGGTGAAGAAGATGAAGATGAAAATGAGAACACAGAATACTCTGTCAAAGCAGAGAGTCCAGATACTTTGGTGCTGTCTGAAATTTCATATTTTGTGGAAATTTCATATTTTATTAACAAAAATTTCGTTTCTAGAAATGGGAAACATGTATTGCCGCAAACACCAAGATAAAATTACCACAAGATCTTTGTGAACATGTAGCTATTTTCAAGGAGTTTCTGGATTATCCTTATATTTGGAACGAATGCCTTACCGAAAATCAAAGAGAAACTCTTTGCAACCTTTTACCAGCTTTCCCAAAAGATTGTGATGTAGAAGCTGAAATAGAGAAAACATTGCGTATGTTATTCGAACGTGAAAATCACAGGTTAGATACAACTAATTATTTCCAACAAATTTTTGAAAGAAATCTATCTTTTTTATAATATTGTTTTTATATTTATCTACATCAGATTTGGTGTAGCTCCTTTGGATGCATTTCACAGTCATCTATCTGCTGGCCATTACCGCCCAGATATTAGAAGAATGTGTAGCTTAGTCCGTAAGGCGCAGCAGAGAAGATTACTATTTGAGGAACGGAAAAGATCTTATGAACTAGCCAGTCAATTACTGAAATCTAGAGAAAGTTTGCTGTCCAACGCGTATAAACAAGGTTTTTGTCAACCAGCGCAACGCATGATGTCAAAGGTCCATTGGAGGAAACCAAAACCTGCTATGGGTAAGTTAAGCTTCTGCTGTGATTGATTGTAAAAAATTTTCTGGCTGTTTATACTTCCCCCACACTCCAGCCGTTTGGCAGAGAAGTATGTAGTAACTTCCGAGGGACAATACTAACAAGCAATGAACCGACAGTTGAAGAGAAAACGCAACTGCGCTATTTGGAGGAACTGAATGCACTGAGGACAGAGCTCGGAGCAAGCGCAAAGTTAGCAGCCGACACAACGTCCGAGAATGAAGAAAACTATCCGCACTATCAAATGTCTGGCGCTAAGCAGAAGAAGAAGAGACGCTCTTTGATGGGAGTTCAAGGATTGTCCATTCGGGGTTTGCAAATAAATCACGAGGATGAGACTATTCGACCTGTTTTCTCCACGCTGCAACGAGCGGAATATGCCACGAATAGGTCTCTATTTATTCGCGAACAGACCGAGGAGACGTACCGCGAAATGTTGCTTGAACATAAAAAGAGAAGAGCTCGACGCGATGTACGTGAAATAATTTTTTAAGAAACTAAGTTGTGCGAATAAGAAATTCAATCATATTAAAGTACTAATGTTCATCATATTTCTTTAGGTTCATCCAGAATTAAATACACAAGGTATCGCTCTTGCTGATTTAACTCAAAGAGCACAAATTGGACAGAAGCATAAATTATCAATTGGCCCTTCCATACGTATCACACCAGCGAAGAAACGTATGAAATTGGAGCAATCACCGCTTTGTCCACCGGCGCCAAGAGTGACGAATTCTAATTCGATAAAACACGAGAGTGATAACAGTGATTATTCTCATACGACGGATGAAAACAGACATTCCAATACATTGGATATAGATCATAGAATGTTAACGCCAATTAAGTCAGAGCCCATAGATGCATACGAGATGCATCAGATGTCGAAAAAGAAATTAAGTCCCATTACACCGAAGGGTGGCAAATCTTCCATGATAGTTACGCCAGAAATAAAGAAAGAAGTGGAAGACATGGAGTACGACGACATAAAAACGGAACTAAGTACGGGAGTGAACGAAGACGCACCGTTAGAAACAGAAGAAGAAGAGGAAAACGATAAGAAAGAGCTTGATTTGGATAGCATCGACATGATGCAGCTTCCAATACAACTCGACGATGGAATTGATATATTGGATGATGTGAAGTGCGAAGACGAAGGAGTTATATCGATACCCGATAAAGAAATCGTTGTTCCATCGAATGAAGACGCTATTGACATTAACAATGGGGCAGAATTAATGCAGGAGACACATGCTTGTTTCTTCTCGTTGTTAAGAGATGCATTTACCTCAAAAGGTGAATACAGGATGAGCACAGGAGAAATGAGGGATGCTATTACTCAGTGGCAAGGAAACCCCATTTCACCACTAAATGATTGGTATTCTCTGGCATCCTCTTGGCCAGCGTTGGTTCCATTAGCTTTAGGATTTCTTGCTGGAGAACTCACTTACTCTCAAGAGATTGGTGACCGACAAGAAAGAGAATCAGAACTTGTTCCCTATTTAGAAAACAAGGGAAATGGAGTCTACGCATGGATCGGAGCTGGACGAGACTCGGACTCTCGTTTGTCAGACTTATGTGCGAAATTCTTAATGCACAAAGATTCACTAGGTCTACCGTCTGCAATCTCCACTTGCTCTCCAGTAGCTGTGAAGCAACAAAATCAAGTGCCTCAAGCTAGTAGCAGCAACGTTAACAGTAATTCTGGAAGTGGAAATATAAATTCGAGCGGCAGAGATGGTAGTCCAGCGATAGAATCGATCAGTGTTGATGGTGGGTCTATCAATACTGTCGCAGAATGGGAGCCACCTCGTGCTCTGTGGCCCACGGAATGGAAGGTTCGACCATCCACGGTGGAAGAACGAGAAGAATTTAGGAGGCAAGAGCGTATGCGTTATGCTGCACCTCATAAAGCATTTACATATAGAATGCATGGTTATGCCTCCGTCGTAGGTCCGGTGAAAGGCATTTATCAACACAATGTTGGTATGTTTGATTATGCAATGTTTTATAAGAAAGATATATGTGTATAATTAAAGAAATTATTATTTATATTTTATTTAATTCGTATAACAGCTTCTGGTTTGACCAAGGCTCGTGGACATTCGTTGTTGGTAGCAGATCGGCCAAACTTTGTGACTATCTTAGCCTTAGTCAGAGACGCTACTGCAAGGCTTCCCAATGGCGAAGGAACTCGGGCTGACATTTGTCAGCTACTGAAAGATTCTCAATACATTAGGGAACAGACAGAAAGTGATGATAAGGAAGGATATTTGCATTCTGTAGTATCTGGAGCTTTGGACAGATTGCACTACGAAACAGATCCCTGTGTACGATATTACCCACGACGTAAGGAATGGCTATACCTTCATCGAGCACGTTCAGAATCAGAATTTGGTTTGTACCTTATTGAAATGTATTATTCTTATGTTTTATATTTTATAGATGACGTCATACATTTTCTTTTCTTATAGAAATGTATCATCAACAATTACAAGGTGTTGCAAAGAATAAGAAGAATGGTGGCAGTATGTCTCGAAAGGCACTTCCTCCAGTCATAAAACCTGCTAATGTTAACAAAGAACAATCCCCTAATAACAGTAAAGAAACTACACCTAAAAAGGAAAGAAAGGCCGCATCCACTACTCAACCTGTTATTTCGAGGTAAATGTCAAATTTTATCTTGTGAAAAATGTTTTGAACGGCATATCGATTGTACGTTTTTTTTTTTCTTCACAGAAAAGAGCAGAAGAAAACCGAGGAGAAGAATATCAATGATCATTCCGCTACAACAGAACAATCGGCTGTGGTCACAAACGTAGTAACAACAATCAGTACGCCAGCGACTTCAGTAATTTCTATGTCAGGGACCACCGTTCCGGTTACGTCTCTTCCTACGTCTTCTACCTCTATTAGTACTATTACCGTAGAAAAGGATGTAACAACTAGTGACGTAAAACCACAAATCACTACAAACGCTCCGGCGAAGAAAGCAGCAAACATCGGTGGAAAACCGGTCGCTGTTGTAAAAACCAGTGCTCAAAGTTTACTACAATCGAATCAGCAGCATTTTCCGCATCATCAAATTCAAGTATCAACATCCGCTGGTCTACAGACCATTAGATTATCTGGACATTCTGTGCTGCATTCTGCTCAGTCTGTAGTAGCTAGCAGTGCTTCTAATGTAGCGAATGTAACCACCAATTTAACCACTATATTGCCTCCTACTAAAGTACCAAGTCAACAACAACAATCGCAACAAACACAACAACAACAACAAACAATAGTGGCTAATCAAGCGGGAAAAAGTATCTTGCAAACTGCTAATATAAAACAGCAACAATCTCAACAGCAACATGTATTACCTGGAAAGACGTTGTTAGCTTCTCAAATAAAATTGGTCAGCTCTGGACAGATCAAGTCACTTCTTACGAGTCATGGACTTCAGGGTCAGACAATATTTATTAAACAATCATCACCATCCGGTAATCAATCGCAACAAATACAACAACAACAATTGAAGGTACGAATTGTTTGAGCAGGTCATCATTTTTTATTTTAATGGCTATTAATAGCTTTAACGATCTAATATATTCATGTAACTTTAGCAGCAGCAACAACAACAGCAACAGCAAATCCAACAGAGAGTTGTTACCAATCAACAACAATCGATACAAACATCTGGTATGCAACGCATAATTGCGCAAATAGGAGGGAAACCAATCGCAGTACAGATTCAACAGTCACCGCATCAGCAACAACAGCAGAAGATATTGGCAAAGGTTCTAACTAGTTCTGGTAGTGGCCAGCTTATCTCGGTAGAAAATCTCCTTGCTCAGAAAGGATTGAAGTTGGCGACCACAGCTGGTCACGCTAATCAACTCAATAGACAAGGGAAGCAGGTCATACAAACTCAGTATCAGGTATATTTTCAATCTAAATTTTTATAATTTCTAATTTTAATTCTAAATTGAATTTTTACGGAACATTTTCAATACGGTGTTCAGGTAGTATCGCAAGCGCAGACTTCTTCAGGTCAGTCGAAGATCATAGCCAGTACGCAGCAACAACAACAGCCGCAACAAGCACAAACCGTTCGAATGGTGACAGCTCAGTTGGCTGGCAAGCCAATAGTTTTAGCAAGTGGTAATAAAAACGTAGGAGTCGGAGTGAGCAGCAGCGGAAGCGTGGTACTTGGAAAGCAACAGTCATCGCAACAACAGACACAGCAACAACCTATCATTTTACCGAGCCAGTTACTCAACATCAAAACGTTGCACGGTTTGAAGGTGATACCGACTCCTGCCGGATTGAAAACTACAGGTGCAGCAGTCTACGCGCGAGTTATTGCTCCAACCACCATAACTTCGTCTCAATCGACGGGAAATCAACAACAGCAGACTATTCAGACGCAACCACCGAGAAATAACACCTACAGTACACCTTGACAAAATTGATGTCATTGTCTTTTTTCATTTATCCTCGTTCCAACTTATTTTAATCTCTTATAATTCTGAATTTTCTGACGAACACACGGTTTATATGTATAAAAACAAAACGTAAAAAAAGGAAAAAGAAATGAAAAGCGTAATAAAAATCAGTAAAGCTTGTACCTTGGATTACGTTACGTTGTATACTATATTTTAGGTCCGGCAAAATGAAAAAAAGAAAATCGTCCAGCTTTTCGACGCGTTGATCGGGATCAAGGCACAATGCTACATCAGGAAATTTAAAATGAAAACACACGTGGTTGTGAAGTTTTTTTTTATATAAGTGTCGAATTATTTACAAATGCATGGTACGATTTTAAATACAAAAACACCGTTTCTTCGTTCTCTTGTATCAAGAAGATTCTTGCAGCGTTGCATGTGTAACGCATAAATAAAACTTATTACATAACGGTATATCATTTAAATTATATTTTACAAGTTCTCTTTGTGCATCATTTCTACGTTGTAGGAAAGTTTAATTATGAAATACCTAGGCAGCAATAGCCACCGCGTCTTTGGTCCGTTTTCTTGTAAGAGGATATCCATACGAAAGACACCGTAACAAAAGTCGTTCATCTATGTACAAAATTTCAGGAAATACGAAGTATAGACTCATAGAAAAAGATACAGAAGAGAAAGCACCTGAACAAAAGGTGCATTTACGTTTACAAAGTTAAGAGTGCATGATGTCTGTTTAACTTAATATCCTTTTCGTTATAGCGTCAACTTATTTAAAAAAAAAAAAAAAAAAAAAAAAAAATGGTCCGTATAATTATGTTTCCTCGGAGTTCCATATATCTTGGAATATGTCTATTAGATTGTTCACACCTATCAAGTATCCATCTTCATGATTTCCTACTTTCCACTCGGCATCGTGACAAATCCTTGGTAAATGTTGTGGCAGAGGTAACGTTTTAGCAAAATCAATCATCCAAATGCCGGCATTTTTGGCATCATGAACGAACAACAAGCTAGATCCGACAACTTCGTGCGAGGCAAAGAACGGCGATGCTTTCAGCGTAGTTCTAATCGCCTTTAGACGTTGGATATACTTGGGTACAGCGTGCTGATAGCCTTCCACGAAACGTCTCAGCGCCTCCGTAACCTAATTAATTAAGTAGCCGATTTTAAAATCCGATTACTATTATGATCTATCAACTTAATTCATTGTTACACCATCAACGAACCTGTTCCCGTGTTCTCGTCGTTTTGAAGTCCTTCGACGAGCCTCCATGAGCAAGTTTAATACCTTCTACGCGGAAACCTAATGTAGCTGTACTAGAAATCGTTTCACGCCAGACCATGTATCTTGGTTTTGTGACTCCTTGCACTCGACGTTCCTCGGCACTTGGTGCAGATGGGTCCACTTGTATCATTTTCTCGTACATGTCTTTTCGTAACTGCATCGAGAAATTAAAGATTCGAAAAATTGAAACTGAGTTTCAAGAACTGAAGAACCTTGACCCTGCTATTCCTCTCAATTCTTCACATTTTCATTGATCATTCAGATATCTTCCTTGCTTTTCGACTGTTTTATTTATAAAAATTGTGGACTGAACAAAAGATAGAAAAATTATACCGAACATTTAAAGCAAATATTTAAAAACTAGATCTATAATTTAATAATATCTATTAAAGTATAACATCTATTTCGGGTCATAAAACCGAGAAGAATAGCAAAGTT
This sequence comes from Bombus superbus, assembly GCA_014737385.1. Lineage (NCBI taxonomy): Eukaryota > Metazoa > Arthropoda > Insecta > Hymenoptera > Apidae > Bombus > Bombus superbus. The sequence continues at coordinate 7,529,468 of JACXIK010000019.1, read as the reverse complement.
AAGAAGTATGTAAAGTATAAAAAATTAGGTAATTCAAGGAAAGTTCTATCTTATCGATCGAATTTTGAGACTTTATTTGCAACGATATTCGATATTAATTCGTATTAAATTAACATCATACCTTGGGTCTTTCTTTGGCTTTCGCAAGTTCCGATTCCAAATACGTCCTGACTCCAACTTTGCAGTCCATCACACAAGGATGCTCAAAGTCTCCGAGAAGATCTTGCAGCTGCAAGTAAGAGGACACTACGATCCTCTTAGTCACGTTATCACCATTACCATCCTTTTGATGCGTTTCTCCTGCATCATTCTCCTCGACATTCCCTTCTTCCGTATCGTTTACATCTAAAACACCTTTGAACTCTGGAACGTACGGCCTCAATACGTCGTTCATTAACAGACGAAAGCAAGCTTCTTCCTGAGGGCAGAGTTTTTTTAGAATCGTCCCTGGAGTTGGCCCCGCTCTGAAGTTTCCTTGATGACCCGCTAGTTGCACCTAAAATTAATAGCAGAATTTTGTATTACATACTTCTTAACATTAATCGTACTATTTACCAGTAGAATTTCATATCAGAATTGTTATTTCAAATATTAATTTACGACCTTTTTTCAGGCAAAAGGCCATAAGATAAAACGACGAATCGAGTTAATTTTAGTTCCAGTTTTTTAATATTAACCGATAATTTTAATGTTTGAACCAACGTTTAACTCGATTTTGAAGTATTTTAATTTGTTTTGAAAAACTTACAAAATAGAAATAACTTACTTACCCATGGATACCGTTGTTTCTTGTAAGTTTGGAAGAAAGGCGTCCAGTGAACTATATTCCTAAGTTTTCTCCATCCTGACGACTGAAACAAGATTAAACGGAAATCTCATCAAAAAGCGCTCTTTTATCTCTTCCATCGTCGCTAATATTAAAACGAAGTTTCAACTTTAACCCAAATATTGATTCTGAAGAAACTTTATTGTTCAGTAATAGAAAGAAACATTTAGCATATCCGGAAGAACACCGTTTCCCGTCGTTAGTCGTTACCTTCGACGTCTTTTTCTCATTCGACCTATCCGTGTGATCAGAATCCCATTCAGAGCTCAAATCGTCACCACTGCCTTCTCCCCATTCCAAGTTAATCTGAGGCACCTCTAGCAGCCTCAAATACTGCTGGTACCCTGAACAATTCTCCAAACAAGCCTCTTCTCCATTACTCTGACATTTAATGCACTTGTTACACTTGGAACTCCTTTTATGATCCTCGATTCCATTGCTTCTCAAGGATTTATCTCTTTTATTTTCTTCCAACTTGAAATCACTTCTCTCGTTATCTTCGCGTTCGATAAGCCTACCATTCTGTAGTCTCTCAACTATACAATTTTCTCTCTTTTCATCATTTTCATCGACTTGCTTGCAACTATCAGTCCTAACTTCCAGCTGATTCAACTTATCCTTCTCAAGATCCTGGTTATCGTAATTATCCTCGAATTTCTCTTCGCTACGAGCCTGTTCTTGAGACTGAGAAAGCAAGTACGAAGGCGATGGACTTCTAGAAGAGGAAGGCGAGCGATGCTCGACGATGCTCGAAGAGAATCGCCTCGAATGTCTTCTACTCCTCGACCTCGTCATCTTCCTCTGAATCAAGGACTTTCTATCGCATTCTTCAGGTTCTATGCAATCCTCCAGTGCCGATTTTGAGCAGATCACTATCTTTGGTATCGTTATTCTGTCGTAAGTCTTTTGCATTTTTAATTAAATCAATTTATCAATTAAATCAATTATCAACGACGACGAAGAATTTATTTAACGTAAGAAATCTTCCTGCGATATCTTCCAAACCTATCGGAAACTTTCTAAATCTTTCTATATAGAAATAGTTGATGCCTCACCGAAATAAACCGTTTCGAAGGTGTAACGTGATAAAGGTGTACGGTGGATACTGGCTTCGAAGAGATTCATGGTTCTGTCGTATTGTCAGAGGGACAATTCCACGGCGGAGCAACGGTTGGACGTAAACAGCGACGTGTCCCAGTTCTTCGAATCCCGAATTGGATGCTAATGAGTCGCGCGTCAATGGAAATTCTCGGAGGAAGCTTTCACGCCTTCATTCAAGGAACCTTTTACCTCGTCATACCTTTCTTGTTTTTTTCTTTTTTTTACTTTGGAACGTCTAGGGTTTTTAAATATTCCTTTAACTCGGATCTTCCTTTTAACGACTTTCAAGGATATAACTCTTTTTGGGAAATTACAAATCTTTCGGTCTCGAATCTTCTAACACTGTTTAGAATATTTCTCTGAATTTCTAAAGGATACGGCAACTCTTCCTATAAGGTTCTTTCTCGAGGGTCTCTTCGGTATGAAATTGTTTCGCCAGCCTTGAAAGGTGTAATACTCTTCTTTTAAAAGATTCCCGCAAGAAAACGCAGAGATTCCGCAAAGTTTCCCTCTAAAAGTTTCTTCGAATTTCCCCTTAATCGAGAATTTTCTTCGAATCCTTCGATTCAAAATTCTCTGCGAATTTCTCGTCTCGTTTAAAGGAACCTCGAGAAAAAGACGAAATATATTTCTCTATGAAACTCTACGAAGACGAGGTACGACCGACTGTATCGCCGGTGTCTTGGCGATTTTCTTCGAGTCTGAAGATCTCACTGCTGGTAATCATCCAGACACTTTCCCTCTTTTTTAGCCAGTCTCTATTCCGCGCGTCACGAAGACGACAAACGCGCCGATGATCATGGTTGCTCAGGGCGATCGAATCGTGCCACACGGCTCTCGGTTAATTGGCAATCGCTTCGATAACGGTAATTATCTTAATCACGAGCTGCGGCCGAATCGAGACACCTGGATCGACTGGTAGCCCCGTCGTCCACCCACGCCGTGGCCTCTTCCTCGAGACGAAGGCGAGCTGGAAAGCGAGCCGATGCGTGTGCCACTTTTTTATACCACTGCTTGTCCGTTACACGAAACCGTTCGATGCGCTAATTATTCTTTAATTTAATCCTAGATGAACTTTAAACGAGATTTCCAGCTATTCTTCGTTTCAATTAATCGTTCCCACTGATGTATCTGTTTCTTTGATAGATTTTTAATAGGATTTTTTTAACAGATATCTCTATCTCTATTTCGTTGATTCTCACGAGGAAGTGAAACACAAGCTGGTATTTTTAAAACAACGACTACCTGTTTCCAATCTTATACAAGCATTATATAGCGCATTTTGCTCTTTCTCGCGAATTCCTGGAACGATTCCAAGGAAATAATCTTCGTTGTTTTCAGTAATAATAAACTTCAAGAAGATTTGTTCGTAGCAATTGTTATTTATAAACACGCAGATTTATCTTCCGTATATTTCTTCAATAATCGCTACTTGGACCTTTCAGAAACAATTCGTGGTCCCTCGCTCGAATCAATCGAATAAAGTCCGTTCGCGATTTTATATTTCTTTGAATTATAATTACGTCAAGAAAATTATAGCTGCAACGTTTTTTACCGTTTTCCGTTACGCTCCAACGTATCTACAAATTCTCTAGAAAATGATGTCTTCGATATCCTTCGCACCAACTTCTTATCCTTCTATCCATCTAGCGAGCAAATCTATGCTTCGATACCCGTAGTCGTCTTGCTCTTTCGTATGTAACCGAGAGACTCGTTCGAGTTCCAAGAATACTTCTTTTCATCGACCGACCATATGACGCAGTCTACGTAATTAATTAATGACGCAAATAAATCACATAATTAATTCGATCAGGTGACAGGGCAGTGTCTGAAGAGGCAGAATTATTAAACGAAGAAAGCGATTGTTTACCGATTGATTCACAGTCCAGTCACTTTGGATAAATAACCGTACGGCTACGTTTGTCGAATTTCAACGCATCTCGCGAGTAATCGTCGCCGTTTACGTTCCACAATCAACCGATTATGTAATATCGCTGTAAGCAAACGTGACGCTTTCCAGTCGTGATACATTCACGCAAGCGGAACGCCGTGCCGCTTCGGATTCCTCGCGTTACTCACATGCTTCTGTTCCCTCGGACGATCAAATTATCGTAGAATCGCGGATAATTTATCACGAACGAGCATCCTCTTTCTCTCGTTGATCTATTCGTTCGCGACAGTGTTTACGAAGACGCAGGCGGATATTCTTCTTTTCCATCGATTGTACGGGAAATTCTTTGAAACGCAGAGCTATATCTGGAGGTTTCCTCTTTCAAAATAATAATATATATATTAATAATATATAAATAATAATATATTCAAAATAATCGTAGGCGCGATAGTTCGAAGACTGAAGGATATCTCTCCTCCTTATCGATCTTTTGTAATTCTTGGAAAAACTCGAATATTTGCGACAAGTCGCTTCCAAATGGAATCTGTAGTTCGTTTAAAGATCCAAGATCTTCGACGTTCTCTGAAACATTTGCAACAAGCTCCTTGTCCAAAACGAATATAGATTTCTTCGAAACGCAAAGTATCTTTCCTCCTGTTAATTCCTCGGCATTCGTCGAATTCTTCAAACTCCGAAGAAATACTCGCAAACTGTTCTTTCAAATTAGACACGAAATCCTGAAAAATTCAACGAAACTTGACTTATAATCGATCCGAACAATACTACAGATTTATTTATTATCCGTTTCTCGAAGATTCGCGCGAATTAAAATGGAAAAAGATCGTCTTTCTCGGTTGATTACTCGAAACGTCGAGACAGGATAGTGAATCGAGAGCACGTGCTTCGTCTCTATCAGCTCTTACATAAGAGGAATTACAGTGGCGTTTCTCTGGACCGTGTTACCCGGTGAAAATTATCCACGCGAACCTTAACGCGCATCCGCTCGCAAATCTACGAAACCTCCGATTGTTAGCGCGATAATTGGTCTTATTTTCTCACGGATACGCGATGCAACGATCGTTCTCCAATTGCTCTCCTCTGTTCATTCAAACACGTTCGATTCGTTCGTGGATCTTCGCGAGGAACGACGCTGACTTACAAGGTATCTATTCAAAGTTAATTCGTTGTTCGACGAAGCTTCTTAAAACAAAATCCAAGCCTTTCAGGATCTACAAAAGAACGAAAAGGACGTTTAATAATCTTCGAGCATTTCATTCGGTTCTCCACGATCTTTAGATAGCTTCTATAGTTTCTTCGATCTCTTAAAACCGTATTACCAAGATACCTTTGATAATTAATCGTGCGCGTGATAGCAGTATCTCTCTTAGGATAAACGTCTTCGTTTAACTACTTTTAAGAGCATCAACGTCTACCGACTCTTCCGTGCGTCGATGGAAACGTCAACGTATGCACTCGTCGAACGATGAACGAACAACAGGTAGCTTCGCAGCGTTTTCACTTTCTTGACGGTGTAAATCAGGATGACGTAATCTATCAGACGATCGTAGGCGAGAATCTTACGTTTCTTCCTCTGTTCCACCGCTTGTAAACGTTTCGCCGTTTGTCGATTCAAATTTCGATTCGACGATCGACGAACAACAGATGACTCCGCAACTTCTTCCCAACAGCATAATTATATTCTATCTATAGATTTTAATAATCCGTCGAGTATACGTATACGAGTATACGAGTATACAAGTAAGAAACGCGTAGAATAAAATATTCTATCCTTTGATCGCTTCTTCCCGATTACTCCGTTTCCACAAGCATCTCAAATCTCTACCGATTCCTCTCTTCGTTCGTCGAGACTTCGATCCAGCGATGAACAACAAATAACACAATTCTTCTCCTACGTATGCTTGTTGACCACTGCACGTTGAATCGTCGTAAATCGCGAGAAACAATCAACGATGTAAACGCGTATAAAAATCCGGACCTCGAGCCAAGGTATTGCGATCTGTTTCCCGAGATCGGGAACGATATTCGCGAACGATAGAGACGGGTAGATTTTGAATTCGTCGATGTAAGCGGTTACCGGACGAGTCGAGCAACTTTTTCTTCTTTCGAGGCGCAAATTCAGCACGGCGGCGACTCGAGGAGAGTACAGCCGACTCGACGACGATCGAAATGCGTCATCGACTAATTAACTGACGTTCGCGAGCGTCATTAGCGTAATTATCAGGAGTGGACGAAACGTTGGGGCGATCCAGAGGTCGGTGGGCCTACACGGTTCGCCGGATGTCAACGTTCTCTATCGTTTGCTGTCGCGTTTTTATCGTTTCTACGGATAGTTTAAATCGTTTCACGACCAACGTTACGCACAGGATGGCCCGTAAACCGGCTGATTGTACGTGAAAGAAGAAGTCGAAAGCATGGAATAAGAATTTTCGCGCGTGACGTTCCGTTTCTGAGAAAATCGAGTTTGCAAAATTTACGAACTATATTGAAACTCTGCCCGGATACAGACTGGATACGAGTAAACAATCAGCAGGAGGTCATTACGCGCGCGAATGTAAGTGAAAATTGTAAAATAAGATTCTTCCGTTTGAGCCCAGAGAATAAAGTTTGAACGTATCCTGTTATTAAGAACTGGTCTAGGTAATGCGTGCGTGCTACATTTTTAAAAAATGTATCTTTCTTACCAAAAAGAAAGCATCGTACGAGGGAAATTTTATTCCACGTTCTTAACTTATTTTCACATTCCATTCAACTCCTGTCGATTATTTGCTGCCGCAGTTTTACCATATTTTTGCCAAATTTGCAAACTCGATTTTCTCGATAACGAAACGTCGTATGAGAAGATTCTATTTTATATCTTCATCTTATTGTTCTTCGTAGAATCGCCCTGCTCTCAAATTGTACCACCTTGTATATTCAACGTTGTATTTTAATAAGCGATTAATTAACCAAACCATAAATACGTCAAATGGTTTTAAATCTAGCGTGCTATATCTCCTTTGCAAAAGCATCTGAAAGAATATTTCTTTATTATTCAAAACTAAAAAAGGAAAATAAAATTGTTCACAATCTAAGGAATAATTCTGTCCCGAAAGGACTTTCGATCGCTTCTGTTGAAACTCTCCTATCCGAAGATCAACAGATTCCTTTAATTTCGTATCAAAGTGCTCTTGATTCGAGATTCGAATTTCAGAATTATATTTGGAGAGCGTGCCTCTCAAAAGCATTGTAAATAGATGTTGAGTAACGGTCGCAACAGTCTTCTTTTTCTTTGGGTAATTCTAAAATTATTTATAATCACGTAGAGAATAAACATTTAATTAGAAAAGAGATCAAATATTTGGAGAAAGATTAAGAAAGATACTTGATACGTATCCTTATAAGAGAGAACAGTGCCAAAATTCTTCTTCTTTTCAAAAACTTCAAAAATCCAGTTATCAGAGGAGAGATATCTACGATGTTTACCGAAAGAAACGAGATTGAATCATAACGAACATAATCGTGCAATATTTGTATATATTCGTATCCTTTTGCTTCTCTTTTTTTTTTTTTTTTTTTCTTCTTCTTCGATTTCCCGCGAAAAGCTTCTCCCACGTAAGTGACGCGTTAAACGAGCGCAATTGATTTTAAACGAGACGTTTAATTATCCAATTTCACGTGTTCAACGATAAACGTTCGAACGATGAATTCGCGTACTCGGCGTGTCTCGTACGATTGCGTAACGACCGCGTAGAAATTGGGTCTCGCGCTCGAGCACGCGTAACGTTTATGGAAATTTTACGATATTCATAAATTCATACGCGCTTTATTATCAGGGTTAAGCACGCATTCGCTTTTTCTGTTTTTCGACCTCTCCGCTTCGTCATCCCGTCGAAAACTAATCCGCTTCGTCGTCTCTGTTTCAAAAGAAGCATCGACCAATCCTCTAAGTTTTTGGAATTCGTGTTCATCGATGAAGACGAGTTTCGATAGGATCTGGAATTTTGTCTATGATCGCGTTTCTACTAATAGGAATTTTTTCACGAGTAAACGAAAACGAAGAGTAGAAAAAGAATGTTTGATTATAGTTTCCCTCTTTTCCAAGTTCCAAGTCCCTCGTTTTGTCATTTTCCTTTTCAATTCGCTAACTTCGTCGCTTCTCTTTCAGGCAAAGCATCGACCAATCCTCCAACTTCTTCGAATTCAAATTCATCGATGAAGATGAGCTTGAATGGGATCTGGAATTTTTGATACGACTCGCGATAGGAATTTTTCACGAGTAAATAGCAGTAAGAAAAATAAAAGAAGGACAGAAGTCAAAGAAGAATGTAGGATCGAGATTTTAAGAAGAAATAATTTGGATGGATTTCATCCAAAAGTAAGAGACATATGTAATAAAGAATTTCCATCTAAAGTAGATTATAGCGATAGATAAGAATAGTTTCCATTGTTGATGCGTTGGTTATGACGATGAATTGGTCAAAATAATTGTTTCTGAAAGTCTAAAAAAGATTCAGGCATTGAAAAGATCAAGCTACTTTTGCCGAAGAAATAAAAATAAGAGACTAACTACAAGAAGGAAGATATTCTTCTAGAAGAAACAAAATAAAGAAGAATATGTAGTGTATCTGGAAGAAAGAAGATATTTGGAATCACGCGAATTGGGAGGACTCTTTTCGGGAGTTTTGAATGAAACGGAATTCAAGAAAAGCCGAATCGAAGAAGAAATAAAGAGGCGAAGAAACGAAAGCGAGAAACCCTTGACCCAGATGCTATACGTTTAAAAAAATACTCGATAACGTGGTCCAAGGCTCGTACGTGGTGAAAACCACTTGGATTGGTAAAAATGGACAATTAAATGGTTATACGACGATGTCTGGATAATAAATTTTACTCGCAGACGAAAACTAATTTAAGATAAGTTCGACCTAAATAACCAACCATATAAGAAACTCCGCGGACTGTGTCACTACCGAAAGCCGTGTTCAGAAGTAAAACGAAAATTATCTGTATTAAAATACTACAGGAACGTGCTACGTGTGTACATTATAATCTACGCCTTAAAAAAAAAACTTTAGCGTCAGTAACGCTGATTCGCGTCACAAACTAGATTCAACCCTCTCAAACTTTGCATCGAAAAGGTGAATCGTGCTTTTTAATCGCCATATACACCATCGCTTTTCCACGCATCATATCGCAAATAGAATTATTATCTCAACTATAGAGAATATCTCATTTAGGCTTGAATTCAGCCTCCAAACTTTCTACTCGGAATTATACTAAAAATAACAGTAGATCCCTATTTTTATGTCGGCTGGGTGATCCAGCAACTTCTACTTCCACCTGCAGATGGAACGTTTTTCCAGCTTAATTGGCCAGGACGCGAGAGAATTCGACTCGACCATGTCGGCATTCCTCTTTTGAAGAAAACTAGAACGCGATCGAACGGCGATCGATTAGGTAACGTAAGATCGAAAAGGGAACGGCTGTTAATTGAGGCTGTACCGCCTCGTTGAGACCACCAGCCATGCTCCTTCTGGAATTGCAGAAACTCGGTGAACTTCGGAGAAAAAGTCAGCCGACAGAGGCCCAACCAGAGACTTGCAAGAATTTAGGCCTTAAGCCTCGTTCAAATTAGTCGAGCGACTTCTGTTCAACTTGTTTCAGCTGACTTCGATAGTACACCTAATAGAAAATAGAAAGGAAGTAAGTAATAGTTATATTAAATGTTGATTATAATACGAATTACGCTTGTGAACATGATAGAAATGTTATACGTACAAAGTGTGAGCGAATAGAAAGTTCAAAAACAATTGCTTGAAAACGACGATATCAATCCAATGACGGTATTTCCTTTCAAGTCTGGAAATTGGAAGAACCTCAACTTTGTTTGCAGCTTGGAAACACATTTCCAATCAAGCGAGATAACGAGTTTATATTAATAAGATGTTTCAAATTGCTTGAAATCAAGTTGCTTGATTAACACCGTAAGAACATTGAATACAGAATTTAGAGACTTTCTTAGGACGTTCCAAGTCAAATGAATCTATGGTATCGCACTGATGATGGGACTTCGAGTTTTCAAGCGGCTCGGTAACTTAGGTAACTTGATTAATCTGAAGGAGAAGTCGTTGTTCGTCGAACCAAACAGGATTGGCCAATGGGTTTTCTAATCGATCATCCGACTGTCGACGAGCCTGCATTTAATTAGTCGTCGAATTGTCCTTAGGCATACGAAATGAGAGTGAAACCGATATCGATTGATTACGAAATTATTTTTCAATTTATAGATCAAAAAGTACCACGAGGCGATTATTATTTATTTAAGAAGGAATATTATCGATAAACGAGGTAGAATTCGGTCTTATAAAATTCAATCTTATGAGATTAAGAGATATGGGAATTCTTCCTTGGGTCGTTTTAGTCCACTGCACGCTTGTAGTAAATTGCTCCTAGCTCCTAGTTAATTATTGGATGACTTGTGTATCGGTCCTTCTAGTTATGGTATGATTGAGAGCTCCAGAATGGCAGTGAATAGGCGGTAATTAAAAAAGGAGTGGAGACGAGCCTGGAGGGAAGAACTGATCGAGAAGAAGTCGACCGTGTCAGCTAAAGTTACGTTTATAGAAAAGTATTTGAAGCACTTTCACAACTACGTGTCACAGCGATAACAATAAAGGTAATACGTATAACACTTGACATACATTTGCTTATAATATTAGTTAACGTACATTTTCTTCCATCTTAGTCTTCTCACCGGTATATAGTACATATGCGTATAGTACTTAACATAAATCTTTATGTCAAAAGAATTTCCACAAATTTCTCAAAGTTGCATGTTGCTGCAACAATATTATAAGTTAATAATAATTAAGTTATAGTAGTATAGTATAAGTTATACAATATTCCTCCTCCTTGTTATACTTCCAACTTCTAATTATTATAATTTTCATCTCAAGAATCTCAAAGAAACCTGTTCTTAAAAAGACATACCTTCTTCCTATCAATCACCGAAGGACTCCTTTGATAATCATCGACTATTCCCAACAAGCAGTCGTCGCATTTGCAATAAAGATTCCCACTGGAGGCCGAATCGCTAGATAGAAATGAATTATAGGTGCTGGCGCTATTTTGACTGTCCATCGAATCTGTCCTTCTTAAAAGGAAATTCTTCTTCTTTCCTCCAAGTCGGGCATCAGTCTCGCGATCATCTTCGTGAAGATTTTGCTTCTCGATTTTCGCCAGAAGAATCTGTTCCATCAAGTTCAGAGTCGGCGGTGTGAATAACGTAGGCGACACCGGCGTCGTCGAAGCTCCTTCTTTCAAATTCTCGGCTTCGTTCTTCTTTTCTTCATCCATGTTGATGCCCCGCGGTGATTTATGTTGCTCATAAGTTCACTTCGCTCGCGCTAATCTGCAGGTCTCCAAATATCTTTACAATTCAGATTTCTCTTGATTTTTTGTTGCGCACATGCACGCAGGACACGAACTTCTAACAGCTAGCAAAGAGATTATATCTTTTAGCTCGAAATTGCAAAGTTGAACTCTGAATTCTATAGAATTCAAAATCTCTTAGATGCTGAATCTTTGTAGAGCAAACGTTCTCTGGACGACTCTCTGGATTCTCTTTAACTCTAAATTATTTGGATCTTGAATCTTTTGTAGTCCTACGTCATTTGGATCCTGGATTCTCTTGAATCCAAAATTATTTGGATCCTAGATATCGTTGAATTTTAAATCCCATAGCTTGCTGATTCCTTTGAAACCAACGAATAAATCTTCCAGACTTTAAATCCTTTTGTACTTGGAATTCCTTGGCTCTCTTAAATTACAAATTCCTCGGATCTTCGATTCCTTTCATTCTCTGCATCTTCTATATATACTATAGATCTTCATGATCCTTCTCCAAAGAATTAAACATCCAATCTCCTTCTAACTCCAGGGTCTCCTTACATCTATAATTCNTCTGCTTCTTGATGATTGAAAAGAAGAGGTAAGAATATACAAATATACTTCAGGACACTGGTAACAGACGCTTGGTACAGCGATAACTAATCACAGTATCGCGCCATTTATCCTGTGAGACAGCAACCTTAGTCACGGTTAAACGTTTCATTAATCCACACCACGAACCAGTTCACATCTCAGGTGAACACTGACTCTGTATCTTCTATATATACTATAGATCTTCCTCGCTCTTTTCCAAAGAATTAAACATCCAATCTCCTTCTAACTCCAGGGTCTCCTTACATCTATAATTCTCTGCTTCTTGATGATTGAAAAGAAGAGGTAAGAATATACAAATATACTTCAGGACACTGGTAACAGACGCTTGGTACAGCGATAACTAATCACAATATCGCATCATTTATCCTGTGAGACAGCAACCTTAGTCACGGTTAAACGTTTCATTAATCCACACCACGAACCAGTTCACTTCTCAGGTGAACACTGACTCTGTATCTTCTATATATACTATAGATCTTCCTCGCTCTTTTCCAAAGAATTAAACATCCAATCTCTTTCTAACTCCAGGGTCTCCTTACATCTATAATTCTCTGCTTCTTGATGATTGAAAAGAAAAGGTAAAAATATACAAATATACTTCAGGACACTGGTAACAGACGCTTGGTACAGCGATAACTAATCACAATATCGCATCATTTATCCTGTGAGACAGCAACCTTAGTCACGGTTAAACGTTTCATTAATCCACACCACGAATCAGTTCACATCTCAGGTGAACAATGACTAGTCTGATCCCTTTCACCATTCTGCCATTCACGACCACCTGCAAACTTTTGTCACCGACCTGTTATAGTATTGCTTCTCTCTAACGATACATCTCATCGTCGACCTTGACGCGATCAAGGCTTTGATTAGTACCGTGTGAGAATCACTACGAAGATCAGTTTCTGCCCGACTGTTCTTCATCGCAAACGAGACTCTACTAAACTCTGCACAACCGAACAACTATTGAATTACAAAATGTCGCCGTAACTCGATACGTCTTTTACATAACATGTCTCAATTAGAGACAATTAAAAGAAATATTCGAGAGAAAAAAAGTTTCAAAAGCTCCAAAGAAGAAAAGATTTCCAGAGAAGACTCAATTCAATTCTTTCACCCTTGAGCAAATATACACTATCATTACGCATAACTTTAGTAAATTATTAACTAACCGAGCAACAAATGTATTTGAAGACGATACAGCAAAAGCAAAATAAATATATATTTGTCGGTTTTCTGATTTTTATATCGCTTTATATTTTAGTAGGACTTATTGTTGAAATGGAAATTGATTTACTTTACTATGTGCAAAAATATATTACTTTCTAAAAATAAGTAACAAACCTAGGAAGTTTTGTATAAAATTAATACTGTGGAATGACAAGTGTTGTGACAATCTCTGTTCTAAAATATACATCACAGTATATTGAATTGAAAAATTGTCTTTCTATAAAAAAAAAAAAAAAAAAAACAGAAGATGCGACTTATCATATTTTTTCCCAGAAGTCTTCGTTTGTCTTCGGTGAAACTGGCTTTGATTTCAACGCCTTGTGCCTTCGTTAGAACACGTGTGTTTCTATTATTGATAATTGTTACAGAAACAACAATCCTCCTTACGAAATAAGCGAAGTTCAATCTTGAAAACCTTACTTCGTTAATTGCAATTTTACTTTCAGCTTTCTGTTCCTCCTGAGAATTCTCTGGGAATAGTTGTCAAGTTATTGATAGAAGAATATCAGTAACTACTATTAACAGCAACGACGACTTTACTTAATAATGAATTAGAAAAATAAAAGAAAAGCACGAGGACATGGAGGATCGGGAGCAGCGTGCTCGAGGCAGCCCCGGTTGCACAGTTTTCCTCTACTGACCCGAATTGACCGTTTCCTGTTACAGTAGTCTCCATGATATAGCGTGGTTCTAAATTGAAGCCCCGATTGATGCAGTATCACTCACGGCCGCTCACAGTATTCTGCTCTTTTTAATGGGGATCGAATCAAGGCTAAGGTACAGGCCATGAAATCCTAACAGAAGCCTCCCCTCTATCAATTAAAAAATGCTACAGAGGCATAAAATACAATTTCTAGCAATAAATCAAGAGAAACATTTTAGAGATAGAAGAATTCAATAAAAGAACGTCAAAGGGAAAATTTCAGTGGAGGAAAAGAAGAAGAATAATGTCACCAGAAGAAACGACATAGGTAATAGAGAAAACAAACGCACAAACAAACAAAGAAATTATCAAAGAGATAATTTCCGAGAGTTACAAATAGTGTTTAACTCGCTCTTCGTTTCGAAGAAAATTACGATTGTTTTCGTCGCCGGTGTTCAGATGAATCGACTAGGTGAATCCGGCTGGGCAGGAAACGAAAGGTGTATGGTTACATCCTCTCGTTACCGTCCTCTTGCGTAATGAGCCAGTATTCGATTCGCTGATTGACGTAATAATGTATTTGTCTAGCTCCTCGACACCGCAAATATCTCTCTATCTAGCTTCCAACGGAAACGACTTGATTTTTCGAATTCTCGGTACGTGCGATCACAGATGATGCTTGAAATCACTTGAGAAACTGGTGTACGAGGATTTGAATAAACGAACGGGTACAAAGAAATTCGATCGACTGATCAACATCCTAGAATTTGTAAGATGAACCGAGATAGAGATCCGCCAAATTTTCTTTCGCTTCGACGTTAATCTTTAATAGTAGGAAAATTGAAGATATGAAACCTAAATTGCAAATGATGCAATAAAAACACAGAAGCAACACGATAATATTATTGCGGAATAAATCAAGAATATAGGATCTGATCTTTCTGATCTGAACTCTTGCTCGATGTTGTCGATAACATTAATTATTCGCTTGATTGTTTTATTATGCTTAAACCGATTGCACGACGTTGAACTATTATAACATTGGTTTCTGTCAAACAACATCGTTTGATGGCCATAAATCTTCGTTGCGGATTATACTTTAAAATATTCGACAAACTTTCGCCTCTTCGTTCGTTGAATAAATGGATGAACAATCGCTAAACCTCCAACTAAAAATTTAAATACCGTATACGAAAGTAAAAAAAGGAAAAATAGAAGTAGAAAATAACTGCTATCGCGTGCCTTGATACGGAAACGTCGCAATTGGCGATTCTCCTATCAAACCAACTGATAATAATTCGATCGAATAAACGATTGAGGTTTGTCTGGTGATTTCTAATCTTCCATAAAGATGGATAAGGAGCCGTGTAGAACAGCTGTTCGATAAATATCTACTCACGTCGAAGAACGGGTAACTATCAAAGAGGAAACTATTGGAAACTCGATGGCCATTTGATATATGCAAAATAGTGTCCCATTTGAACGCACTAGTTTAGATCTCTGCGAATCTTCTTTATAATTATCCAAATGATGATGAGTTTCTTTGTTGATATCTTCATCGTGATAAGAACAACAAATCGCTTGATTTTGTCACTGTTATCATTTTCTAAGAGGCAATGTCTGGAGTTTGTTGTTGTCAACAAGGTTCACGTGAGTTCCAATTTCTGGGAAAGGAAAATATAATAAGAAACGATTGTTCATGGTTTGGGTCTGGGCAGATAGAAATATAATGATTCTTACGTGAATTTCACAACTTTTAGAACGTCTTCCTAATACATTGTGGAATACATTTCTGTATGAAGAATAAAAAGTCAAAAGAAGAATAATTGTTTGGCTATGTTTGAGGGACGATCCTGTCCCGTGTGAAATTCCAAGAGGAATTCTCCAAATAAAGGGAAATTCCAGCAATAAGAAAGCTTTGTTTGAAGAGAAGAAAATGAAAATCAAACCAAGAGACCCTCGGTGTCTCCACCTATTAAAACCAAATTATAAAAACCAAATTTCAAATGTACAAAATGTATAATTGGTATAGTAAGATATTAACCAAGAAAGGAAGATGTATAAATTGTCAACAAAAAAGAGGAAGGAAATGAAATTGATCTTTAATAAATAGTAAGTTGCCAATCAAATCAGATGAATGAATTAGAAAAAAAGAAGAGAAGAGAAATGAAAAAAAAAAAAAAAAAAGATCAAGACAGGTGAGTTGTGAGCGTGCATGATTTACTTTCCCTCGTGGAAAGGTCAAGCTACGGTTTCGCGACCGGAGGCAGGACGAACTATCGCCTTTTTCGGGTCAGCTCGCGAGAAGCGGTGAACGTTTCGAAAGCGATAGGCGGCCACAGAATTTTCAAGCGCTGGCAATATTATTTTCAGTCACGACTGCCGATGTTTTATTCATAACGCGTTTGACACAGTCTCTACGCTCGCGCGGCTTTTTTTTTTTTTTATCGGACGGATCTTTCGTGGCCGTTTTCCCTATCTTCGATACATTTCTGATATCCACGTCGATAAAAGAACGGCCCGATAACGTTCTCATCGGTGATTATTCAGGGGATTCGACTGGCTCCATCGATCGATAATATAGGATATTAATGAGATTCCAGAGGATTCTGCGAGCAATTAAGATTGCGAGATTTAAAAACTGTTGTCCAATAGCTTGGAAATGGAATAATTTCGAAGGATATAGAAATAAGTTTTTGTGGAAATTTCAAGATAAAAATAATGCTTACTAGATTCAGTTTAGAAATGTTCGAAGTCCTAATTGGTTATTTCTTAAAAAAAAAAAAATCTTCTTGAAGAAGAGATGGCACGAGAGATTTCTCAGATACTGAATTATTAATTATAGCCAGCTTGATCATATCATAGACAACTGAAATAAAAACCAAGAGTTAAAATAAACATCAGCCTTTATCTGTTCTTATCTCCTTCTGGATCAATTCGTGGATTTACATGACTGGACAATACTCGTCTATTCCGTAACAGTTAAATATCACAGAGTTCTTCTACTCGTTTTTCTGGGTCACCTTCCACGTAGAAAGTGTGACAGATACAGGTGCCGCATTAGAATTAGACTCTGTACTCGACAAATATACAATTCCTATATTTTACAAAAACATTCAACAAATTTTAGCACATCTTTCAATTGTATATGGTCGAAGATACCTTTTTGAATTTCAAACGATATAGATCATACAGATTATAAGAAGCTCTTCACAAATACCTTGTGATAATCGTGATCGATATTCCTTGGAAGAATTTCCTTAAAGCTGATATTTATCTCATCTCCAGGATTGACTCTCGACGAATTTACAGAATATTTTCCACGCTTCGCGCTTCCACAACGTCGAAAAAGTTTCCTCGCGTGTAAAAACACGCGAGTACAACTATTGCCGCACAAAATCTTCATTGTAAACAAGAAATACGCTGGATCGCATAACTGGTTCCGTAGCTCGTAAACAAGAAACTGACTGATTGCTTGACATCGATTGCAAGACTGTGAACACGTTGCATGGTTTTATCGCGTGGCAATTTTTCGATAATTTTTTTGATTCGCGAAACACCTTCTGCGAACTAGATTCTTATCAGATGACAAGAGACCGTGGTGTCTAGCGCGAACAATATAAATTACTAAGCTTCGTCGAGCGACAACTGAATGAAAAACCTATAGAAATAAACCTTTATCTTTGTTGTTTTTCTTTCCTGAGAACCACTTGCCTTAAACACAATCGTCCTGCTCTGGAGCGAAAGATAACACCACGAGTAATTGAACAACTTTGGTGCTTCTCAGCTTCTAATCGCTCGGAAACGTGCAGCTTGCAAAGAAAAGTTTTTGTTATATAAACGAAGAACGATTTTAGTAGCTGACAGAAATTGGAGATTCCAGTTAAAGAGGTCTATGTCTACAAAATAGAGTCTTAGAGAAAATACCTCTAGAGCCTGGACGATCCAATAAAGTTCTCAAAGACGATGAATAGCGCAGACAGAAAATGATCTTCGTCTCCTATCATTGTAGAAATATACTGTACCATGTGGCGCGTTAAAAATATCCAAAATGCCTCGTACTTGATTTCACCAAGCTCACATATATACACGCGCACGATATCTTAAGTTTATTTAAACTCCTCCTGCTTGAAACGCATCCTCCCCTATGTACTCATCGAAACAATAAACTGCTCCTCCACTTTCACTGGAATTCTATTTTTCCTGCTTCTCTCGTGTCACTTAGTGACTTCAGAAACTCGCTGGATGCCTTCTTCCTGTAATTACAAACTTTTCAGAAAATAGAACAAAAGCAAAGGAACTTTTACGAGCCAGTAGCGATACGACGACCCTGTTTCGAATCTCGCGGATGAAATCGCGCGCCTCGCGCTCTGACAATGGCAATCGGTATAGCAAGTATACCGTGGCTGACACTGGCCGATAGAACCCTTGGAAACCGACGCTACCGACTGACCAACCACTATCACTGATTCCGACTGAGCTGACTGACTGTCTGATCCCTGTTACCACGGCCAGTCGAATGCCGACTGCCTGGAGAGATATCTTGCACTTTTACAGTTGAATACACGCCAGCATAGAATAGAACGATATTTAAAAGTAAAAGTTCCGTGCCGGTTCTTTGAACGCTTTTAGGATGCGCTGTCTTCTTTGTGATTCTCGATGATGAAAATCTTGCGAGAGAAATTCGAAGGTACGTTTAACGGGAAATAAAATTACTGAGAAGAGATCGCAGGTGTAAGATGAGAGTTTAGAAGAAATATTTTTGAAGAACTGTACGATTGTTTAGAAAGTTTGATTTTAAGTCGGGGGTGTAAATTTATGTGATAAACAGATCCAGTTTCTCGTCCGAACGATGAATCTTCCACATGCTCGAGGAAAAAGATATCGGCGGAGAACTATAAAATTTACAGCGGTGTTTATGAACCGTGGCCTTTTACATCAATGTTGGTGTTTTTAAAACATCGTTTTTTTTTTTTTTAAACACCAGTTGAATCACGAAAAACATCTCGATAGAACATCTACGAATGTTCTTGAATTGACCCAATAACTTTGTCCAATGTGAATTCTTCAAGATAATTTTAGTGGAGTATTTAATTACATTGGATAGCTTGTGGATAATTTTATTTTCCCAGAAATCCTAAGAATTTGATATGCCTACAATTTTATAAACAGGAAATGAGAAAAATAGTGACTATAAGAGTTGTATTCTGTTCGACTATGCCTTAGCATAGAGCGAACATCGATTGAACCCACGCAAAGAATGCACAACACGGTTTGTAAACACGATGATCCGTATGTTGAATGAGTAGGTAGATAATGATAAGTATGCACGTTTGTACGTACAAAGGAAAGGCATGCATAACAGATTCCAAGAGAAAAGAACGCGTAAAAGAACGTTCCTCCGGCTGCACATTCTCGCGTCCTTCGTCGACAGGAATAACAATTTGCAACCATCGAAGATCCCACGCTTTACTTATCTTCGAAAATATATCCATTTCCCAAAAATATTTCAAACTCTTTATCTCTCTTACGTCAGAACAATCAATCCTTTCAACAAACTTCAAGGCTAGAGAAAAAGGAGGCAAATGCAGATAAAAACAGGAGAACGAAATATTGTTGAAGAGATATAAACAAATAGATAAAGTTAATGTCTGTGCATGCACATTGTCAGTTCATTAAAGTTTCCTACATACTGAGACGAACTCAATTCCTCTCGACGAATAAATATTCCGTTTGTTCGCAAACTGGAGCACAAGAAGCAGTAACGTTGCGTAAGATAAATTATGTGCTTGTTCACAGAGACAACAATGTATCGATAGTGATGATGTGTCGCGCAAAACATAGTCTTTTTCCTTCGGTCTAACATTGAAATATTTATATACCTGGAATGGAAGTATGTCAAAATGACGAACATAGAACATTCTATTTATTGATTTTTCACTTTTTCTCTCCTGCAATTTGTATTTTTCTCAAAGCATTTTTCTCTAATATTGGTATATAACGTACAATCTTCCTTAAAAATCAGTTATAGTGTAGAAACAAATTTAAAATCGGGCATCAATTTGTTTCTTGAAGTAGTACAATATCGTGTGTTTATCAAAACATTGAGATGAAAAATAATTTTTAGATACTAGCACTCACCTTGGAGGACTTGATCGGTTGTAATTCAGCGACGTCAGATTCGTCCCCACTAAGGCTAGACGTAGTGGAACAGTCTGAGATTTTTCGTGTTGGTGGAATGTTCAATAAGCCAACTTTTATATTTTCTTGCAACTCTGGAGAGTTCTGTGGCATATACTGTGTAAACTGCGTGTTCAGCTTGGAGTAGTAGGAGTCGGTGGAATCCAGGCAAGAATTTCTTCTATTTCCAGTCTCATTGAGGTTTCTAAACAGAATATTCATTAGTAAAGTATCGATCGTGTTAGAGAAGAACGAAGAATTTAAGAAATAAATACCTTACAGCAACGGCATTTATAGAGTCAAGACACAAACAGCAAGAGTCTGAATGTCGTCTACTACGGCAGACTTGTAGGAACTGAGTATCTAAAGATTCGCGTATTTCGTCACAATCCAAGCAAGAACAGCTGCTTGCTTGGCTAGGAGTGCCACTAATCCCTTCATACTTTTCAAGATCAAGATCGTTTCTCTCTAGTTTTTCATCTAAGTAAGAATAATCGGAATAATCACTGACGACTACGCTGGGTGTTCTCCAATATCTGGGTCTCCCCTCGTTATGCTCAGTCTCACTTCCCTCCACCATGTTTGTACTATCCCATCCTGTAAAAAATGTTTCATAATTATTTCAATTTTTAAAAACAATTCCCCATCTTATTTTACAAAAAATTATTTACTGAAAAATAAACTAAATTTCATTTGTAAAATACTCAGAATTCTAAACTTTATATTTATCATCATAGCGCTATTAAATACTTCAATTTCTTCAAACTTCATATAATAGAATCTAGAAAATCTAGAAAATCTAGGTAGAAGAAAAGATAGTCATGAAAACAATATCAAATAAATTCTTAGAATTCCTTTTCATGGTCGCAATATGAACTCTATGTGTTTCAATCGTGCGAATCGATTAAAAAGAAGTTATAAATAAACTGTTGCAAATGTTAACACGATGTTGGTGTTTAATGGATTAATAGAATACAATGACATAAACTGGCTAAAAACAAAAAATCGCAAATGAAATATTGCAAATGTTAACACAGCTTTACTCCTCCTCAATGAGTTAAGTTAAATTAACGTAACAATTAAGCTGCTATTATTCTTATAAAACATCGTAGATTTATCACCAATTTTCAAAAGGCAGAACTTTAAACAAATTTTAATTATACCGCCATTAGGAGAGAAACACAACGGGTCAACAGAACAGAACGAACAACACGTATGAGAGAAAAAAGAATGAAAGGAACGATGATGTCATTGACACAGCACGCGTGGTCAGGATCGTGTTTTCAACTGATTCTCCCCTCTCCATTGTCTTCGTGAGAGAGCAACTGGTGGCATGATTCCATCCCCCTCACCTTTTATTTGGTCCTCGTCGCTGAGCACCGCACTATCGGAGCTGCAGCATCTAGTAACCCGTAGTTTGTGTCGTTTCTGTTGGTGAGTAGTCAGAGATGTGTCCTCGTCACTAGCCGCGGCCGAATCGAGGCTCCAGCATCGGGCCATCGATCCTCTTCTTCGATCCGTGTCCGTTTCAATACCTTCATCGCTCTGTGGACTCTTACTCAGGGATCTAACAACTGGCATTCTCACCGTGTCGAACTCGTCATAGGTTTCATTCTCTTCTATAGGGTCGATGATGCCATCCAAGCTGTTTTGTTGCTTCTTTGACTTCATCGTGACCCCGTTGTTCTTTTCACCGAGCACTCGTTCCAAGCTTTGAACCAAGTCGCATACCGACGAGCCGGCGTCACTCTCGGCGACGTACTGATTCTCCACGATGCCCACGCGTCGTTTTCGCGACGTCTGTACCGCGTTCGAGGACGATAAATCCACGTTCTGCTTCGAAGATCGACGCTCCACTTCCGATTTCTCACCGCTGGCGAAATTATTCTTCGAACATCCCTAACGAAGTAAATAAATATATACATATACATATATATTATGTATGTATATATATATATAACTGATATATCGGAATATTCCTAGAAAAGCCACGTTTATTAAAATACAATATATTATATATCGATTGATTCGTTTTAATGGATACGTAGATTATGGAAACAAAATTATTTTGCGGGAAGTTGTTATCAAGAATATAAATTAAATAGTCTTAGTTATCAAGAATATAAAATTGAATATTCTTATCAGAGTATTGAACAAAATTGTTTGATACACAATGAACCTTTTTAAAGAATTAAAGATATATATAATATATACATTAAGTAAATAAATATATGAAGAAAATAAATGAACTTTCTGCTCTATTTATGACTGATATTTTAGAGCATTTCTAGTAAAGTCACATTTCGTGAAATACAACATATTATATATGGCGGCTTGCGAACGAACATTCACTATAAAAAATGTAAGACATTTCGAAATTTCATTGGCTCTACAATGATTACTGCGAACGACTACCATAATTATATTGGTAAAATTTGAAACCAATCTGAAAATGTAAAAAATTAGATAACAAAATAGCTCAAGTGTATACAATACGAAGATTATTATGGCGAACTAATTTTGGTTTCTATGATTTATTTTTTTAAACGAATCAATTGACATATAAGTTGTCTCAGAAATCATATATGAAAAATACATCGAAAATATAGAATAACACTTGTTCATACCACGCTTCGTTTTTAATAAAATTCAATTTGAAAATTTGTTTAGTACACGCGAACTTGGTGAATTACCGAGTGAACGCGAGGAAACAGGATCAACAGGAAATAATTGTACATGAGTAAATAAGTGAAAAAGTAGAATAAAGCCGTTATGTTTAAGACCTTGTTTTCAAAAAGATAGTGTTTGAACATGTTTAGTTAAGAATTAACCTGAGACACTGCGTTCTTGATAAACTTTCAAACTTTGTTTCCTCGAAAACTAAGCGTTCTGTAGACTAATGTTATTCTACATTTTTTATTTATTTTCACACTTAGAATAACCTACTGCCGATTATGTAGTCTTGTCCAGCTCGAAATTAATCAAATTCAAGTATACTGACAAATTTTCAAATTCGATTTACTCCAAAATAAACTATCATATGAACAAATTGTATTCTATATCTCCGAGTTACTTTTTCATGTAGAATCATCTCCTTGCTAGTTGTGCCATGAATACTGGGACACCCTGTATAATATACAGGATGGTCCGCAATTCATGGTATAAATTGGGTCAGTGGGATTCTATAGCTTAAAATAAGACGAAAATCAAGAATAATAAAATTAAAATTGAAATTCAAATTTGAAAATTTCCCTTAACACAAATACCGTTTTAATTCTTGACTAACATGTTCCAATTCTACTTTCTCTAAAACGAAGTATTAAACGACAAAATTTTACTCTACATTTTCATTTTATTTGCGTATGCAGAATAGCATTTTGTCATTTGTTTATTCCTGTCCAGCCGGAAATTGGTCAACTTCACATATACTTGACAAACTTTTAATTTCAATTTTCTCAAAAACAAAGCCTTCAACATTTCCTTATCCTTGATTTTCCTCTTATTTTGCATCATAGCATCTCCCTGACGCCATTTGTACCATGAATTACGGACCACCCTGTATGTATATGTTGTATGTATTTGGTGAAACGTGGCTTTGCTATATAGGAATATACCTTGTTCTTCTCTTCGGCGTAGTCTCGTCCTCGCAGCAGCTGTTTTAATTCTATTGCTTCAGGAGTTAAGACAGATTGAACGTCACATCGACTACTTCGCCGAGGATACGTGCATTGTTTCAACGGTACTCGGTTGCTTGATGTTCGATTTGAAATACAGGAGACGCATCGCGCACTGATTCTAAACCAATCGCGGCCACGGCGCCGACGATAGTAGAGGTCGCCATGTTCGTTTCCGTGAACCACGTGAGAGATAGATGGGAAACGCAGCTTGATCAACTGACCCGGTTTGAATAATCGGCTGCAATTCGATTTGAAAGAACTCTTGTTACGATCTTCCGAATTGTCTTTCTTTTCATTTTTTCTTTCACTTTTTTTTCCATTTGTAAGTAGATCATTACGAATTGAGAGGTTTTGATCTTCGTCAATGTTCGATATATAGGTTAAGTTCATGATCTTCGGAAAATTCACCCTTTTCTTTGATGGACGGTTTATCAAATTGCTCTCGATGCTGCTTCGCAATCGGCCTGCGATGACGACATCGTTCGACGAGATCGCCTGACTAGAACATGAATGAGAGAACATATAATTCGAAATTGGAATGCAGGGAAATTCATGGAACGATCTCTGAATTCTTATGATGACCTAGACCGCACATGTTCATGCAATTTCATATTTTTATGAGCTTAATCGAAGGATTGAAATTTAAGTAGATATACAATATCACAAATCACAATAATTACTCTGCTTTGAATATATTTTTGCATATTATATGTGTTCTATAGATCTTTGGAATTGTAAATTTCCTAAAAATGCTTAAACATCCATAGTTTAAATAGTGAGTGTTTGTAAAGTATGATAGTTCAATCGTTAAAGATAGTAACACATTAAGGCCCAACGTTGCGGTAATGTTTTATTTGTAATTTTTTTTTAATCAATTTACTTCATCGTTTTTTATTTTTTAACGTTCTAGTTATGAAATATTTCTATTTCTATTCCTAATTCTGTTTCTCCACTTAAATTTATTACGAAACTGATCCTTAATAAATTAACAGACCTTACGTAAACATACGACCTTATACGTAACAAGTGTTTGTAAGAATTCAATAGATTTTCAAATATAAAAGGTGGTATTTGAATTATTTATTCAATAGGTATCATTTCATTCTACACGTCGGCGTCCATGAAAAAATATCACTACAGACCACCTTTATGACAGTATATTTCAAGCGACATAAATTTTTGTTATACTAACACTGTCATTACAAGCTCTTATCTAATCTTGAAATAGTAGTTACACATAGTGCTATTCCCCATATGAGACGGTAACTGTAATTCTATTTCGATATACTATGTACATATACATGTTATGAGCCATATAAAGTCACAAAAGAGTGACGATATTATAAATACATGTGTATTACTATTTGAATACTTACCATAGAAAACTGTTATGTATATATTATATGTATTATATAAAACATCTTGAAATTTGAGATTAATCTGAAAATGTATTTATTGCAAAGAAACATTTAATAAAAAAATTGTCTTAAACCATATAATAAGTGTTAGAGACAATCTTACTGAATATCATCGTTTATTAATATAATACATAATCGACTGTTTAAATAATTTTGTAATCTATAACAGATACAATATATACGTACAAGTTTTCTATGATAAATGTTCAACTATTAAAATAAATTTGAAATTTTCCAAAAAAAAAAAAAAAGGGCAAAACATCAATGATATATTTGTTTCTATGTGACAGTGATTTCTTGCAAAACGAAGAATCGCTGAAAGAGACGAGTCAAGGATCGTATATCCGGGTCGAAGAAATGCGGAGGGAAAGATGCGTGGAAGGTATGCCAGGGTTGCTTCTTGCTTCTCCGATTGACGTCATAAGTGCGTCATTGGAAGCAAAGAAACAAGAAAGTGCGATTGAATGATCGCGGTTGCAGCAACCGTCGCGCGTACCGCTCGGTATCGTTTGATTCTTTCTCTTTCTCGACAAACGGTCCATTATCTCGTCAGTTCAAGTGCCCCTTGGCCACTTGAGCCTATCTGTGCTGCGACCGTTTCGTTCGACTCTCTTGTTCATTGTGCGAAATAACCGTGCACACCGCAACGAGCGGAATATAATGTACATTTTTCATCTTTTCTATCGTCTCTGTCTTGTTTTTTTAGTATCGCCCACGCGTTGTTTTCTATCGGTCGGGAGTGCCCGCTAATTGCATACAGGCGGCAGTACGTCCAGGAGAAGATAAGATTACGACACAGGATCCTCGGTATTATTTTTTTTTTCTTCGTCGGAGGAAACGAGACGTAAAATACGTAAATATAATTACAAGGTCTGGAAAAATATCAAGTTTAAAAGTATCGAGTAATATTTTCCCAGTTTGTTTTCCTTAATACATTTTCATCGATTTGACATTATATTAGGACGGATGGTATTTAATAAATAGAGAGATAAAGAATATATTTGTAAACATTGTTTTCAATGCATGTCATTACTGAAAGAAGTAGGATGTCGTTTTAATAATTTTTGTTTGATTTTCATATTTTATTGAGATAAAGGAGAAGTGGATGATATAGGAAAAAATTATATAATTTCTATTTAGGAAGTCGAAGATGACATGACCGATGGAAGGCTATAGCCGAGCCTACTAGCCGGGCTCATATTTGTGACGAAATCAGGTCAGTGTCGGTCCAAGGCTAATGACTCGTACGTCCTAAATAGGTAATAACATATATCATGTGCCCGTATTAATTTCCAGATGAATAACGTTTAGAAAGCAATTTGAAGAATTTACAATTGAATCGAAAATATTTTACTCTAACAATACAGTAACAATAAGAATTATTAGAAAATATTCATGCAAAATGCATATTGTTACAAACATGCGTAGAATTGGGAGAGAGAGAGAGATATTTATCATTCTAAATTTTTGATTTCACTGTACAATTCTTACCTGTCCATATTGATGTCGTATTCTGCATTTTATTCCAGATTGATAATATAAAATAATTTTATAAACAATTATTATAAAAGATTTGTAAATGCAACAAAGAGTTTTTTTTACAAGAAAAGAAAAAAAGGAAATTTATTCTATTTAATTTTGGACACGTTTACGTCACAAAACAACCTAACTTTCAAACTAAAGTCTGAGAAATTTGGCCAAACATTCTTTACGTTCATTGTTGCTCGCTATCCACGGATAATAATTTCTGATTATGGTAATTGAGAAAAGCCATGTACGCAATGATTGTACGTCAATCGTAGCTGATGGCCGACTGAACTCGAGATTTGAACTTGACCACTCCGCCGCGGTGACCACCTATACTCGAGTTCCTGTGTAAAAGGAGGGGATCCATTGCATTGAAATCAGTCTCCTAGAAGGGAAGCTTACCACCTACAATTGACGCAAGAGTTATTGTCGCGATTGCATCTGTATCGTTAATCATTAGCTTTCATACGATTCCTAAACGATTTACTTTCCTTCCTCTTATCTCGCAAAAGAACGAAAAGATTATGAAATTTGTAATTAACAAATTCAACTTTTATTAACTCTTTATGTAAAACAAATCAAGAAATTAAACAAACTTTTTTTTAATAAATTGCGAAATCAATACTTTATATAAATTTTCGGTCATTATTTCTCGATTTTAATTGTTTCCTTAAAGTTAGAGTACTTCGTAGAATTTAATATCCGTATATTCAGTAGGGTCCAAAAATAATGATGCAAATATTTGAGGTTCTGATATAGTCTTCTGTCGTTCATAAGGCTTTATCCATTTATTTACTGTTTTAATTTTTAGATTTTTAAAGGTAGTTTCAATAGATGGTTTGGTAACTAGAATTGTTCCACTTTGGATAGTGGCTTTTAAAAAGGTCCAAATGTCTTTATGTACTGAGTGTGGTACATAAAATTCAAATGGGTTGTGTATAATGATGATATCACTCTTCTGAATGATTTCAGGACATTCCTCAATCCTCTTGTTCACAATCTCAATACGATCATTCATTTTGTATTTATTTACTATGTCATTCTGCAGTGCACAAAGTTCTTTGTTCATTTCAACTCCAATAATTTTCTTGGCGGATGTGAATATGTGTGCCTGAAGGGCAGATTTTTAAATAATAACATACATCTTTTAATTATTGAACTGTTATTTAAAAAAGAAGAAAAATCGTTACTCCATATAAAACAGCACCCAATCGGGATCCTACATCTAGTACAACTTTTTCATCTAAACTTGGTAAAACACTGTGAAATATATACAACATAGCAGCCACTGATAAGGAGTGTGAAATGATATCTAAAAACAAATACATTATGTTTTCATAAAATATGATTAAAGGAAATCGCATAATCCAAGAAAAATATTGAGTTTTTCTTACTGTATTGTTTCGTATTGCTGGACCCACAGTCAGCACAATACAAAGTATTCAATTGCCCACTTTCTATAAGTTCATCTACTTCCATCTCATCATAAAGAAATGCATCAACATGTTTTGTTGAATGAGGATCACAGTCTGAATTCTGCAGAGTTATAAAATTTATGATATTTTTCCTTTGTAACATATAGGTTGAAAACTTAATATACAGTTTTATTTATCTAGAAAATAGCAGACCTGACCAATTGTTGGCGATACAATGTTCTCTGATGAAAATATTCCATTATTTGGTACTTTATTTCTGATATTGATAATAATATCTTTTATAATATTTAACTTTTCTTCCTGCAAACTATGTTTGTTGTGACAACCATCTAACATGTCATATGCATTCTTTGAAAGAGATTCTATCTTCACATTTTGTGGTTTCCAATTATCAGCAATGAACGATAAAAATGTTTGTTTACTAGTAGCATTTAAAGAACACATGATAGATGTGAACATTTCTATAGCACTTTCTACAGACATACCAACATTCATATCCATTATATAAGTTCGTTCAATTTTTCAATAAAAATAAAAAACATTTAATTTTACAAATTTTATTCGTATGTCTTATCATGCATGTGTATCAGTTATAGGTTATGTTGGTTTGAATTCCATATTTGAATTATACGTTAGAAATAATTTACTAGAAATGTCACTAAAATTCAAATTTAAAGTTTCTTTAACGCATAACATTCAACATGAATTCCAATCTTTTTTTCAGCATATTTATTAAAAAAAAAATTAAGTACACAAAATGTCGATATGCATACATAGATATATAAATAATTAGTCTTAACACTAGTTTGTATAGGCAAGATTTAAGGCACAATATGCTCCTTCATAAAATTTGACCCATTTTAGTATATATGTACAAAAATTTGTTCTTGTCTTCGCCTGCAAACTGATCTTCTGACTTTGTTTTCTTTTAAAATAGACAATTTAAATAATTAACACTACATTAAAAGATATGTTATACATAGAACGACGTAAAGTTGAAAAAATTGTATAAATACTTATTTACAAATTTTTGTTCGTTTTTTTTTTTTGATATTGAAATTTTGACTAATTAAAAGTTCTAGCATGTTTCAATGTAATTGTCGGATTCTTTCTAACGCATGATTTATCGTAAAGCTTGATTACCGTCTGGAATCTAATATCGGTCACTAAAAGAAATTGCGTCTAACTCGAAGCTAGGAAAATACTGTTATTAGAAGTTCTTGATATTACGTAACAAATACTGTTAGCGATGTATGACTGAATTATTTCTATTATTCTAGTAGCAATTCGTACGAGGTTTGCTCTCTAACGCAAAAATTATTCCGTTAAAGTCGTTATTTTATCAGTATCAACGAGGATAATGTATGAATAATCATAATATATACGATAACGATACAATGATCGTTAAAAAAAGAGAAAAAATTTGAACGAAGTTCCATTCTATCGCGATTCAAGAATTTCCAAAAAAAATTCCAGCATCACTGATAATATTTCCTAAAACACATAATATTATATAAAATACGTAGCACAGCTGTCTTTTTCATCAGGCACAAAATCATTCGTCTCTAAATTCGACATAATCACTAATATCTCGCGTATTTACAACATAAAATAATGGACGCTAATTAATTTAAATGAGGAAACAAACGTAACTCGTAAAAGCTGCCTGGATTAAAATTAGTATAAAATTAGGCGAGTATACGGTAAAAGCTAAATGTCACAAAAACGAATATAGTTTAAATTACGAGCTCATAAATTTTTCGTTCTTGCGTGTCTAATTACAAATGAAACTCGCTAATTGTCGACCATCAAGTGGATACAAAAAGAGACAAGGATATAATATAAGAGAGCAACAAAGAGATAAAAGAACGAAGAGGTCGAAGAAGACAGCAGACAGGTACTTTGCATATTTTACCCACTTCATGATCAATCGTGAATTTCTAACCCTATTTTGAGCTTGAAAAAAGTCGCAGTTTACCGTCAAAGAGAACAGAAGAAAACCTAAAACTGATTACGTAGGATACGATCGTTAGGTGAATATATATCTAACAATCTTGATTGAAACACTTGAGCATACCTATTATGACACCCTGTAAATGTCTCAAAACGGTTCACTCATTGTAAACCTAATGGATGACTAAAGTTTCTAAAGTTTCTCACTATTAAAAGAAGCATCATTGGAAGCGACAACGTTCGTATATCATTTTCTTCGCATATTCCCGTCGCGACGTAGTCGATAGTAGTTTGATAAAACTGACATCTGGAAATACGGCCTGAGCACTATAAAAGTTTTTTTAAAGTATAGAGGAAAATGGTTGGTCGCAGAGAGACTGTTCAATAGGCAGTTCGATAGGCAGTGATTCCTGGAGCAGAAGGGACTCTCGGTCTATTGATGCGTTTCACTGGTCGGTCCCAGCTGTGTCGCTGTTGTTATGATTGTTGTTGCTGTTGTTTTGTCCGTTAAGAAACGATGCCATTTCCATCGGCGACTGTTGCCCGGTCTGTTTAGAAACATGCGTGTTCGTTTCGCTTCTTTCAGATCTCACTCACAGAGAGGCACAGGCATGTAGGTAATATATAACGTACGTGTGTGGTGTTCGGAAAATACGAAAGAAAAGCGGCTTCCAGAGAGAATGCAGAGAGTGTGCAAGTAGAATTTTAAAGAACAGCACGCGACCAATTGCTAAAGCTAGAAAAGACTAGTCTCCTTAATATCGAATAGTCTGAAAGCAGAAATACGTTAGTTGAATGTAAATATAGATATAGTCGCGCGCGAGAGTGCGGAGGGAGGAAAATAAATGGTAGTCGCTTGTAAAAAAAAAAAATAGAAAAAATTAAAAAAAGAAAAAGTGGCGTACAGCTGTAACCCAGTGGAGCCCGTGATTCGACTCGATTATCGAGTATAGGCCATCGAAATGGGACTTAATCAGGCTTGATGGTAATAATGATCGCATCAATGTGCTATGTTCGTGCAATGACATTGAGGATATGGATGGACATAGTGATTTAGCGCCCAGGGTCTTATGTGTCAATCTATCGAGTGTGCAGAAAAATAAAAGCATTAATGGAAAGTTAAATACGAAGTCTCCTCTAGTGGCAGCGAAGCATTTATGTACATAGACACTGTATGATTAGATTTTATTGCGTACCATTAGGGTGTGACTTGTTTACTTCCTATATTGGAATTATCTTGTAAAAATATCAACGATATAATTTAAATTAAAAAAATAATATAGAACTTTTTTTTCGTTCTTTTAGCTACTGTAGGGTCGAGCTCCTCAGAGTTACAAGCCGACAGAACACACACACGACAGTACGAATAATTGCGATAAAAATATCGACAAGGCGTATAGAGATAACTATGTACGCAGTTAAGATAATATTTCCGTTCGTTTAGTAGAATTGGGAAATTGAATGACCGTAGACAATTGATATTTAATGCAGAAATAGAAAATATTGATATGACATCTTTGTCTATTTCTAAAATCGACGTAGCCTTCAGTCATTCTTTTCCTTTGACAAAGCGAAAGTATCGATGTTGTTACTTACAAATACCGACCTTAGGCTGTATTATATCTTCAGATGTATCGAGACCAGCAAGTGGATTCGACGTTATGTTTATTTTCGAGTCAGTTACTCCGCCATTCATTACTCTTCCGTTTGTTATCGGTTTTCCTAAAATAAAAGATTAATGTATAATCTATTATAAGGCGTACACTGCCTCTTTTCAAAATACGATGATATTACAAATAAAATTTACCTTCGCTTTGCGATGATTCCCGGCTTTGTTTGTGCTTCGTCCTCTTATACACTACTGCGACTGCAGTTAAGCTGCCCAACAAAGTCGATCCTCCGAGAACTCCGCCAATTATGGCATACATATTTACATTTTTATCATCTGCAGGCCTTACTCGACTATCTAACGTTAGATTGCTGCCATGATCATTTTTATTATCATGATTAGCATGTTCGTTCGTATTTACAGCTCTTTTCGTCTTTTGTCGAAGGATCTTAGAAAATTCCGAAGCCGCGTCCACGGAAAAACTCTGCACTTTAAACTCATACGTTGTGTCCGGTTGCAAATGAGAAATAGTTATGTTGAAAGAATCTTTTCCTTCAACCGTAGTTTTTATATAATCGCTAACTGTGGTGGAAGCTCGGTGATACACATAGAAACCATCGATGTTCGCCGAATTATCCGAATTCTGCCAAATGAGTAATACTTCGTGTGGACTCAAAGCCTCGGTGTTCGTTAACAAAGGTATTGGCATCCTATTGCTTTCGATTCCGCCATCTTTATTCAGATGAAAACGCACGGAGTTTGGACTAAGTTTATTGTCGTTGTTCGAGTAAACTGCAGCGATTCGAAACCGATAAGTATGATTAGGCTGTAGATCGGTTACTTCGAACGACCGCACGTGATTCGGTATCTCCGAGTTGGCGGTCATCCACTTTGCTTGTCTGCCATTCATCTTCTGTCCAAGTTCCCTATATTGAACTTTGAAGAATTGAATAGGCAGTCCTGTGTTCTCGGGTACAGACCACCTAACCATCACGGACACGTCTGAGAGTCTGGTGACATTAGGTAGATTCGGTGGTACTAGCACAGCTACAAATATAAAAAACCCGATAAAATCAACATGAAGTACTTAAGCAATATGTACGGTGCAACAAATTACCAGTGCCTTTACGCTTCCCCTCCTTACTCCTTCTTCTTCCTCCTCCCCTTGTATGTTTGTGTCTTGAATTAGAGATTCCATAATCCTGTCTGGCTTCAGTCGTCCCGATATGTTGTTTAGGGTTCACTCTTAGCAAATTGCAACCAGAATGAGACCCGTATTCGTTACTCGCGACACACTGGACAATTCCAGCGTGCTTCTTCTCAACCTCGGAGATAGAAAGGCTGGAACCTTCGATTTCCACATTACCACCAGGCGTCAAAGATTCCCCATTAATTAGCCACTCAAATTTCGGTTGTGGTTCGCCAGTTACCGTGCAAGAGAGGTCCAATTCTCCACCTTCGGAGAACGTTGCTGCCTTTGGTGGCTTAATCACTTTTGGAGCTTCCATAACTTTTAGTATGATCACAGACTTGATGTTTACTCCATGGCTACTCCATATACAATCGTATTCTCCCCTGTCCGCTGATTGAACGTTAATTATCGTTAGACCCATCGCAGTTTTAATGGAGTTCAGTGGTAACGAACTACCTAATCTAGTCCACGTGACAGAAGGGATTGGGTAACCAGCGGCAAAGCACTCCAAAGTTACGTTTTTACCCCGCAAAACCTTGTACTCCGTTTGTGGTTGTTTAACAAAGTATGGCGCTCGAAAACTGGTATTTGTGTTTACGTTTAGGATCGTCTTATGGTTACTCCGATACAACTGAGTAGTTATGTAATTTTCAGCAGTGCAGTGATAAGATCCACTGTCCGATACTTTAGCATTTTCGATGACCATGGTTTTGCTACCAACCACGTTAACATTTTTTACAGGATTATTATCTTTGTAGAACTCAACTATCGCCTCTGGGGCTGAGTAAGGCACAGGACAAGTGATAGGCACGGTATTCCCTGCTGGAACGTTTATAATGACGTCGCTCTTATCGGTAAACTTCTCTAACGTAGCAAGCGTCAATCTTGCCGGGTCAGAAGCCAAACCACTCGAACCTAACAACGTAAAATCAAATTATCAAATTGTAATTTGAACATCGTGAAAGATGTTAAATAAAATGGAATACAAAAATATTTACCATAAAATGCTATACAACGGTAATCTCCGGCTTTGGATTCATTGTCAAAGTTCACCACGTGCCTGGACGTTTTGCCACCGTTACTAGACATGTGGAAAACCTGCAACCACCTATCCGAACCTAATGGTCTATGGCGCCAGGAGAAACGTTCCGCTCCGAGATTCAAATTGCATTCAAAATTCACATCATCCCCTATTGGCGCAGCCAAAGGTTGCGGGTGTTTAGTGAAGATCATGCCTAGTTCTTGCTTCTGTCCTGTAATTTACACGAATAATTTAATTTTTATAGTATTAAATTTTTGTAGTCGCCCTATTAAAATACTATTAAAGATGATACAAAACTTAATGCACTTGAACGTAATTAATCAGCATGTAGATGCTATAATAAATAAAACGGTGTGTAAATACTTTCTTTAATCACTGTATATTAAAATGTAATGCATATTATAAATAAAAAATGTACAAGACAAGACTGACCATGTGCAAGGCTGGCTAGGACATGAAGCAGGACCGTGATAACGGCACATAGAAAAAGCACAGGTCGCATCTTGACTCATTCTGCAATCAAAGAAAATAAAAATTAGTACGAGTTAGTCGCATATGCCCCTCTTTCATTCTTGTTATTCGTTTTTCAGTCTTGGTTTTGTCTGTTGAAAATGCAAGGCGCCAGTCTCGAAAGAGAAAGAGAGAGGGCCCACTAAAATTAATGCCGGCCAACCACCACGTTTAAGTATAGAACATGGCGAGTTCACGTGGAAATAGAACGCATTCATTCTAGTTTTGATCATGGCTCGTCATTTCGCCACGAACGATCCCCGCTCCACCAAATGGGTCGCGCATTCCAGTCCCAAAGGGACACGGTATAACACGATTTATATACGTTTGCAAATGCGGTTCGTTTTAAAAGCTTCTACCGCGCTAAAACTCTCACCAATCAAGAAGATTCCGAGAGAACAGTGGTGGAAATGAGACTGCGCATGAAATCTTGATTTTTATGGCAACAGAGAATAACCTAACCCTAGTTAATATTAATGCTTGCCAGTTATATAGCCACTTTCTCTTTATTTGATATGAATGTACATATAATTTATTAATTTCTGCTTTATTAGCTACAAAATGTATTTGGATTTATATCATTTTTTTATCCTTAATCTAAGGAAAAATATTGTTGCATTTTATTTTGTACCGATCCTAACACCTCTTTTTTCTTTGTAATTCTGGCTTAGATTGCTTTTTAATTAGTATCAATATTTATTTCATAAATAGCAGTTACACAATTTTAGTATAAGATATAAAATATTTATAAACATTTCGATGATAATTCTTTTGTGATTGTGATTATAAGCCGTGAGTGCCTCGTAGTTGTGTCATTATTGGTCTATGGATATTTATGCACATTAGGGAATTTAAATTGTACGATATGCATATTTTAAAGTACAATGCTTGTTTTAGATGATGAAATAAATTTCTATTTAAGTTTCATTTCTTCAATGTAAAACATTCGCAGTATACAATTGCGCCGCACTAACTGGCCGCCGCTATCTTTACCAATTCTTGGAACAGATTTCTTAGAGCGAGTCTCAGATGTTAATATGTAAGATAACAAAACGTGTCAGTCTCAGGTAAGTATCCGTATCTCATTTGTAAAATCGTACTCATCAATGAAAGAAGATACTTCGCATTTCTTAGAAATATAATTATAGCTTTCTCTATAAGTAGCCTTTTAGCAACATACTGTTTTCAACTGACTGCTATCTATACAAAGCACACGAGTAAAACATTTCTGTCGATTTTATGTCTCTCTATGTCGCTTTATAATTAAACAAAAGAATTTTAATACGATACAATTAGAAATGAAATGGCCTATTAGAGATTTTTATGCATTTATGGAAAATGTGAATGTATATACTCAGACTGCGGACATTTTTGCAAATTCATATTTTCGAGAATATAATTAAAAAAGCAGAACCTCGGTAGAAAATTGTTTTATCTACCGAGTATATACTTTCTCGTATCATGTGCATTTTGAGCAATTTTTCACTTTAAAATTTCTTATAAATGCACGAAAATCCGTAGTTTATATATTATGTATTATGTACAATTATACAAAATATGTAAAATACTCGTTATAATATTTAGAGGATGAAACAAATCTCTATGTAAGTTCTTCTTTTTTTGGCTCTATTTATAAAAATATGAATTTGCGAAAAATATTCGTAGTCGTCTTATCATGTTCTTCATTTGTAATCTTCAATTATTTTTAAAATTCGTTATTGAAAAAATTACAAAAAAAGATATTAAAGGAGGCAGAAATGCAGAATCCATTTGCATCGTGAGAAACGAAGCCGACAGAGGTGCCACAATGACAACATGAAATTGACCATATACGGTGTCGAAAACCGTCGTTCATTGCGCGCACCGTTTTCCACCCACGTGCGAGCGGCTGACCGTCCTGAGTGACGATCAGAAAACCGCGCTGACACGTCCAATACTAATAGAAATTATTTGTTGGCTAACATACGCGTTAAATGTAGGTAGATCCATTCATGGATTACGCTGTACCGTTCGCTCACATGATAATTTAATGCTTGGAACTAATACAGAGAATTTTCTGTTCCACAGAAATCTTACATGTTTCCTCGAACGTTCTTAATAGATATTATATGTATGTGGGTGTTAATGAGGTTCCGTTAACTATACATGTTTTCGAAAAATTTCACTTTCAATATGTTTGTTACTTAAATTAGTACTAATCTATTGAGTTCTAACATAAATTTATCCTGTTTTTTTTACATACGTACCTATACATTTTATCGGAGACAAAAACAAGTGAACAGGTAATGAAAATTGGAAATACAGTGCTGATCGTAAGTATTCGGACACTAGTTGATATTTAGTACAAATTTCTTTTTACTGCTTCTATCTTCTGTTTACATTTTGTCATAAATCTGTTGTTTCATTCATATTATATGTGTTTTATAATGTAAAATATAAAATAAAATAAAATTTGTTTACGGTCCTTCAATGAATGTAACGCGTAGGTGTCATATTTATGGCCGGTAGTGTAGGTATCAATGACGTTTCGTCAAATACGGTCTGTTTACACAAAAATGTAAATATTAACTTCAATTGTTTACTAAATAATCTATATATTATAAGAACATAAATAAAACTTAAATATATAACACTAGTACTAGTTCGATTAAACTTCATTGATACCTACCTCTACTATCTGTCTACTTATTTTTGTCACCGACTGTGTATTACGTATGTTGTGACAAATACAAAAATAGAACGAATTTATGTTACAACCCAATAACAACAAACAGTAAATACAATAAAACTTCATTTATATTAGAAGTTCACTGATTCTTTTCACAACCTCTTTTCACTTGTACGATATAAATTTATGCTTCAGCCAAATAAATTCAATTGATAGTTCATTTAATCGAATACAACGTGACATTTTATTCCAACAAATAGAATTTTGTTATCAAAGTGAAAGAATGGAATTGTACGAAAGATTTCTCACGAGGACTCACTGTTCATTACGAAGAAATGAATTCACCGGAGGAGTGTTTCGAAGGATTGACGGTCGAAAGAGGAGGGATTTTTCATCGAAGCTGAAATCACAGGGACAAAAAGCACGCGTTCGACCCATTGGCAAGATAGTTGAACGTGTTTTATGCACGGGAGAACTCTTAACTTCTGGTTAAATGGTAGCATAAATGCCGGTGGTATGTAACAGGTGAGAAGGGTTCGAAAGAGGCTGGTTTCCGACGTTGGCTCTCATAAAAATAAAGAACTCGAATTCCAAAGCAGTGGTTGTCAAGCCCCTGTGCCCCGCGCGCACCTCCAACCAACCTAACCTTATGGACGGGCCAATGCCACCCGAGTTACGCACACGCATACAACGCACACGTGCACAAGCATATAGCCAAACAAGAATTAGACTCTGTTCTACAACCTGTCGTTGATCAGAGAACAGACTCAATCCCCGAAATCCTTTTTGCACTCGTGATCCTCTCGCTTGATCAAAGATCACGATGTATCAGCGAAATTGAGTTCCACTTTTGCGAACTCGCGGTTCTTCTCTCGTTGACCAAAATACAGAAAGATTTGGGTCCTCTTACACAATTACAGTGGCTCACAAAAGTATTCGGACACTTATAGAAACTTTTCATCATTTTTTAAATATTTATTAGACGTGTTGTACAAAATATTTTAAATTTCATTGACACTGTAATGAGACTTTTATATAGATTTATAACTTTTACATTTTCAGATTAATTTCAAATCTGACCAATGTAATCGTGATAACTTTTTGTTTCGCTAAAGTGTTAATGATATTTCAAAATATTTTACAAAACACATCTTTTTCATTTAATTTAGTGTTATATAAATCGCCAAAAAATTTTTCTAACTGAATGAAAAGATAGTGAGATTTTTTGTCACAGAGGAAAAGAGTATATTGAAAAATATATTGATCTATACTACGATCTTTGTAAATCTTTTGAACTTTTTTTGATATTGCATTATATATCCATTTATTAATGATAATGAACCTCTGGTTTAATATAAACTTTTTTCTAGTAATGGCTTTGAAGTTGTGTCATAATTTTAGAATAGGGTTGAGATTGATGTTACTTTTCCACGAGCAAACTCTATGGTATTCCGTTATGTGTAACAAACAGGAACCAGGAAGATCAGGTTCCCGTTGATCGAACGCATTTGACAAGTGGATCCTTCCTTTTGTTGATCATCGATTAATCACGTGAACTTTTATTCTCTTCACATCGTCGTGTTTCATCCCGATACAAGACACATGACTAAGTTAACTTCCCTGCTCTGCATGCATGGCGATTGCTTAGTAAAACGAGCGACGAATATTTGGCCGTATATGTGTCATACGCTATTTTAATCTACTTCCCATAACCGCTACTTGTTCGACCATTAACGTTATAACTTTTAAGTAAATAAATACTTTATGTCATTTTATCTTTATTAATTAAATGATAACAATATTTAAGAAATAGTAATGTTTTCCCCTAATAGTCATTGCTATTATACCAATTATAAGCGGTTCAATTTGATGAGCTTTACCGGGAAGTTGACAATTCATCCGCATGACTACGCGTATCAAAATGCGTACGAGACTTTAATCAAAAAATATGCAACATATACTTGATGGAAGAGATGCAATGAGGTTGTAAATTAAAATAATATATATTAGGGCATCGATAATGATTCTATGCATTTCATAAAAGCATAGCAAATTTGACGATAATAAAAGTTATTACTCGATCGATATACCAAATTCTTTTATAATATATGTACTGTCTGCAAAATAGCAAATTGTGCATGTTTAAAATCTTCTTCTCAGATTGTATGCATATAAGTCTTCTTAAATACACAAAACTACAAAGGAAAAAAAACTCAAAATTAACATCGTACGATTCTGAACGAGGTATTCAGCTCCTTGTTTTTTCTTATATGTCTCAAATTATGATCTCGGTTTTTAATACATATAAACTTGAACATCTCCGATTTTACGATCTTGCTATATCTCATCTAACAATAATGCATATGTATCTTATTAGAACGCAGGCGCATTAAGTAGCGCGGTATCATCTGAATGAACGTTTTCCGAATTGTCAATAGTTCTAACAATTGGTATTATTAATAATACCATGTATCCGATTTATTGTATTCACTGCATTATCCACTGCATTCAAATTTCACGAAAAATACTGGTGGCTCACCCCTTCCGGCAGGTGATCTCTCACAGCGACATCGCGACAAAAGTTTTCCGTGACGAACAACAGTATATACAGGTCCCATTATATTTATGGTTTTACGGGATGGTGAATCAGAAACGCGAGCAAAGGAAATAAAAGAAAGGCAAAAGATCAGCGACGGAGGAAGAAGAAAACAAAAGTAATAATCATGCTTGGCACACTCACCCTTTTTCCTTCGATCCAGCCGTACGATCTATACGTTTATCAGATCCTTTTGATTTTCGCCGAATTGATCACAATTTTTCTCGTCGGAGGAAAACAAAGTGTCTGTGTTAATAATTTTCACCGATAAATCGCTTCATTTTTTTCAGAGCGATCGCTACTAGGCTCACCAAGTTCGATCTCCTATAGAACACGACGCTTGGCGTCCACCAGCACACTGGAATGCAGACCGACAGGTTTTGAACCGCGATAAAGTATAGTAACGACGTGTGCCTCGATCTAGGTACTCACGTGCAGGTTGGTACATTGCGGTGCAGTCACGTGACCCAATCCCATTTCAAATCTGACAATAAAGTGGATGCATTTTTTCAAGAATTAAACGCCCTAAAAATGATCGAATGTAGAGAAAAAGTTAAAATTTAGTTTATATTATGAGCTTATATATGATTTAGTTAACTTCAGGGTGATCATGAAGGAGGAATTTTTCACTGTAGGTTCGGATATCCTGCGCGGTACACTTCTGTACAGAGCGCCACCTTCGAAATTCGAAACGCGCCAACTACGATTTTATAAATAAAAACTGTATGTCACTTTTAATCAACGAAGAATTATTAATTATTAATATGACAGACGTAAATAATTTAAGAGTTGAAATATAGAAATATATATTAATATATTGTATTCAAAGTAACATTAATTAACAACAATTGATCTCTGCCTTCTTTTTTCTTACACTCTTTTACGATTAATAACTTCTTTCATGATTATATATATATTATATATATAGGTAGTTACATGTCGTAGCATGTCATTGAAAAGGATGCAAATTTAAATAACCAATTCTGCGCACGTTTGATTTTTTTCACATTCTTTTCATTAATAAAGGTCTGTTTTGGTTACAATCTAAAATATTAAATATTCTTTACTCAATTATGTAAGCAAGGTCAAAAACTTAACAAACATTTTACAATGTATTCCGTTTTAAAATGAGTAATAATTATATTAATTATTAATAATAATAATAATAATAATAATAATAATAATAATAATAATAATAATAATAATATTACATATTACGCCAACAAAATTCGTACAATATACAACTTGTAGATATACATATAAATAAACATCTGTTCCTCAAAATAAATGATTTCTGCGTTTGGCACGATGTCATGTAATGGAAGCAAATTAAACACCATGTTACATTTTGATTGTCCGTGGCTAGTCGCGATGCAATGAATTATTATGATTTGCTTCTTATATTTGATGTTTCTTTTCCTTTTTCTCTCTTTATTTTTCGGTGTTATCGATGGTGTTTTAATTTTATGTATATCAGCCGGCCCCATTTGATATAGGAAACAACGACGATTTCAATGTTGAATTAAATAATAATTTTTATGCCTTTAAGAACTCCGCTGGCTTACGAAAATGATGATTTTATATCGCAATATACGCTACAATAATACTTCATAAAAAATACTCTATAAGTTAACCATCTTGTACGATTAGAGTTTTACAATTTTTTTTATACTTATTTCTCTCTATACAAACGCGCGATGTAACATTGACTCGTATCATAGTAGATGAAGGTATATCGTTTTTATTTTGTACGGACCGGCTGACTAACGAGTATTCTGCCCAATGTCAGGATTTACTGGTACATATTGCTTTATGTTCACTTTGCTAATCGATTATTCTAATTTGTAACGGTGATCGATTAGCTATGTTACTATTATAATAAATGGCATCCCACCCCCTAATTTATTTAGATTAGAATAAACTACATGGAAGAACAGATCTTCAGTCATAGCAAACAAAAGCTAGGACTAAAAATTTCAACAAATAGTGTGAAAACTTGTGATATTACTTTCAATATATATATAATAGAATATTTATAATATATTGCTAATTTTAAAGATGCCAGTTTCGTCTATCTAGATCAGAATGTTTAGGTGTCAGCAAGAATGCCAATTGATAATATCAGAGAAGTGTCAAGAACACTTACTCTTTCTTTTCTTATTTCCTCTCTTTCTCTCTTCCCCTCTCCCTCTAAAGAATAAAACTTATAAAGCTCTAAAACTTCTGTTTCACCAAAATATAATTAACAACAACAACAACAAGGTGTGTCCACTTTTGCAATAATATCACAGACAATAGAAAACGTAAAGTCTACAAAAAACTGGTCTTGCTCGTGCATATACAAATTTCGAAAAAAGGTGCCCGCTACCGATCACGTACTTGATTTCTGCTTTTAAAACATATTTAATTTAAAAGCATTTATATTATATATATCTATGTGTAGTGTATAAATACGTATGTGCTAAGTAGAACAATTTTACATTCACGTGAAATATATATAATATTTCTTTCAAAAACTGAAGTTTCCCCGATTGTATATAAATATGGCATTCTTCCTTGCACCCTTTTTTAAATCTTGGATTTTTTCCCCTTTGTAGCTGACCAGCTACAATCACACAAAACGTTTTGGCAGCGCGCCTTATATTCGATATTTGCCCATTTGTTTTTTCTTTTTAAGTTTATAGTATCTTTAATCCGCTTTTGTGATGCTAAAATTAATTAGTTTCCTTTTCATCGCTGTCTGTTCTTTACATTAATAACATCTAACAGTTTAGCGTAACATTTTTAAGTGCAATAACTTTACTGACTGAAAATTATTATCATTATCCCATCGACTTGGAAAGTAACTAGACAGTAAACGTTAGAGAATAAACAATATATCGTTAATAAGTTAAACTAAATTGCACCTTCTTAAGAAGCGATAATAATGAGTCTCGCGTCTGAAATGTATCTGAGCCAGCAGTAACATATATTACAAGTAACAATTTACTGTTAATCGCAATTGTGACGCTTAAATATCATTATCAACCTAATAACTGATACCATTCCATTTTTACATAGTATAATCGTAAGACTAGAAACGTCTCCGATCGAACAAAATTTTGCCATTTTTTAATTGGTAACCAATATCATTCTTTTTTCTCTATGAGCCTGTTTTTGCTTGCTATTGTCTTGCCTTTTTTTTTTGTTTTTGCTATTTAAAATCAAGACTATGCATTTTATATTTTACCATTTTTAACGAAGGTTTTACATTGTATATGGCATATAAACACATGGAAATACTCAGGCTGCGCTACCATGCTGTGTTTGTAGTGTCACGCAAGATATAATTAATAAATGGTTTAAGCTAATGAACTGTGTTTCTTTCATATCCTTTTTTAGCAATTATTAGGAAGAGCTTTTATCACGCGGGCAGTGCCCTGTAAAAATATACGTTCTCTCTATATAGAACTACAATGTCAATGTATACAAGACCAGTTCATCCATATTCAATATTTTTTTTCACCGCCATATACAACTCCATTATTTATCAGGTATTCACAAGATTCCTTAATATTATAGATATATTTATTTTTTTATTTTATTTTTTTATAAAAATAGGATGACACTCTTGGTTTATACCTTTATACATTTTTTCCAATCGATATTTATCAATTCGACGCTATATATATATATGTATATATACGTATATATACATATGTATATATATATCGATGCTTTAACAAATTTTTTTTGAAACTGGTCTGTGCATACATTACAGGATCTACATATATACAGCACTGTTCAAAATCATCTCAAAAGCCACAAAGAGAGTAGAAAAAGGCATGAAATGATAATATTATTCATTTCAAATCCGTATTCAGTGTACCTTGACTTCTTTTTTTAGAGTTCTTTTTGTTATATAGTTTTCCGCGGCACACATTTTGCACACATACAGCTGCGTACATGACCAGATGTATTTTGAGTGTAAATGAATGAGCATGTGAGCATGAATATGTGTACATGTATGTATGTGCGTGAAAGTGAGTGTGTGTATGTTTGTATGTATGTGTGAGTACGCGCGCGTGCGCATCTATATATATATATATATATATGTATGTATATATATATATATATATATATGTATATGTGTATATATATAATCTTTT
Organism: Bombus superbus; assembly: GCA_014737385.1. Classification (NCBI taxonomy): domain Eukaryota; kingdom Metazoa; phylum Arthropoda; class Insecta; order Hymenoptera; family Apidae; genus Bombus; species Bombus superbus. The sequence continues at coordinate 7,485,814 of JACXIK010000019.1, read as the reverse complement.
TTTAAATATATTATCAATTTCTCTATCGAATAGATATCAATTATATTTCTATACATATCTACAAAAAACCTAATATAGAACTCTATTATCATTAATTAAACTCTCTATGAATTAATATATATAATTGTCACAACAGGTCTAAAAAGTTTATCGTTATTTTAGTTTTAGTACGCGATATTGTTCTCCTTTTTCGTCATTGATGTTCCATGAATCACTTATAGTTGTATCCATGCCTTAACAACACGTTGAGAAAGTAATTTTTTTTCTTTCTTTTAACACTATTCTTCTATTATTGCTTGTTGCTTAGTGCTACTGAATTCATTTTGGCATATAGCGAGTTCTGAACCCTGAGCGACCGCCAATTTGTTTTCTTTTCTTTTACTCCCCTCCCTTTGTCTTGACACTTTTTTTCTTCTTTTAAATAGAAATGCACCTGATAGATTTTTTTTCTTCTAATATGACAGAACATATCGTGTTCTTCTCACTCTTTCATCTTAGATGCCTAAAAATGGCGATAACTTCGATGCAAATCTTCATTAACGATAATCCTATCCAAGAGACAACAAATTCATTGTCAGCGACGCAAGATTTTAAATCCACAGTCTCGAAATCCATACCGAAGATAGAATTTTGAAAAGTTCATGTTTGAATATGGAAAAGAAAAATAGGAAACTTGTGATGCTATATACGTACATACAACCAAAGTATTCTTATATAATTTGCTTTAAATACCGCTTCCCTTCACTCCACTTTGGCCAATGCTTACGTCTTTTTTCAGGTGTGTTCGAATAATCATTCGAAGCTGAACGTTTTTTCAGCTTTGACGTACCATCGGACTTTGGCGTCGAATTAATACCTTGTACGTGATGTATCCTATTGTGATTGAGTGGTGTGGTAACACCTGCTAAATTTAGAAGCGCGTCCGCGCCTTCCGCTATCTTCCGTTGCTCATCGAAATCAGGATTTGTTTCCTTTCTTGGATATTTACTTAAAAAATAAACATGCGCAATTTATCATTTATAATATTATATTAATAAACAAAAACTGTCAATGATTACCTTTCTTGCTTGACTGAGGTAATGCAACTGTAAGTATGATCTTCGCTGGAGCTCCTGGTAATTACAGGAACCAGAACCTCGGATTCTGGGACTTTCCGCTTACGATCTGCAATAAAATTGAATAAGTTATAAAATATTATGTTTGTTTAATAAGTTGATATCTTATTTATAAGATACTTTGCCTTTATTATGATTTAAAATAATAGGTCCGTGTTTAAAAGAAAGCATAGCAGCTGCAGCTGCGTCTACATCGCTATCTACTTCAGTGTCTGTGTTGTCGGTAATGTTGCTCGATGCCAGTCTTTTGGAGAGATATGGGAAGAGAATAGGATCAGGTAGACGTGTACTGGTATTCTTTTTTTGTGGTTTTTCAGGGGAAGACAACGTTTGAGCAGTCGGAGGAGGAAAAGGAGCGCGAGATAATGCTTGTATCAGATTTGGACGATACTGAGCGTCTACCATCCATAGCGAACCTTTGCCCAAATTCTAAAAGAAACGAAGTTTTTCTAAGTTTTTGCTTCTAGAAGGGAAATTGTCTTTTTTCGTGCATATTATAATGTAACACTTACTGGTGCTTTCTCTACTTTACGAAAGCACTTATTTAGGCTTAGATTATGTCTAACAGAATTTTTCCATCCAGTTGGAGCATTCCTAAAATATGGAAAGTGATCCAAAATCCAAGCATATACTTCCTTGACTGGTAGAGCTTTTACAGGACTATCTTCAATAGCCATGAAAATTAAACAAGAAAATGAATATGGTGGTTTACTGTTTCTATGTAAGTGAGGATCATATGGTATATGAGTTGGGTGTTTGTTGCGATTTGAAACTGGCAGATTATTGTTGTTCAATGATATCTTCGTCTGATTGTTTTGCGAGGTACTATAATGATTTTTTACTGACTCCTGAAAGATTTGCATTGATTTTTGACTATTTTTATTTGAGTGTTGATAGTTTTGACTATTACCATGCGACGTCGTATTATTTATCTTGCTATTATTATCTGCTATAAAAATGCAAAAAAAGAAAAATACATTACATTTCATTAATATTATTGTGATTATCAATTGAGAATTAAGACATATTGAAAATTACCTGGACAATAGCCTTCATCCAAACTGGATACAGAATTAGTGTTTTCAGAAAACTCTGCCATATCATCACAAACATTGTTATTTAAAACATTCTCATTCTTCATGTCTTTAGTGGGGTTTGAAATATCCAAACCCTTCAATAGATTCTGCTGATGAAGCCAGCTTAAGGAAGTCAAATCATCATCCGACTGACTATTTTTCTCAATAGACTTATCAGACATGGAAAGTTCATCAGTTGAGTTTGTTTCAACAAAAGCACTTGCATTTTCTTTTTCTTTCATTGTGTATACTGTTTCTCCAAAGTTGAAAACTTGCGTGCTACTTAGTCCTATGCCAGTTTCCACACCTGATGCATCTGGTCTATCTGGTGGCATATTGGGTCAAGTGCTTTTTTTGTCACTGTAAAACAAAATCAAGTCATTAAATTCTCAAAGAAAAATCTATATATAACTGAATTAATTACTTTGAGAATTATTATCTACACCTATGCATTACATTATTCAAAATTATCTTTTTTATATTTTTTGCAACTACTTAGCTTATTAATATTTTTTTTAGGGAGAAAGGATGTTTAATTTGTAAAGCGGGGATGAATTGATAAGCGTCGATGCTTCGGCAACGAAGCAGAAGAATACTGTTACTAAGCAACAGCTTCTCGTAATCCTAACAACGTGCTTCTATATACAGCGGTATGCAAAAATTACCGGCCAGATAAATTTTTTATTTTATATTCAGAAAGTGATGTCCAAAAGAATTTTAAATGATATGATAAACGAAAGAAAATAATATAGTACATAAACATTATCATATAATTATATAATACTTCTTAAAATTTTTTTAAGTATTGTATTTGCACTTTAAAGTGGAAAATTTAATTGACCAGAAATGTTTGCACGGCACTGTTGATAGTTTTGAGGTAAAAACCAAATTTTCTCGATTAAGCGTCGCAAAAACGAATCTTATCTATCACGAATTCCTTGTACAAATGATATAAATTTTCCTTTCTATTTATTACAGGAATTATAAATTGTAATAAAAATATTCGTAAAGCATTGAACATTGTTATGTTAATGAATAACTGTGTAGTATTAAGTATGTAGTGTGAAAATACCAGTCACGTGCATCTGCACAAAACAAAATCCAATTTCGAAACCATATACACGGAACACGTATAACGTTTCGAATCATTATTTTCTAGATAAAAATGTACGAAATAATGAAGATATAAATGATAGCCCTATAGAGTGTGTAGAGAGGGTTTGTTTTAAATAAATGTCGGTTCATTTTCTATTTTTGGTATCATATAGGAATACTATAATTAAGGAAGGGATGCGTAGGCAGTGAAATTGAATTTCCGCGCATGTGACGCGCCTGTAGCCTCGAACCCAAAGTACCAACATCGTCATTTGTTTATCCACTAATAAGCGACAAAATGGCCGCGCTATTAAGAACACATTGCAATCGAAAATAAACTTTATCATAACCAAAGAATCCTAAGACACTCGTCGCACTATCCACCGAGTTATCGATAGTTTTTCCATCATTTTCAATATATATCATTTCACAGAACTTTTTACGACGATAGTATACATTTAAATCATTTTTCAAAAAAATGGCGTCTATTCGGCGCTCTCTCTCTTCCTCTGTTTCTCAAAATGTTTCTTTTTCTTCTTGTTAACAGGATACCAAGATTAATTAAAGGATACTTTGAGAACATTTCTGAAAATATGTATTTTTATGTTATGTGTAATTGATGGAAGAAAATTTGATATAGAAAATTTGTCCGTCGATACGTGGTACGCGATAAACAGATTTTGTCACAGACGTATTCGTTTTCAGATATCAAGCTCGCACCTGATCATAGTTTGGAAGTGAAAAATATTAAAGAAAAGCGAGACGAAGGTAGACAAGTCGTCGGTGAATCGATGAAACGGAAGGTGACAGTAAAAATTCGAGAACAAGCGAGACATGTCACTGCGTTACTTGTTGAATTCAAATATGGAGTTGATAATGATTACGAAACTGGAGCAAACATGAAAATGGCTACGGCATTGGTTGCACACGGTATCAACATCGCGTTCCGTAAATGATGCACTCTTCAAGCATTTACTATTACGATAGAAAAATTGTTACACGTATTAGGGAGACGAGATTTAAACGCGCTCAGAAAGTTCCTCTGCTAACCATATTTTATGTATTTTTACATACGCGTCATTTTTCAGGTCGTTAAATTTGAACAGGACCAAGTGTTCTTCACGAAACTTCTTGAATTAATAATCACTCTGCATAATGTTTCCAGTGACTCCCGAATTTTCTTCAAATTCCACGGCGAAAACTAAATTGAAATATTTAAGAAATGAAACAGCGTTTTGCGTCTTTCTGTTTTTTAACCTGCCATTCGATTATGGGACCGCGTTTAAATTTCGTTGAGCGGTGAATAAACACGAGAAGCTGAACGGTACGAGGTTTTTTAAAAACTCACGTATCGGAGTAGACAGACGGCAGTCTTCGTTGGTTTTCTAAAGACGGGCATCTCAAGCACACTCTACACAACACCCAGCTGATTGAGACGCCATATTTTGACGTCATCACGTGGTTACCGAAACATCTTATATCGCATCTTCAACATCGATTAATCGTATTTAATTAATTTCCCGCGAAAATATAATCTTCATGAAGTGTTTGTCACCATAAATACATCATAAATACGATGTTTGTTTCATATTATAAATTAGAAATGATATGATGAAAATAAACATTTCAATTAAATTTAAAGAATTTATTTAATTCTTTTATTACAGTGTCATCAGAAAGCAATGATCATTTGTAAATTATAAAAGACAGTAACAGGTACTGGGTATTATAATAAAAGGATAAATGCTTGTTTTTGGAATCTAAAAACAGTCGCAGTCCAGTAAACTGCGATACGGATAACAATCTCAATTCGTTTCGTCAACGAAGACACTTGCGTTATTACATTATGCTTCCAAACATACTGCTACAATGTAACTGTACCACTTATCCTATTAATATATTATAACTTTTTGTAATGGCTGGTTTCATTTAACATATACGGTTCTCTTTCTATTATATTACTGCCATTCTCTGAAAACACATTTTATAAAAAAGACAGGTACACTCATGGCACAATTCATAGGATACGCTTTTTTACAGTACTGTATTAAAATATTGATTTTCTTTTTCTTCTTCTTTCTTTCGCTCTTTCGATGGTAAAGAATTTCAATATACTAAAAGTAAAGTAAAATTTACGCAAACGCTTATGAATTGCAAGCAACTTGTATAAAATCTAAGAAAAAATATCTCTTAATAGTTGAGGTATTCAATTCATTAATATATATTGTGCAGATCGATATTTTAAACAGATTAATGCTCTATCAACGTTTCGTCAATGTTTTCTTAGGCGATTTTTATGCACGAATCGCAAACACGAACTGGACTATCCCACCCCCTATGCGGTACGGGTTTACGATGCTGTGAGCAATCTTGGCATACTCCACGTCCACAGTCCCTACAATGATGTAAAGTAAGAGACACGGAAAATTTTTGGTGGCATATGCAACAGTTGACGATTTCCGAATCAGGGACCCAATAAGACGGTCGAACTGTATCCTTGATAAATGCTGAAAAAATGGAAAGTACCAACATTAATATAAATATTTATCATATTTTTTTTCTAATATATATATATTTACATTTTGAATAGTTCAGAACAGTACCAACTGCACTGAGAGTAGACACCACTTGTTCTGTTACTTTCCTAGCGTTAACATCTTCCGAAATTTCAGTATGTTCGTCCTTGTTATAACAAACATCACAAACTCGTACTGGTGTATACCAATTTCTAGATGGGACACACTTCGTTTTAGATGAACACTGTTCACAGAAACCTTCGCCACATGCTCGACAATGGTGTTTCGTATCGGTCAGACCGAATGTCGTTTTACATTTGTGGCAGTTTTTTATTTCATTATTCGGTCTCCAATAAGTCGGAGCTACCTGATCTGCAACCCATGCCGAAAGAACTTTTGTTGGTTGCAATGAAACATTGGTTACAGCTTCAGTAATATAGGATACACCGTCAATTACTCTTTGTGCTGTGTTTTGTGATGCAACTGAATTATTTGTCTGGAAAAAATAATTCATGCTTTTAGAAAACACAATTTAAAAACACAAATCTGGAATCACTTATGAATAATTCTCATTATTTATATACCATGTTCCACACGTGTGTGATCTCTGTACGAACAGCAAGATCTTCAGGCTTTTTGTTACCATACCAATACTGACGATTCCGATATATTTCTCCACAATTTGGACATTCTATCACATCTCCTGACCATGCATATTTAACTAATCCATACCAACTATTATCATTTTGAGTTTGAATTCGTTTCATAACTTGTACTTCATTTCTATCACTATAGCATTTTTTACATATATATACTATGTTTTCATATTGATGCTGATATCGACACCTAATAGAATGCACATCAGTAGTATTTCTCTTAATACATATATATTAAATTGCAAATGATAATTACATATAAGACAGACCTATTATTGCTACTATGAGGTTTTCCCTCTAAAAGATGTCCCATACTGTTGTTGCATCTAGATCCACAGCTGAGACATTTAATAGGACAGGTGAAATATTGATCGGGAAACAAAATAGAAAAATTCTCCATTTGTCCCGAAAATTGTTCGTTTAAAATTTTTAATGTATTATAAACTAAATACGGCTTTCTGGCAGATCGTATAGTAGTATTAGACAATTCTTTCTTAATAGCAGTCTGCAAAAGTTCATAATCAGTCGTGAAATTTGTTGTTTGTATACCAACGTATTTTATGGAACTAAATGCTTCCATTTCGAGGTTCATTTGAGCAAACCGTGTTCGAAGAATGTCTTCCGCGTTTTCTACACCATCTGCCACAGAAAAAAAAAAATATATATATATATATATATTTGTTATGGAATAAACACTTTAATCTTTTTGTTTTCTGTTGCGGATAAACTCTAATTTTGAAATTACTGTTAATCTGAGAATGTGGCAATATGTACTGTTGGTCAGAGGTCTGGTGTATCTAGTCTCATGTAATACTATAATGCTTGGTCCCAAAGCACTCAAAGAGCCTTGAACTCCTTTCCTTTGTCCTACTGCTTGCAAGGCAGCTTGAAAATGATGACTATATGCTCTTGAAGCAGTACCAAGAAATGTAAATAAATCTCTATTTAGTTTTTCGGATTGTGTTCTATATACAACAATGTCAGATACAGCAAGAACTTTGAGTAATAGCCTTGTCCTTTCATTCTCATAAGAAGTGATACCTAGTAAGTACAGATAACAAAATCCGTTACGTGCAAAATCAACTTTTATAATGCACTGTACAGATATAAATATTGTATAAATATAATACCTAATAAACCTTCTGTGTCCAAACATATCACATTAAGAATTGGATCAAATGCAGCCCAAACACCTAATGTACATGAATTTTGATCATTCGAAGTCTCAAATACTTCCTGTCCTTTGAAGAACGTTTGATTCAATGTGTGACTCTTGCCATCACCGGTGTTCCCAAAAATTGACACCACCTTTACTTTAAGATCTTTATCATTGCAATTTAATTTTTCTATGAACTGTTCTGCATTGTTAACTCTGAGGTATTCTTGCCCGTCTATCAACAAAAAACTTCTTGGCTGATTACACTGACATTTTATACGTATTCTATTTTCATTTATGGAATCATGGTCAGAATGATATATATCTTTGTTGCAGATACACATGATATCAAGGCTTTTCATGATAGCAGGTCCAGTTGTTTCCAATTTATGTTCTTTCCAAAATATACTCATGATGCTATTCAACAATGTTAGTCCTATAATATTGCAAATACTTCTTACTATTAAAAATTAAAAATGATCAAGATTGGTTTAAGATTAATATTTAGTAGAATGAAAAATACAATAGCTTGCACACAACAAATAAAACAGCAAATTGTGACCTAACTATTACAAATGTAACATATAAATAACTCGATATATACATATAACACGTTATTGTACAATAATGTGTTGAGAAAAGAATAAAAGAATGCGTGCATTCAATGTAATTCTATAATCAGTTAACTGCGCAAATTGACAAAAGACGCAATGGCGATCTTACCTTTCAAAAATTCAACAATCTATATTTAAACGATCTATCGGTATTATAACGATCATACTTTGTTGGTGTACACAACAGAAGACAAATTTTGAATAATTTCAGACGCTAATCAGTTGTTGACACCTCCATTTTGTGCATCGGACTGCGGCACGGCTCAGTCTCGATTCTCGACATACCAACTGCAATAGGCAACTTTAAAAAAAATCGTTTGACCTGTAATTGAAAGTAACTTCAAGGCTAACGTTCTACGTTTTCTCTTCTATCTATAAATGTATTTCAGCTTTTTCCTTACTCAATTGTGAAAATTACGAAACGTCAATAAATGGTTGCATGGCAGCATTTGTTACCTTAAAATAATTTGTCGGATGAACTTGTAAAACCGCTCGTCATACTAGGGAATATTTATTCTGGTTCAATTTTCATGATATAATGTACTTCTTTAATTGAATTCTTAAAACTTACTGATACAAATTTATCAATCCCATGAAATATAAATATTGTCATTGTGCCTTCTTCTTTATAAAGGAGAGGGGATATATACTTAGTGATACTTAGTGGTGGGAAATGTTTTATAATCCTCCGTGTTAGTCACACTCACCCACACACGAGTCACGGACTCGTGACTCATGGCCAGTTACATACTTCTCTTCTTCGCATTGGTATGAGAACGTTTAATTTTGGTAATCTGAAAATTTTAGTTTTATTAGAATAAGCTATTATTATAATGCAATCAAAGAATTACTATAATTTTGAAAAATGGCAATTAAAATGAAATACAATGTTTCTTAAAGAAATAACACCCCAAAATACACTTGCAAATAAAAAAAATACAAATTTTTATACTGAAGAAAATTCTTATCTTCGACATTATGTAAGGAGACTTATTGTAGTTTAAAATGTAATTTTTAACAGAATCTATGTTTAATGTTATAAAATTGTGTATAGATATTGAATTTTACTAACTTTACTATATATATAATAATAAGAGCATCATGTAAAAAAAATATAAAAAATTGATTTCAAGAAATTATAAATAAGAAACAAATTTTATATTTCATCTTCCTCAAATATATTTAAGAATTACATACACATAATTTACAGAAAAAAGAACAATGTAACGAACAATGTAACTTTAAAAAATTAACATATATAAAAATAGAAAATATTCATATTTATTGAATGCATTATTGGATTGAATTTTACATAACGTAAAATGTAATATCTTCTTAAGTTATATAATTTAAATAAATCTTTGGCGTTGATGTATTGCTATGTCAACGTGTACTGATCGAAAATATTATTGATTTACAGTAAATTACACTTTGGTATTGTTCATTAAGATGACACCGTTCACTTTTAAAATAGGCAGAGTTGAACGAGATTTTTTAGATTATCGATTCTGTACGTTCGATTATCGAGTACATACCGTTTAAAATATCGATACGGATTGATGAGGAAGTGCTGATAATACACCGCTTAGTAGACCGCTAAATCGTTGAGGTTGATTTTTCTATTTCGTTCGACAAAACATTGGTTTTGCGTGGTTGATGCGTCATTTCGATTCTGACCATCTCGATAGAATGAATGTCGGTGAAACCTAAAAGCTGGTGTCGGCACGTGTGTCATAATGTCACCGAAAGATTCGGTCGAGGAGCATTTAACGATACACTTTTCAATCTTGTACGAACGACAGTGACCCACCCCAACAAAATTCGGTTTTGTCAAGCGAAATCACCGAACGATGGAAAACCATACACAGGATAATGCGATCAACATGAACGAAAGTGGTACGTTCGATACGATAGCACTTTCACAAAAATATCTCCCTTTGATTCATATTTAATGATATTTACAGTGGCTCATCAAAGTGTTTGAACATTTAACATAGAAAACATTTATGTATATATTGTATGTATTATGTAAAATATTTTGAAACATCATTAGCACTATAAAGGAACAAAACTGTCATAATTATATTGATAATCTTTGAAAATAATTTAAAAACGTATATAAAATTTACAACATATTCATTTCTTTGGTATAGATAGATACGATAGTGCTTTCATAAAAATACTTCCATGCGATTTGCATTTAATGATATCTATTAGTGACTTACCAAAGTATTTCAACATTTATTTCAATGTAGTATAGAAAACTTTTATGTGTACATTATTTTGAAATATTATTGGCTGTATAATAAGACACATATCATGATTATATTGGTAACATTTGTAACTAATTTAAAAATGTGTATAATAGTTACATATAAATGTATATGTGCAATAGAAAATTAATATTCTTGTTCATATTTGTTACTATAATTTTGTTTTTTGTATGAAAATTTCTTATTAATAAAGTGTTTGTTGCAATTTAGAGGATTTGCAAGAAAAGGTAAATAGATTGGAGTCAGAGACCGTGAAAATACGGGAGGAATTCAATGTTCAAAGAGCCAAGATGAAGGAACTGTTTCTTCAAAAAGAAGGTAAATCTAGTTGATGTTAATAAGCTTAATGATGACAACAACAACAAATTGTACGTTAAATAGTGTAAGTATTTTATTTGCAGAGGAGTTGAAAAGAAGATTGCAAGATAACACATGTTTGCAAAAAGAGAATGCTAAGTTGAAAAATGAATTGGACGAAGCAAAGAGTCAATTGGTTGTAGCAGACTTGAAAGTTCAAAATGATATACTTATTGAGAAAAGAAAGGCACAAGAAGAAATCGCATCTTTACAGAGGGTTATACATGAAACAATGGAGGAATCTTCTTGTTCGCGCAAGCAGTTAGATACAGAATTGGCTAAATTAAAAATTACTCTCTCCAAATTGCAAGAGGAGAATGCATTGATAAAGTCACAATTACCACGAGATCCACCTATAGATGGTCCACAGATATCACTCTCCACAGTAACAAAAACAATAGCTCGAAAAGTAGTTTCCCAACTAGGTGCAGATGCTCTATCTTTAGGTCCTGATAATCTCGAGGAAAGCATGAGGAAGGTAAAAAGATATGTACGTAAGCATAAAAATGTATGGTTTTTGAACTTTTCTGTAATGAGTTTTTATTCCATTATTCCAGAAAGTGTTCATAAATCATTTGAATGATATCATTATAAGATGTTTATTTTATCATTTATCTTTTCTTTTCCTTTTTACTCAACTTCACATAATGTAAATATTAGAAATTGTTGCTTTATAGGCGCAAGAAGATGCGGAAGTTTTACGCTCGCTGGTAGTGCCGCTCGAGGAAGAGATTAAAGCCTTAAAAGAAAAATTAAGAGCGACGGATGACGAACTCCAAAAGTGTAAAGAGATACAGTTGCAGAAGAAACAGCAGGAATCAGGTTCCTCTGAATCAGTATGTGATATGTGTGCAAATTACGAAGCACAATTAGTTAAAATGCAGGCAGCTGCTAAAGAATTAGAAAAGCAGCAATTAGACTCTGAGCGAATGTTACAAGTACAGAAAGAAGATTTAGCTAAAGAAGTAGAATTTAGAAAAGAAATGGAAGAAAAATGGAACGAAAAGAAAGAGGAGCATAAAATCAAAGTGGCAGAACTTACTGTTACCTCGCAAACATTGCAGCAGACTTTGACTGAACTGAAAAAAACTTTTGAACAAGTTCAGAAAAGCGTAAAAGACGAACTTGTGAAATTAACACGTGGCCGAGAAGAAGTACAAAGACACCTTATCGCGTAAGAACATTTTTAATAATATTGTTACTTTTATTTCATTGTTCTTCCCAATTTTCAATGTAGATAAACTAATGTCTTTTATGGTGACATTCCTGACAAAATTTTATTGAAAATCTAGTCGAATCTTTGCAGACTGCAAAAGGAAAATGAAAACTTGGTCGGTAAACATAGCAAGCATTCCCAGCAACTACAGAGTGAGAGTATTAATATGCCAAATAATGTCGAGGAATTGCACGTTAGCCTTTTAAAAATGCGAGAAGATTTAATCACAGCTAAAGTTGCTCAAGAAGTCGCACAAGAGAAAGAAGAGACACTACGATACGAAGTGACCTTGCTTCACGAACAAATGGAACAGGAAAGTAGAGTAAAGGAACAAGAAATATTGGTATTAAAAAATGAAATTAGTGGTTTAAGGTAATACTATTTAATTTTTTAATATCCTAATTTTTGATAATTATAAGTTCTTCGTAATCTCAATAACGATATTCTATAGAACACAGCTAGATAAATATGTGCGAGATCATCGATCCCTTGCCGAGAGGGAAGAGAAGCTCGAACGATTAGAAAAACAATTAGATGCTGTTTTAAAAGAAAACAAACAAGCCGAGTTAAAAGTGGCTGAATTACGACAAAGAGTCACCAGTCTTCAACAAGAGCTAGATACTAGCGAAGCAGTGCAGAAAGACTTTGTTAGGTTGTCACAATCTTTACAGGTACAATAAAGAGTAAAAATGAACAATCTTAACAGATAAAAGATATTTACATCGTCATGGATTATAGGTACAACTAGAAAGAATTAGGCAAGCTGGTAGCGAAGTACGATGGCAACATGAAGAGGACGTAGAAGAATGTCCTAGTTGTCATACTACATTCACGGTTACAAAGAAGAAGGTAATGTTTGTAAATATTTATAAGTATGTATGACTCATATCTAAAGCGTGTGTATGCTAATAAGAATCTTTTGTTATAGGTGCATTGCCGCCATTGTGGCCATATATTTTGTCAGTCTTGCCTTTCACATGTTGTGAAAAGTGGACCGAAACAAAGACCATCCAGAGTCTGTGATGTTTGCCATACGTTATTGGTACAAGATACAGCACCATATTTTAGCCAAGAACCACCACATACACCTGACTAAATATTCTAAAGAAAATCAGTCCAACAAAATGTGCAATATCAATTTGGTAATTTAATATGCCAGTGAATTTTAGAATATCAAGGGTTGTATTTCACAATATCATTGATTTAGTTAAGACATTCTATTTTAACAACTTTCAGGAAGATATAGAGATGATATTAGTTCATGGGGCTAGATATGATTCCTATTACCTGACAACTGGAGTGATAAAATAAATATCGTGTAAATACAAATTATGTACTACTTAATGTTTATTGTAATTTAAAAGATTAAAGCTTTTGAATGTATGTGAGTTATTCAAAAATTTGTGAATATTTATCTATCTTGTTATTGACATTATTAAAATAAGTCTTCACATAGAATTATGTTATACATTTAATTCATTGTCACTCGTCGGGTCACTAGTTTTGTTTTTCTGTATTAATACTTTCACATCCTAACATGTTGTCAAATGCAGGTTAAATGTTAGTGTTTGATGGCATCACATTGATGACGCGCAAGTCGACTACATAAAATTTACGAATTTGAAGTTTTTTTTACCAAAAAACGCCGGTTATTGGCTAAAGTGGCTAGCAAATTTATGCGGATGGCAAAGTGTTTAGGAAAAAAAGAGAATTAATTTTTACGTTTATTTTAAAAGCACAAATCTGTACATATATTCCTGTTATATTATCTTTTTTAATTTATTATTCTGAAATCCAAAAAAATTTACCTAGTTTTGTTATTTATTACAATGTTTGTATAGGAACAAAATATCAATAAAAAGTAACAGTACATCACATATCACATATTTGATTTCACAAAATTTGTGAATAAAAAATACAATTAGATTTTATAAAAATAATTACAATTATAGTTATCCGATAAACCAAGTAGTATCTGAGAATTTTTATTTAATATCTTGTAAGTCATTTGAAATGTGTGTAAATCTTATCATGATATACATGTTCTAAATGCTGCTGATCTTTGCGCAAAAACACTCAGCTCTAAACATTCTCGATTTTTTTTTTTTTTTGCTAAAACTAGTCGTAAAAGTAATTAATACGTACAAAATGGTGAGGTACAAAGAAGAAACACGAAGTTCATGTGACTATGTTTGAAGAATCTTAACGATACTGCCACAAATATATGATTTACGGTATCCTGGGTCATATAACGTAACTCGTGATTTCATTCATACTTTGGCCCGAGTTACTCCAACAAAATTGGAATCAATTATATGTCAATCGGCGAGTGATTATTAAAACATTAATATACAACTATATTACATAGAAAAGAATGTCTCGATTATTTCTTTGATCGGTTGTGGCCGTCTTTTAGGATCGATCGTTGGTTCTTCCGATTCCAAATGTTTATCTCTTAACATTTTCCAATTATTTAATATTGTTGCATATTTTAGAACTTTAGGGTATTCGTTCAATTTTGTGTAAACGTTTAAAAGTCCATGATAATCATATTCTAGGCCACTATAGCTTTTACCGAACAATTTTAAACCTGATATGACAAAAGTTAATTAGAACGAATGACTAAGTATGAAAAAATTATATAACACAGTGTACATACTAATTTCAATACTCCTATAATAAAGCTTCTCAGCGTCTCTGTATCGGTTCATGTGGTAATTATATAACGAAGCTAAGTGTCCTATACTCAATCCAACTTCGTGATCGTCTGGTCCTAACAATTCTTCTTTAATACGTATAGCTTTAAGATGCATTGCTTCGGCTTCCTAAAATTAACGACGAAAATATAGTAGTAATGTCATAAATGTTTAATTACATACATTTACGTGGAATATGTACCTTACATTTCCTCATGCTTTGATACACACGTCCCAAATTTCCATAATGTTTTGCTGTTTGTACGTTTCTTTCGCCGAATGCCTCTTTTGCCGATTGTAAAGCGGATAAATGAAGGCATTCAGCCTTGAATAGTAGATTTTGTTTCGATAATGGCGACGATGTATTATCTAACGCTATTTCTTCGAGAATTAATGCATTTATTCTTTTTGCGCTTGCTAACAACAAATGATCCCCATGTAAAAGGTTTAACATTATGTCTATTGCTTTCTCAATGTGAACACTGTTCATTTAAAGTGAAATAAAATTGTATAACTATATTAAAATTATTAAGAGTGACAAGTAACGGAATCATTTACCTTGCTTCTGGAAATTCACCAGACCTATACTCAAACACGTAAAGAGCATAAGCTAAATCCTCGTGCGCTAACGCAACGTGTAAATTCATTTTACCAAATATTTCTGTTCTAATAGCTAAAGCGTCCTACAACAAATAAAATGTTAGAAAATCGCGATGAAAGTTATATCGTATATAGAATCGTATTAATTCATATTACGAACGTACGAACCCTATAAAGGTTTACGCTGTTGATTATGTTATCAAAGTTTAACCAGTAAAATCCATAATCTATAAGGACATTACTGTACACTGGATGATCAACACCAAATACTTCTTTAGCAAGATATACAGCCTGCCTGATTAAAAGACCAGCTCTTTGAAACTCGCGTTTTAATACACACGATTTTGCTGCCTGTCTTAACACATCAACAGTAACACGCGCAGACAACGCTGGTTTCAACTCTTCAAGTGCTTCTATACTCCATCTAAATCATCATCAGTTGTATAATTAGTGATAAACACGACGAAGTTTATAAAAGAAAAATGCAATACATACCTGTAGGCCTCGTCATACTCGCTTTTCATATAAAAAAGTATACTGAACTCAGTATATATAGCTGCATAATTGTAATCATTGTACCCTGCCTCTTTTAATCGTTCTATCAACTCTATAGCAAGTTGATGTGTTTTTGCGGCTTGTAAAAATTCACAGTACGCTGCTTGTACGTGTAACAATCTGAATTTTTAAATGCTTATTACAAATTCACATAAATCTATGTAAACACAAATTAAATATTTAGTTACCAAACATATCTTACTTTCTGCAACATTCTAATGTCCTACACCAATTCTGAGGTGTAGAATTATTTGCAAGACATAATTGTTTGCATGCTAGCAACACCTGTTCGCTTTTAGCATACCAACCACCATCACTGAAAAATCCTCCAATTCTTAAGCCTAGGTTTATTAATTTCTCATCTGCAGCTGGATTTTCACTAACATGTAAATAGCATACTGTGTAACTCATGCTCAATTCTTCTTCAACTCGTATTTTATGATCTATAAGGCTCTGAAAAATCAATGGAAAAGAAAAGTAAATGTACATACAACTTTTAATCCATTTTCTCGATAAGAATGAAAAATTACCTGAAAGCTCTGTAGTAAATGTACACGACGGCTAGTGACTGTTAACATCTTGGAGAAGATCTCCAGATTGTTGAAGTCACACCCCAGTAAACATAATCTTTTTTCTTTGTACAACTGTAAAGCAAGGAAATCTCATTGATTATTTTTTTCATATAATTGCATTCGTTTTTAACTTAAAATGGATGATGAATGAATTTTAGAAAATTTATAACAGATATATTTTGCGATAAAATAGTGATGATCACACTATGAATATCTAATCAAAAATAAAATATAGAAAAAAGATTTCTATTGTATTATTAATAAAATTCTACAATGATAGGGACAAATGAATATATTTACTTTTACGTACTTGTCAAAAATGCAATTTCGTGTGACTCATATGCGATTCGATATCCAACGCGAAAAAAACGCAAAAAATTGATTGCAAAAAAATTGATTTGCCGTAGCGAAGAAGCACATACAATCAAAGAATATCTCATATTTAACGAATCGTTCGACTGTTCCAGGAATCATTACGTTGCATTGTAAATATATGCAAAATATAAAAGCTAAGCATTAGCCGTACAGGTTAAACATATGACAAGTACGATTCCCGTAACCCCCGTTTTGTTAAATCATCGTAACTTATTTACCGTCATTTCCCACAAATCCCAGTTAATTCCACAAAACCTTATCGTCATACCCAATGCCAAAATACATTTTTATCACCTACATATAGCTGTCATAATAAACAGTGTTATGATCGCTCAATCGAACACGCAACATCGTTTTAGATATCTAAATCAAGAACTAAAATCATAAACGGAATATATTGTTTGTTTCGAATAGAATAACAAAATAACGTTAGATAAATGAAAAAGTTTTTGGTTAAGTTGGTGGAAAAAAAGTGGACGTTTTATCAGTGGTTTGTGAGGCGTTTAAATGGAGAAAATGTTTTGACGTTTACCTGATAATAAACATCGAACAAGACATCGTTCGGTAGATCAGGAAGATACTTCCTCAGCCTTAGAAACTTGTTCGCAATTGCCAACACGCTCGATTGGTAAAGAGTTTTTGGGGAAAAGACCGGTGGATTATGTGTTTCGGCCATTTTCCTAGAGGCCTTCGATAATCACGAACGCGCACACAGCCGTATTAATTGCTGTCACGTCGTCTCCGTGCGCATATGCTGCCGCGATGCTCCGCCATCCAACCACCAGCGACAACCCCCACTTAGAAACGATGGTAAAAGTAAGTGTCTAGCGCGCACCAGATAGCGAGATCGCGCTAATTCTTTTTTTTTCCTTTTTATACTTGTTGCTTACAGTGATTTCGCGATATTCTCCACGGATCAATTCCTAAACCGTTACACAGCAATCGAGCTTATTTTTTGTACCAGGCGCGTTATCAGTTAAGATGCTCGACTCAAGAATTGCAAAGATTTTCTGAGCTAATTTGCTCATACTAAGATCGTATGTATAGGGTAAGGTTTGGCTTATTTGAATTTCAATATTTTAAAATTCGACCCTGTATCTTGTATAGAATAATTAAACTTGTTGTATATTATAAGTAGATTGCGGATATTTATGCATCTTATTTTAAAGAACAAGAAGACTCACAAAAGTATTCGAACACTTATCATGGAATTTTTTTATGAATATATTATATAGATTATACGGAACTTTTTGAAATTTCGTTAGTATTGCAATAAGATACGATTACGGTGATTATAATAGTATAATTTGAAACCAATCTGAAAATGTATATAAAAGTCCTTGTAAGACACTTATTACAAATATAACTTAGTGAAAAATTAGTATACATTATGAATAGTAGTCTTAAACATGTAATTAGTGCTCGAGTGATGGTTCCACTATATATTGTAGATTATTAATATAGTGAATAATTGTCTGTTCAAATACTTTGGTGATTTTTGCGATGAAATTTCACCAATATAATCACTAATGAGATATGCCAAGGAGATTTCAAAATGTTTTGTATAATATATATATACATAAAAAGGATTCTAATATTATTCGAATGTGACAACGAAATAATTAACATAACAGAAATTAAGTATACACATTCTATTGAATTATGATAATTACAAATGAGATACTAACATTAACTGTACGAACTTGTTACCTTTTAATGTGTAGAGGAAATATCCTCGTGGAAAGTTAGTCGTGGCTATCAAGTTGTCAATTTGTACAATATATTTCACCGTTTATCACGCCATTTATAACAAATTAAGTAGTCTGCTCTCAAACGTAATTCGCTCAAAAATTTGTTCGCAACCGAATTTTGCAAATTAAAAGGCGAATTGCTTAACTTAACCCAGATATTCTAACACTCAAATAATCCTACCTTACGCTATATTCGCATTAGAATTGAATCAATGTCAGAAATCGATATTTCTTTTTTATAAGGATGTATATGCGATCATGATAGTATACATTAATAGAGAACGGAACACGATGAATTTTGAAGGATTGAATTTTCGAAGAAGAATGATCGAAAAGATTAAACGTCGATGAAAAAGCGGTAGTAAACATACATATGTAGTTCAGAAAAAAGAGAGTCGATATTGTTGTGATCGTGAAAGAGGCTGATTAATGGCGCCAGCATTGGGCCATGTCTTCTTTGGCCCGGACTTCCTTTTCCAAAAATACGAGCTGTAGGATAAACGTCTAAGGTGATTCAACATCGTCGTAATCTTTGGCACGGTGCAAAGTGGCTAAAAAACGGTAATCGGTTAAACGCGCAAGTGAAAGGAAATTGGCACGCGTACTGCCACCGATTGTGAAAGTTTCAATGTCAAATCGTATGCTTTTAATTGCATTACGAATCGGATATCCCGCATTTGACGAATATATCGAGTTGTAGCGAATAAACAAGCAAATCGGAACCTTTACTCAACATTTAATTCGTTTTCTGTAATTTTGTGCATTCGTATATTTAGACACGCGCGCACGTTTTGCGAAATATGTAATCATAACCTTGCATTCCATCGAATGCTTGTACGAGTGATTTCATTACCAACAATTAACATGTTGCTCCTATTAGTTGGCAATCGCGCGCAAATCTGCCGGTAAAGTCGTTTCTATACACGTGGCTACCGTGCACGCGTTCCGTACCAAGTCTATGCGCGTGCATTTATACACATATGTATATACACGTGTATTCGTTTATTGTACCATGTATGTACATATGTATCTCGAAAAGTTCGTATACCTTGAAAAGAAATTTATATTCGTCAAAACACTGCGATATATGGTTCATGAAAACATTCGAACACTCGCAGAAATATTTTGTAAATATATCGTTCGTGTTGTACGGAACATTCTGAAATTTCATTAGCACTGTATATAACGAGATTTCTATATACATTTTCAGATTGATATCAAATTTGATCAGTATAATTAGCATATATAATCAATAGATTCCTGATTTTTATGCAATTTTATATTTCAACATAACTAAAGAAGTGGAACCTACATGAGAATTTCTTTGTCCTATTAAATGTTATAATGCCTCGCTTCGAATATTTTTTACATTTCACTTTTTACATTTTTGCGTATTATGTGCATTTTGTATATTTATGTACCTTCAAATTACCCACAAATGCGTAAAAATCCGCAGCCAAAAATATATAAAATATCCAAAATAAATTTCTCATTATAAT
Organism: Bombus superbus; assembly: GCA_014737385.1. Lineage (NCBI taxonomy): Eukaryota > Metazoa > Arthropoda > Insecta > Hymenoptera > Apidae > Bombus > Bombus superbus. The sequence continues at coordinate 7,465,692 of JACXIK010000019.1, read as the reverse complement.
ATTTAATGATTGGAACAAATCTTTGTATAGGTTCTATTCCTTTAGTTAAATTCACAAAAATATAAAATTGCATAAACATTTGCAGTCCAATTATGTATTAGCTATTGAGAGACAGAGAACCATATTGATTTTATTTTTAGGGGTACTTTCGATAGTGCACAAGGTGCACAGAATGGAAGAGGAATGCCCCCAGGAGAATAGAAAAGACGAGACAATGATGCAGACTGCGGTCACGGGACCGAATACCTCATCGGATAACGTTTGCGACAATCGAGCACGTGTTTCCTGTCAAGAAGAATTCACGTGTTCCCTGTATATCTCGCGTGCCGTCGGACCGCAAGGTCAAGTGCAAGGAATACCAGGTGGCAAGTTGCCTACTTCTTTATTTAGCGTATCCTCCACTTGCATAAGTGACCACACGTACAAATATAATATACAATGTGCCTAAACTTTGCACAGTAGTTGCAAAAAATATTTCCACATCGTTATATTTACTACAGAATTTACTTTGGTTTACCAAAGTAGTTAAGCATTCTATGTTCATATTGTATGTGTTATACATTTTCAAATTTTATTAGCACTGCAATGAGACTATCATGATTATATTGGCCAAATTTCAAACCAATCTGAAAATAAACCTAAAAATTACAAAATATTTGCAATAAATAGCCATTGAATAGCCATTTTAAGTATATAATAATTGTTAAAATGGTCCTATTGAACATTGAGATTTATTAATATAATTGATCGTTTAAATACTTTTGTGGTCCCTGTAAAATAAACGTTTAGACTAAATATCTTATAATTTTTATATACATTTTCAGATTTGCTTCAAACTTGACCAATATAATGAATTTTCAAAATGTTTCGCATAACACGCATTATATATTCATAAAAGGTGTCTACAGCTTTGCCTGTGCATATACTAATTAATTATATTCAAATAATTAAATTTTATATCGTTTGATTGTACTGTCACATTACTGCAAAAGTTTAATACTGTAAAAATGATATTTATTGGTAAATAAGAATACGTGCAAATACTTTTTGCAGGCACTGTATGTTTTTTTTTCTTCAATACGATAATTGGAATTATGCAATCGGTATACTGTTACGTCAGTGTGTGTCAGTTCTACCTCGTGTTTGAGAAATGCTTCTGTTTTTGCAATAAAGAAATTGTTTTACGATACTAGTCTCCCTTGACGGAAGATGTTTAGATCTTGTTAGAGTTGACGAATAAGTTATGCCAGGTGGTGAGCTGCTACGTTCCAATCTAGAGGATGTGATCCGCGCGTCCGATCCATTGGCAGCCTGGCACGTGTCTGAAACACCTTGTGGCTTGATTGCGGCGTTCACACGCGAAGCCGACGCAGAAAAACTGTTGCAGCGTGGCGATTTGGCGCGTATTTTCGAAGGACCCGTACAAGTAGATACAATAGATGTAGTAGATGTAAATATTAGGTTGTCCGAAAAGTTTCTTCCGTTTTGTAAGGGAATAATGCATGCACGACGTTCTCTGTTTTATATTATTTTTGTCGAATCATGTATGATCATAATAATAGAAATAGAAAAAAATGGATCGTACATGATTGAATAAAACAATGTAAAACGAAAAGAGGTTATGCATCTATTATTTCCTTACAAAAGGAAAGAAACTTTCGGGATAACCTAATATGTTCCTAGTTAGCTATACTCTACTCTATGTTAACGACCTTGTACTGCAGTTACATTTAAATGATGAAAATCGATCGGTAATGCAAAAGTATAGTTAACGTGTTATTATTCTAATACTGATAAATAGATTATGGATGCGTTTATACATTTATAGAAAATTTAAAGATACAGAAATGCACAGAATACAGATAGTATACAAACATTATAAAGAAATGTCCAGGTTATAGCGTTCTTCGTTACAAATTTGCATAAATATCCGTAATGTACTATAATGTACGTAATGTATAAATAATTGTTATACATCGTGCACCGTTATATTTTATTTCTGTATTGTTTACATAATTGATGAAAATCGAATAAAATATTCGACATCGCGTGCATATCGTGAAACTATGTGCTCTTCGAAGCGAATTGAACGTGAAGCGAACGTGTTACATTTAAAAATATAAAGAAATATGTACATATACAATACGTAAACTTGTAATTCTTCTAACTTCCTCAATAATTAACCTCCAGGTATATACAATTTTGATATTACAGTTTTCTCTCCGTATCGAAGAGTAACTAAGTAAATATACAAATTCAGCAGTAAATCGCGTATAACATTACCATATAAATGTTGCTTCACACTGTCGCTTTCTCTTATGCAAGAAAATGAGATAACCGAACTTACACAACGTAAAAGCTTGTCTCGCCAAATCTCTGATCGCTTAGACGACGTCACGAATATTTTATTTCTGTATTTATTCCTTTCTCCTCTTTCATTTCTGCCTTTCGTATTCCTTTCAATTAATTATAATGTTTTCTTTCCAATCAGGTGGCTCGATTCTCAGCAAAGGATTCTCGTTATAGACAGGCGGTTCTTCTTCGTGATGTACCCTGGGCCATTCCACTGCAAGATATTAACTCCGCGCTGACGAAACAGGGAATTACAACAGGAAGCGTTGAACGTTGGCGACAATATATACGCGTCGAGGTAATTATCACCGGCGAAGTGGTGATACGAAAAAGGAAGGGAAAATATCAGGTTATCCCGAAAGTTTCTTTCCTTTCGTAAGGAAATAACGGATGCACAACCTCTTTTCGTTTTATATTATTTTATTCAATCATGTACGATCCATTTTCTTCTATTTCTATTATTATGATCACACATGATTCGACAAAAATAATATAAAACAGAGAATGTCGTGCATCCATTATTTCCTTACGCGACGAAAGAAACTTTTCGGACAACCTAATACAAAGATTTTCGTTAGAAACCTTGTAATCTTAATAAGCCGCGTTGTAGGATAATTCGGTTAATTAAAACTTTAAACGTCAGTTGGATACCAAGATGATCCGTGAAATGATCATTAAATAATTGTCAGTAGAAATATTTCAAAGCAATTTTGATATTTAATTTCATGATTTCACATATAGCAATCCTATTTATTGCAGTAATTGAAATAATAGAGATAAATAATAAGTTATTTAATTTCATGATTTCACATATAGCAATCCTATTTATTGCAGTAATTGAAATAATAGAGATAAATAATAAGATATTTAATGAGAAAATATAGATTTTTATAGGTAATGTCATATAATTTCACATATATAGTGTATATATATATATATATATATAGTTTTGTTTATTGCAATAAATAAATCTCTGCAGAGAATTAAAACATTTACTTTTTCGTAACTCTCTCATAAACGTCCAAGAGAGACAGCCAGGAAGTTGTATCGCCTAGTCATTAGCAAGATAAAATCGGAACTGGTTAAAATATTCTTCTCAGGTGCTGGACGCCGGGCATTACGAGCTATTGTTGCGTCAAGGACTGGACTTCTTCGGTGCGGCTCGATTCAGTGCCATTCCGGAACGTTGGTGGCGCGGAGGAACCGGAAATGCCGGTGGACCGCTGCAGGCAGGTCCAGGGATAGTCAGCAACTTTCTTGAGACATCCAACTTTCAAACGGGAGATGGTGTGCTTCAGTGTTATCGGTGCCAGGGTTTCTGGCACATGGCTGCCAACTGTAGACATCTGCCACGTTGCGTTCGATGCGGAGAGCCTCACAGCGTTGAGTTCTGCCCCAGGCCTCGAAACAATCCTATCTGCTGTCATTGTTCCGGCCCTCATCATGCCGGTAGACATATTTCCCTGTGTCTTGAACAAGGCTACTCGATGATCATTTTATCCAATAAATATTTGGAACTGATATACAAAGGCTATTAAGATGTAAAATACATTTCCTGCCTTTTGGAAAATAATTTTGACAGACACAGGTGAACTGTGGATGTTTATACAATTTGATAATTTTATGAATATAATTGGATGAAATGGAGGATGAATTAATGATAAATTGAATTTAGAGAAAAGAAATTTAAGATGCCAAACACTATAACGAATGCTTTCAATATTTTGTATATTTTTGCATGTTGCATAAATTTTGACACTTTTGAACTTTTCATAAATGCATAAACATCCTTATTGTAAACATTAGACGGAAAAAATTAAGTCTGGCCAAAGTCTAAGATATGCATATATACATATGTTTCCTTTTCTTTTTGTCTTTATCGTAACGTTTTTTTAATTTACTGTTCAATAGTCTGCTTCGCGTATAGATTCGCGCTATTTGTTATTAATATTGACAAGAGATATAAAATATGCAATCTATGCAAGATAATCAGATCGTCGAGGGGTTAACGAGTTCATTAACATTACGCTGCTAATCATATATCTGTTCAATGTATTCATACATTCCCAATTCCAGGCTACCGACAATGTCCGGTTCGGCAGCAACTTTCGAACGCTACGCCTATTAGTATCACGCTGAGCACTACCCGGATTGGAAACCAGTACCCGGTGAACGCGGCGTCCAAGACGAACGCGTCCGCTCACGAGCAGCAGCCCTTGAAATCGAGTCAATCTTAATGAGAAATTACCGCATATCAATGTATCAATTCTGTCTATACACTGACCTTAGGTTCTCGTAAATTGCACGCGTTTATCGATATTTATAGGTGTGCTACGGTCAGCTACGGAGTTTCTAAGCTCGCGTTCAATTTTTAAACGAAACAAAGAAACTAACGTACCAATGAACATTCTTTTCCATCTTTTTTACATGTATTTTTAACGACTTTTTTATAACTTTTAATCGTCGTATAATTACTCGTGGAATTATTTAAATTGAAGATAATAAATCCATTAGAAAAATAGCAACTTTCCAATTGAAGATCACACGGGAAAAATATGATAAGTCCATTTCTATCGATCTTACAGTTCAATTCGACGATACTGCAATATTTTATAAATAATAATATTAATTTAGTTGTTATGTTAGTTTAACTTAATTGATATTAGTCTACGTGACTAACGTTATTAGTACCTTTGAAATGTCCGAGAGGATAACGAGAGGAAACCACATTTTTAATCCCAAAATCAAATGTAAAGATAGTTTTCACGCTTGACGACGTATACAATAAATGTGACTTATCGTGTGTTTTACATGTGGCCTTCAATTTGTTTCAATGTTCGAATAGAAATTACATAGAGATTTTCGAGATCCATGGAGACATTCCGTTGAAATTAGCCATGTTTAGTAGTCAGACACTTCTCTGCTCTTTGTCCTACTTTCTTCGTCCTAGTCTTTTCGAATCTGGGTTCCCCCCAGGTGGGATTCAGATATATCGATGTTCATCGGTCAGTTAGCGAGTACTTTGTACAGCTCGTGTTGATAAAAGAACGAGAATGGAGGGGCCTCGGCAGGTATATACCTGCGAATTCTCTAGATCGATAAGTCGAGGTGGGGAGGGCGCGATTCTTACCACACGCCGTCCCACCAGCACAGCTTGGGGCCGTTCAGGGGATCTTGAGAAACTTATCGAGTTCTACACGAATCCCGATTCCACCGGCGATAACGTTCAACTTCTAGACTCTATCTGCGTGCATTATAGATATGCCAAACGCATCGTTCACAGCAACGGCACGTTGAATCTTTATATATCTGGATCTTATGTCTTCATAGTTGTGCGTGGAAAATTCAAACTTATAGTGTGCTTCTCGCTTTTCCTCAAGAGTGTAACCACCATGCAACTGAAACCTCAAGAATGAAAAGGATGGAAAAGACCGGTCAGGTATGGATTGTCATTTTAAGATTGACAACTTTTACATCTTAGAAAGCAAGTAAAGTACGTATTGTAACATTGCAACGTAAAGTATACAGTTAAAGGAATACATAATATGTTACCGTAATGTGTAAGCAAACGCGTGTAGGAAAAATCTTGCTGAATTTTAAGTTGTACAATTAGGAGGTATATATGGTTTGAAACGAGTTCAATATTCGCTTCTACACTTCTCCACGTTAAACTTTGTCTAGAAGTTATGTAATTCTTGGTATCGAGTTTTCATAGTAGACTGCCACGTAATATCTGATAGGTTTGTTCCCTTTCTTCGATGAGTTCAGCGTCTTTAGCCAGTTTACTTGAATGTTTCTTTTCCCTGTACTTTTTCTTTTTAAATATCACGCTTTGACAATGAAATGTTTCCGTGAAACGATAAAGGAAATGATCACAGGTATTCCCCACATCTGTTTCTAATAATGGGGTGAGGAAACTTTAATGCTAATCCTCTAATAATAATTGGTACCGTTTTGCAGCAGCCGCAATTAGAGAGGGAAATTCTCGAAGGCGGTCGCGTTTGAAATGACCGTTTGAATAAATTAAAACCACAGAAACATTTCTTATTCAGAATTCAAGGCGACGAGGATCGATTCCATTCATAAGCGAGGCAAACTTCGATCGAATTGACGATGCAACGCGTGTTTCCCCTGCACCGATTTTGCAATTTTTCTTTCCTCCGTTTGTCACACGGACAATTACAATTTCCGGCATGAAAATCCCGAGGATGTGATTAAAAAGATCATGCGAAAAGATTAATATTCTTAGTGCAGCACGGATTAAAGGATAGACATGATCTCCACGAGTTGGATATTCTTCTTGGTTGTGACGATCAGCTCTAACAGTGTTCAGCAGCCGATATTCTTCAAAAATTCTTTCAAGGGACTGAATGGTGTTGTTCCGAGGACTAGCGCGTACAGCAGAAACGAGATTAGAGCCGTTTATTACTATGATCAGACTGTGGCGGTGGTCGATCTCGGAACAAACAACGAACTGCATAATTGCAACTTGATCGAAGTATAGTGAGTGTCTTCGATCAGTTTTAGGGCGATGTTTATGCATGAATAAGACATTGGATTGGTATCTTTAGCGAGCAAGAAGAGGCTAACGAAGTTTTAAGAAATCTGACGTCAACTGCAATCCCGCAGCTGGTATCCTTCGAGCAAATAACGAAGCTCATGCAACAGTGCGAGTTATTGGACAAAATTCAGCACGATGCGTTATCCACTGGGATGTCCAACACTGAGAGCAAAGGTAGTCACGGTGTGGGTAGCGTGTTGTCTCTTCTCTCAGGTATCTTGCCAGGTAAATTTTCATAATTACTGGTTACTTTGTATGGTATTTATAATTTACATCCGCCGAGGTACACTTCAACGGTGTCGCAGGTACAAAATGGTGCGGCACCGGAGACATCGCTGAGAACTACCACGATTTAGGTCATGAAGCTCAAATTGATAGGTCAGTGCGAATATGTTATGGTTACGGAAAGATCACGGTTGATTAAACGACAAAGTTTTTAACATATTTTATTTTTCTAGATGTTGTCGCAGTCATGATCTATGCCCTGTAAAAATCCGAGCTCAACAAACGCGATACAATCTCACCAATTATTCTATATATACCAAGTAGGAAAATATTATAAAAATTTTCATTTATGTATTCGTATAATTGTTTTGTATAATAATAATCGTATACTAATCGTCATAATTCGTACAACGGTTTATGATTATTGGTGCCTGACATGAATTTTGTTCTTACCTTTGTAGATCGCACTGTGTGTGTGACGAGGCGCTGTACCGTTGTTTAAAAGCTACGACGAATCCGACAGCGCAAATAATGGGTCGTATATACTTTAATGTAATAAAAGTGCCGTGCATCGAGGATGTATCGGAGGATACTCTGGACAAACATACTTCCATAAGAATAGGACGACGATTTATCCCTGTTCAAATGAGTTATTAAAGCGAATGCAGCATTGCAAAGTGTTACCAACAATTTTCATATTTTTATACCGTCGCTAACATAAAGTGTGAAATTGGGAAGGGAGATTTACTATTGTATAAATATTATACATATGTAAATATAATAGTTATAAAGCTTACGCGATTCCCGCTCGATTAGTTGAATCAGTACCTATTGATACTGCTGAGTTGTAGATAAAATTGCTTGCTTCAAGAACGACAGTCGAGGAATGATGTTTTCTATAATTCTCTTAATGTCAAAAGAATTGTGATTATAAAGATTACCTGTAAAAAGTATTTATTTTTATCTGTATTTACAAAACTATTATCTTTATAACGTAACAATAAAATATTTCTCATTACCTATTAACCATAATGTTTCTTTTCTGATATGTATATATTGGCATGAAAGCAATCTATTGATCAGTATCTCTAAATCTGATTGAGAATATTTTGGATTTTCCAATAGAAATTTTGCCAATTGTCCGGATGTCTCTTGCACAGTATTGGCCAATATTCTTATACATGCTGTAATCTAAAATAAAGAAGAACTTTAATGATATAAGCTGAGTATAAATATATGTTAATATTAACGGAGTTGTGCGCTCACAAGTGGGAAGTTGTTTGTATTATTTTGATACAAATAATCCACTATCAAAGGTACTACGTTACATAAAGAGGAGTTACAAGATTGTTGCGAAGATAATAATGCTAGCAACCAAATAAAGTATGGATCTTCGAAAGAAAGAGTTCTTCTTACAGTAGCATTAGCAAGTTCGATCATCTCGTTATCTCTAAAAACATTTGTACAATTAGTGAAATATCTTAAAATATTTTAAAAATAATTAAGTAAAAAGAATAGTTATTACTGGATGTGCTTAAAACCAATATGCACGTAATGCATGGCTGTATAGGTTACTGAAGGCACGATTATATCGTTACAGTTATTCATCAGGGATATAATATATTTTAAGCAATCTTGGGCATGGAGAATTGCAAATGCTCTATTGCTTCCCGAAATCAGATTTCCCATTGTCCAAATACAAACTTCCTAATGAAAAAACACATATTAACTTCGTCATTACGTATAATAGCATTATGGCCATTTTATAACTTACCAATAGAGGATAGTTTAAAGTATCCAATTCTGTAACAAGATATGGTCCGATGCTCTTTGTTAATGAAGTACATGCCTTGGTATTTCCAAGTGCTATATTACAAGAACAGCTAGCAGCACATAATTGCAATGCATTATCATTACTAGACAAGTCACGTACCAAGGCAAATAAGATATTGTTCACTTTTAAAAAAGAATTAACATTATCCTCGCTCTAATAAAGAATGAAAGGTCATGTTAATATACTTATTAACTACAATGCATTTGATATATCTTTAAATTATAACCTGAATGAGAGCGTTTTGAAGTTGACCATACTCTTCGATAGATAATGTTCTATTTTTAAGAGCTTTTGCCTTTTCAACAACAAATTCTGTTGTAAATGACGAATTCGTTACAATGTTTCCTAAAGCCACACGATTTTTATTCCATGTTTTCGTACGATTTTTCTCCCTTTTCGTGTGAACCAATTCTCTCATATTTTCCCTAATAACCTCGACAGCATTTTCTTTAGTTGATTCTTCTATCTCCATCTTCTTTATAATTATTCGAATAACTATAGAAAATTATACGAACAATAATTATAAAGATTAATTTACAGAAAACCGGTTTCAACAGTGGTGTCTCATTGTGCGGTGTTTATAAAACGTTGGTATTTAAACGTGACCAATCAGAAGATAGGAATCAGCTGATCGAAGTCACGTATGTATATACAATAAAATGTGTAGTTTCGTTTATTCTTCCTTTTAAAAATCCTCCAATTGTTTCACAATGCAACTCGAAAACATAAAGTTATGTTTGGAATGTTTATAGATAACGCAATTATTTAAAAAATTATAAATAGCCAATTTCAATATATTTCATAATATTTAAGAACGATACTTTATTGATATTTAAGAATGATAAAGAATGGAGTTTAAAAGTCGTTCGAGACAAGGTCGTTAACCAGCCCAGTATCTTCATCCTCGTCTTCGCCTTCCTGAATTCGATAAATCGATAGAATATTATATATAGCATTCGGAAACGTGGCTGCAGGACCCAGTACGTGCAAACGTATGTCACACTTTTCCAGCGTATATTTCCATTTTAATTCGGTACGTTGAGGAAGTATCATTGCCTAAAAACATTTACAAAAGGACAGTTATATTGAAATCTAACTACCGTATAATAATATAACTGTTAATACAATTTTAGAAACCTGAAACTCATTAGCCGTGCAACCAAGAACACGTTCAGCCGCATCTCCTGACAATCGACAGCCAATAAGATAACCTGTGTTGTCTTTTAAATTGACTTTTAAATTGAGGCTTGTCGTGTTTAGAGGCACGCGAGTTCCATTGCCCGATGGACATTCGAGATTCATACACGAATCCCGATTATTATCAATGACTTTCTTACATAAGGCGCTAAGAGAGACGAGAAATTACAAAGCTACTATGTTAAAAAATATTAATTATTGAGAAAAAAGAAAATAAATGAACCATCTAATCGATAGTATTCCAGGGCTTAAGGTCTCCACATTTATATCCATTACGTATGCCTTTAAAGTCGTAGCGAATTGAATCCTTTCTCCTTGTTTCGGTTTTTTATTCAGTTTTTCAGAAATTTCTCTTATGGTCATTACATTTGTAATTGTATCGGCTGTGGAAATGAATTTTGGGTAATATTAATTCAAGCTTTATATACAATTATAAGTACACGAGACGATACAGATCACAAGTAAAGGAACAAATTTATAGGGTGCGAATAACTGTTCTTACGATTTGGTGTCACGAAATTCCCAGACATAATATCATTATCATAACACTGCACCGTGTCTCTTATGGCTGTGCATTGCGGTATATCAGGATTCTCGGTAATCATTGTTTTTCTAGCTGTGAATATACATACATGTAGATGATATCATATGGAAACTTTTCCTGCTATTTTGACTTCTTGAATTACAACCTATAGATAAAAGAATTTTTTTCTTGAAATTATCATACGCGATACGAGCATCCACGAGGAGAAGCACAATACGTTTTGGTTCCCATAACGCAGCTCTTTCGATCCATTCATTTTCCCATAATACTAAGGACGCTACTTTGTCCGTTGATCCGTCTACTGCCTCCAAGTTACGAAACCTTATACTCCTTCCGTCGCGTGTTATTGCGTTTCGAATATCACTGACCTATCAAACATGAAATGTACATTATCTCTCAGTTAAGAAAATAATAAAGAAATTCAAATCTCAAAATATATTTTATATCTCGAACATTAGAATTAAATATATTTGTGTTGCAAAAATTCTGCAAAAGAAAGGAAATTTCTTCATAATGGATATAAATATAAAATGAGAATTTCATCGATATCCTCCGATGATCTCTAAATTTAAAGCGTACAAAAGTAACAGCTACTAAGGTGTCGACATATTGATCGCGTAGCGCTTCCAAGTTTTCAAAAATGCTTTTCAGAGTTCGCAGGCCAGTCAACTTCTTAATCGGGAGCATCAGCAAAGGTTCATATTCTGCGCGTGTTGGTGCGTCATGAATTTGCACTAGCGAGTTGCCCTCGTTCACCGTTAGACTGCACGAGCTGGACACCCACGGTACAAACGCCTCGTTCCTGTCCTCTGAACGCCGCTCCAACACTTTTGGATTAATAACTTCCACTGTAAGTTAGATTTAAATATGTATAACTTAATTGAATATACATAAATTGACTAACTAAAAAAAGTGAGTGGTTAAAGATTATAAAAATAAAAATATAAATGATTTATTTAGCTCAAATTTGAATTCAGACTAAAATATTCAAATTCAAGTTCAAGTACAAATACAAAATAAGTGGAAATTCAAGTGCAAGTCCAAGCTCAAGCTCAAGCTCAGGCTCAAGCAAAATTTCAAATTCAAATTCAAATACGTCCATTCGAATGATGTTGTGTAAATAGTGTATCGTTAATCATTAATTCTTCACAAACCTACGCTCCCAATATGAAAAGTGGAAGTTAATCTTTTAACAAATAGGGCGCTGCCCCATACAGTTACATTTATAGAATCTTCTTTTGAATCGCGTAACGTAAACGTCCATACGCCTCGATCACCGTTGTTGACTGAAATAAAAATTTTATTAATCTATCCACGCATAAATCGCAAAAGTATTCTCCACGCAAATTGTTTGAGTTTGTTTTTCTAAACTTAATTTAAATAAAAAATAAAATTCATACATCTCGTACGTGTTGCATCGATCGTTTTCATGTTAAAACTGTTTACAATTATACCAATTACAAATGCATTTTGCATTCCAGGACGCAAAGATTTTAATGCATGTTTACACACGCCCGACATTATTGATATTTTTAATTGTAATAGTAATCTTTAACTTTATTAAATTGAAATCTCTCTCCGTTCTTAACACTTTGCTTCTGAAACAAACGTAAAATAATTTTTGGCGCTGTTGTTACCAACTATATCTAAATTCAAAATATCGATTAATTGAAAATCGAATCTAACCTAATTATTATCCACTTAACCTAATTATTTATCTTTCCAGTATATAATTATCTATTTTAGATGGCAAAATATTTTTTATTAGAATTATCAACGTAAATCAAAATATTTAAATATGATTTATTAGAAGAAAAATTATTAGCCAATTATAACAAGGCAGATATCGAAACATCATTATGAACTAAGCTTAAAGTAGATTATGTTCGAACGTTGGCAATCCTGTTGGCGATGATACTTGATTCACTTTCATTGACTTTAGTGACGTCGAATCGGGAGAGTGGGAGGTGATTTTTCCTGCGAAGTTCATGATTTAAGACGTTTTCGAAACTGTTACGTGTCAGGATTCAACGAAAACCATGGCTGACAACGAACAGAAAGCGATGCAATTAATAGCCGAGGCCGAGAAGAAGCTAGCATCTTCCAAGAGCTTCCTGGGTTCTCTATTTGGGTACGTTTACTACATCGATTTACTTGAACTCGTCCGCCACTAAATTTCCAATCTCGATTCGCATTATTTATTTACTTCGATTTGCAATAGAGATGAACATTATGCCTTTCGTCTTTGTAAATACATTGTTCTTTTATAATACATTTCTTTCCATCGTTTAATAAATAGTTCATTTCTATGCATTTGCATGTATATATCTTTATAGGCAGCAGATTCGCAGTCGATATAGCGTGTCAAAACTAAATTAAGGTGCAACGTAAAAAACATCAAAATCATGAAAGCATGTAATTTTTTGCGTGTTGTTTTACTCTGATGTGTATATTTTCTTTATTTTAATTTTTTATTTTTTTTCTTATTATTTTTGTACTTTTAATATATAACAATATTTGTTGCTAAATATCTCATAGTGCAATAATTATATCTCGTATATCAGGTGAAATCGAGTAATTTTGAGATACAAATAAATTTTGTTGATATTAAATTTTAATTGTTGAGACGTTTAATATTCTTATTATAGTGGATCATCGAAGGTTGAAGAAGCTGTAGAATGCTATCAACGCGCTGCGAACTTGTTCAAGATGGCAAAGAATTGGAGTTCAGCAGGCAGTACATTCTATGAAGCTGCAGAATTGCATGCCAAGGCGGGTAGTCGTCACGATGCAGCTACCAATTATGTAGATGCTGCTAATTCTTTCAAGAAATCTGATATAAATGGTACAGTGATAATAACTTTCAGTGTTAGCATTTGAAGCCAAGAAGTATGAAATCCAATAATAAATTGATTGCATATGTTTATAGAGGCAATTAGTTGCTTGTTAAAGGCTATTGAAATTTACACTGACATGGGTCGGTTCACAATGGCAGCCAAGCATCATCAAAGTATAGCTGAAATGTATGAAAGCGAAGCCATGGATCTTGAGAGAGCAGTTAATCATTATGAGCAAGCTGCTGACTACTTTCGTGGAGAGGAGAGCAACTCCTCTGCCAATAAGTGTCTTTTGAAAGTTGCACAGTATGCTGCTCAGCTTGAAAATTATGACAAGGCTATACAAATTTATGAACAGGCAAGATATGTTTCTTTAATAATAATCAGAATTTCAATAAAAAAAGAAGGGATTATAAAACTTTGTTTTATTTTATTCTACAGGTTGCATCTGCATCTTTAGAAAGTTCTCTGTTAAAATATAGTGCGAAGGAATACTTTTTCCGGGCTGCGCTGTGTCACTTGTGCGTTGATACATTGAATGCGCAACACGCAATTGAACGTTATCAGGAACAATATCCTGCATTCCAGGATTCTAGAGAGTACAAATTGATAAAGGTACGAAATATATTCTGTTATTTGTACTCTGTTAAGTAAATATCACGAAATCTCCCGTGTTTAAAACAAACTTGATATTATACTCTGATATAGTAGATGTTTTAATCTTTATTTCAGACATTAATAGAACACATTGAGGACGAAAATCTTGAAGGTTTTACAGAAGCGGTAAAGGAATACGATTCGATTTCGCGATTGGATCAATGGTACACGACAGTATTATTACGTATTAAAAAGCAAGTTGACGTTAATCCAAATCTACGCTGATTGGTTGTTCCTACTTTGCGCTATTTCCTGTCGATGATATTATTAATCCAACTCTATATGTATTCTTTTTTAAGTCATATCCTGCTTTCAGTGGAACTTGTAAAGTAGTTTCGTTTTTATATTCAAATATATTTTTCATAACATCTCCTTGCTCTCTTGGCAACTGTTACATGTTTCATCACTTAAGTTATCACGTTACTCTTAGAATATTGTCGTGAAAAGAGTATAAACGAAAAAGGGAAAGTGAACTTCAAATATTCTATGGACATTAATAGCTCATTTACGATGCCGATATACAAGGCATACAATTAAATATATAAATACATAGTATCGGAACTTTGTTGGCATTATCATACCTATAAATACATAAATAGCTTGCCAAAAAGCCACAGCTTGTACAACTTCATTTTGCCGCCTGCGATTGCGATGAATTATTGGGACGAAAACAATTGTTTTCTATGAGTTTAGTCGTTTCAATAGAATAATGTGGTGCAGTTTTATATATATATATATAATATTTTCGAGGGGTTATTGATATTTATTATTAGTAATTTGGAATAATTATTAACAGTAACAAATAAGATTTTGTAGTTATAAAAAAAAAAGTTATAGCTTATGTTTCGCTTGGAATTGTTAAAACGATAGATTGTCAGTTGTTATCTTTACACTGCCAGAGTGTCAGAATAATGAATATGGTATGCATATTATCTTCTTATGGTTTTAATGTATTTTACATTAGTAACAAATTTTCTTTTTGTTTCTTAAACCTTGATTTTCACAGAATTGTATTTAATTTGAGACTTTAAGTATATGTATATAGTATGATTAATAATATTTAATAATATTTTATAAAAAGGATGAAGCATATAATTCATAATGTTGGGAAATGATTGTGACATGCATTTAAGTGTAAATATCGTTGATTCTTCTATTTTTCTTCTTTTCTCCCTTTTTGGTTAAGATCGATATTTGTTCGTACTTTCTTATCGTTGAAAACTGATTTTGTCAATGTATATTTGTACTTAGAGATATATTCGAGGTAGCAGGAACTAGTGATTAAAAAAAGCGATTATCATTGTAAAAATTTTTAATTTATTTTACCGTTAATTTATTGTTATTTAATCAACTGTACATCGGGAATTTACCACAGCATTTCATATTTAAAACAAGTTGCATTGTTTGAATACATTTATCAAATACACATATACATATATAAATATTCTATTGTTAAGTAGGAATAGAAAATAAATACTTCTGCATGCACAGAAAGTAACGAAGCGTGCGCTTCATAAGTATTGTGAAAGAAAAGAAATGTAACTTTCGATGCACGTAATTAATGCTACGTTATTTTTTTCGAATTGTATAAGAAAATTCGTTGAATAAAAAAAAAAAGATCGCAGGAGCGTATAGTAAAAGTTCTACTTATTCTTTGTACACATTTATCTCTCTCTCTATATATATATATAATTATATTATTATATTATATATATATATGTATTAGTTTAACAGTTGTAATTATTAATCGATAGGTAATGTATAACTTATTCATACGATCAGTGTTTGTTTCTCTAAAACCTGAGAGTTAATTAATGACGCTCAGATTCTCTATTATATTCTACGTATTGTAGTATTAAACTGTGTATATCAGATGCATTCTTTTGAGAACTCTAAAAGTAAATATAACTAAACTTAAGTAAGACATTTCATCCAATGTGTTCGTAAAAAATTTATAAAATTTAATTACAGCTATGCGTGATTGATATGGTGATGAGAAAAAGTGTGTTTATGTGTTCTTTATCTTCTTATTCGCGAAATATCATTAAAAATTTGCTTTGTTACTTTAGTTGACTTACTTAAGTCGTATAGTAGAAAGAATTACCATGTACGTATATATGGTGCGAGTACTCTGGATATGTATACCCCTCTTGGAAAAAACAGAAATTTAGTTTCTGTCGTGCATGTAGACATTTATTTATGTATACATATATATACGTCCGTTATTGTATATTTAGTTTATGTATTGATAATTAAAATGAAATTATGTTACGATAATCGAAACTCTTTGCGTAATTTGATTTACATTATTGCGTTTGTAAACTGATGACCGTATTGTTAAAGACCTAATAACAATTATATTAACAGCACCACATGATAGAACTTTTTAGTGGCAATATTAACATGCTTAAGAAGTTATAACCCCGTAGTAAATAATAAAAAACGATGTTATACCCTATAAAAAATATTTAATAATCAAATACCATTTTATAAAATGTCTTAAACAATATTCAATAAAATGATTGAACATTATATGCAACTTTAACGGAAGGAGGAATGTTAGTAAAATAGACAAAATAATAGCATTCTATATTTCATTCAGAAAATTCCATGAAATTAATTGTTCGAAGCATGCGTAGATTTCTTTTTATATAAAAATTTGCAAAATGCGCAGCGAATATCAGTGAGCAAATAAAGTTGTAGTTTCTCTTCATATTGTATTACATATAGTTAATCGCAAATTACGATAGAATTACTTTGTAAATAAAAATAATTGAATACAAATCCGTAGTTGCTGCCTGTATTATGAATCGTTGTATCTTCACTTTATAAGTTACAATAAAATAAATTAAAAATACTGAAGTTTCTTTTAACAGACAAATTTAAAGTAGTATTATAAAAGACCTTGATGTATATATATCGTATGTGTTATGTAAAACATTTCGAAATTAACATTTAACATAAAACACTTTAAATATGTATATGTATTCTATATGTTATATAAAACAGTTTGAAATTTCATTAACTACGATAAGACATGACTGTTATAATTATACATATTGGTAAAATTTCAAAACAATCTGAAATTATAGTTTCTATGTACGTTGATTTCAAATTTGATCAATATGATGATGATAGCGAAGTCACTGTTACTAATATATATTTGTATTAATACATATTCAAAATATTTCATATAAGACACATGATGTATTCATAAAATATTAATACAAGTATTCAAATAATTTCGGGAACAAATATAATAGCCGTTAAAATGTTTAGCATGTAATACGATTGATTCTTATGAAAATTGGTATTCTAAACAAACATTTTCAAAATATTTCAAATTTTAATAATAACTACCAAAAATTAAGTAGAAAATAGATTTTAAGATCAGAAGAACATAGTAATATCGGGCCACTATGATTCGAAAATTGTAATAGCCTTCAAAAAATGTAACGAAAATTTCGACCAATAGGAAGCAAGTATCATAGGAAGTAACATTCTCATTGGAAGAAAGTATTTCGACATAATACGCACACATATATCTCGCGTGTCAAGAATGCGGTCACTGAACTTATAGGCTTTAATATTTAAATATCGATTAAAAATAATTTCAACCTCAAGGTGTATTCTGAACGATCGAATAAAAAGCCAAATAAAGAAAACTTAACAAGTATCCGATCGTATCCGTACCAACTTCCAAATATTTAATTTCAATTTTATTTTTTTCTTCGTTTTGAACACAATTCTTGTTTGAAAGGCAGTACTTCACGTGCGGATGTTCGAAGATTGCTCATCCCAACAGATGTGCTCCGAGCATAGTTCTTGATTTTTCGGTTTTCGTCGCAAATTTTTCCTCTGATCAGTCTCGATTCTACAACAAAACACGGAAGCAAAATTAATTTGTTTCTGTTACGGATAATCGAGCCCCGGATCAGCGAAGTAGCAAGAGTATCTTGCTTATAAATACACGTTCCTTCTCGGACAGGTGAGCGATCTACTTTTCGCAACACCATTTCATCGGAAATTTCATCTTTTTCACCTGTTGTAAATTTCCCCGCAAATTTAACCTACGCATTTCGTATTGCTGTTTTTTTCCCTTGGGACACGCTTGATTACACGAATTAGACCACATCGCGGGTAATCTTTGGCACATCAGTCACTTATTTTATAGGTTGGGTATATGTCGGATTAATCTCGACGAAGAGAAAGTATGTTATAATCATCTATTAAAGAGAAAGGATCGAAGACTGTGCAGTTGAGTGAAGATGCACGATGTTCACATTTTTTTACGGAGTTTATTGCTGCCGGGAATTTTTATGAACCTTATTTTCCATTATCATCGAACATCTTATGTGCTCGTTTTGATTAAAGATATCTGACAAAGTTGATGGCAAAATCTTTAATTTTGAGGAATTTGAGTTTCATCTTATGCGTTAGGAGATTTAACAAATGATCATTTCGGTGTAGATTTTTATGTAATTTTTGCAGATGTGTAAGTATGGACATGTTTGAAGTAATATAATAATTATAACATTATTTCAGAATGGCTCGTGGACAACAAAAAATTCAATCGCAAGCTAAGGCAGCCGAGAAGGCTGCAAAAGTGAAAAAGCAACAAGGACATAGTGCTAATGAACAAAAGAAGGCTGCACAGAAAGCTTTAGTACATGTGTGCATAGTTTGTAAGGTTAGTATGTTATCTATTTTTAATAACCTATATTATAGACTTTAGTGTATATAAAATTAAAAAATAACAATCTGTTTGTAGGCACAAATGCCAGATCCAAAGACGTACAAACAACACTTTGAGAACAAACATCCTAAGAACGATTTACCAGAAGACTTGAAGAATATATGAGAGTGAGATGTTGCGTAAGGATACAGGTTGGGATGGAGCAAGAGCAACAAAAAAATTACTACAAATGACAAAGTGATATAGTTTGACGTTCAACTAATCATTAAATAGTCTCATACGAAAAAATAAATTAAACCTTGTTAGTGTTTAAAATGAACTATTGCACAGTTAACAATTGAATTTTTGTGCACAGCCCAAAACTGTACCATGATTGGTATTCACTTGCAAAACTAAATTTTCTAGTTTTCTTTCAATGATATTCAGTAATGTTCATCAAACACGCGATTGCTAAGTTTTCACTTGATTGAAATATGTATATTGCTAATAAATAAAGTTAATCGATTTAGCAGAATAATTATAAATGTTCATGCATACTTTAATGTTACAAGCAGTGAAATATTATTTCTTGCAATGGCTTCTTTAACTTAAAAAAAAAATTAACGTCTATGTCTTGCGTTCAGAATAGAATAGAATCAAAGAATTAAATGTAAAGGGGAAGATTTTATCTGCGATGAACAAGAAACTGCCATTTTACAGTGTTTCTGCCCATTAGTCTACCAATAAAAGTATTGTACGTATAATAATATGTTTTGACACATAACTTTTTCTATGAGTAATCATTAAATTTCCATATATTCAAGCCTAATTTTCATTAAAAACATAAATTATGTTTTAGGCAGATAATAGTAAGATGAAATTTACTAGATATTAATTTTTTTACAAAACTAAATTTTAGCATTTAGTACTTAAATTCTTTACTGTTTCATACTGAGAATAATCGATTCAATGGACTCTCCACTCTACATTGTAGGATTTATTTTTTGTTTCGTAAATGTTTCTGCCTGGCACTGTATATTTGCTATTATACACTAAAAAAAACATGGCAAAACACTGCACAATCATCTAGTATTTAGCAAAGAATCTGTTATTCTCGAAAACTTGCAAATATAATATATTATACCTTTGAAGTATGCTTTTAAAAATTTCTACCAGAATCCCTATTGAAGATTACACATTCGTTGTTTGGTACTGATGAGGTTAACGGGAACTTCTAGCATGCGTTTAATATAGAAATAAGTATGCGAATTATATGTAATTTGTTCTGACAAAATAATTATAGAATTTTACACCACAAATTGTTATTTTGTTCAAAACAATCTACGGTCATCCTCACCTGTAAAAGAAGATTATTTTTAAATAATGTTAATTATTTATTGTTTTAGTTAAAGAAATAATTATAAATAAATAACAAAATTGTTCTTAAAATAATGTTGCTGCACCATATTTTAAGATGCTGTTTCTTTGATGAGGTATCAATAAATAAAAAGAAACATGTGAAAATTTGATAAAATGATGATATGATATCATGTGACAATGGCATGAAAGCGTAAATAGAAAATTCTTTTTTTTACTGTTCTATGAACATTTTGTCGTATCACGCTACGTCATGATAGTTTATCAACGACTTCAAGCGAAAGCGGGAGGAATGTTGCATCATGCAAGCTCGTGGACACGGGATCATATATATCATACGCATCCGTGATCATCGTTTAGTCGTTCTGTATGCTTCTGTCACAGCGCGCATCAATGTTAACTTCCAACTCGTTTTGTTATAATTTTTCCATCTTCGCTTATTTTTTCACGCTTGAATATCTTTCGTGGTGATCACAATATTTTTATCTTAATCCCATCATCGTCTAGGAAGCAACAAATTGCAGTTTATTTATTCAGAAGGTAGAATATATTTTAATTTCATAAATTTAAATGATATATTGCATGTTCGTTCTTTATCGCATTATAGTGAAGGTAATTTGTTCTGTACTATAGTCGAACAATAGATAATAGATCGAGCAATGTAATTGTTGAAAATAATAATATGAATCGTATCAATACATAACTTGGTAAAATATTTAGAAAAAATGTAAAGGGAGATATGTATAAAACTATAAAATAAAATTGTAAATATTAAAATTTTGTTTAATAGATGGAGAAGTTATAGCAATTCTGAATGATCTATATTTAAATCACGTATTACAGTTACGCTAATTTGCCACATGATTTGCCTGATGATTTTCCATAATCTAATCGTAAATAATAACCGAATTGTTTAAATCCTAAATAAGATCATTGTATGTAAGTACGTTACTTGTGGCACGTCTTTTATATCTAAAAAGATACATATATATATGTCTTTTTTTCTTCGTGTATCCTACATATTTTTACATCTTTAAATTTTCTATAAATATATAAAAATCATTTCATATCCCTACATTATTTCTGTATAATTCTAAATCCAATAATAATAATAATAATAATAATAATAATAATAATAATAATAATAACAACAACAACAATTTCCTACTGTATAAGGGAGAGACAGAAGAAAATTCCAGATTCATATTTGTGTATAATAACTACATTACATTAATAGTAACTTTGGTGTACTAAATATTTTTTACCATGCTGATAACAGTCATCTATATTATATCTATTCATAACTTCATTCTTCTGGTCAATTATAGCTTCTTTCTTTAAATTATAATATTTCTCTACTGCATATCCTTCAAACCTTCTTTCTTCGTTTAAAAACAATAATCGATAGAAGAAACATATCCGTCTGTAGATAAAACGTTTATCTATCAATCAACAACTTTTCTGCATGTTTCACAACCGCGAGTCAATGATGTAATCCAATAACCAAGTCCACTATTGTTTTTCCACTTGCAAGAGTAGGTAATGTTACTATGTACGAACCAATCTACTATATTTTATATGGAAACATTTTCAGTGTCTTGAAAAATTGTCAAAAATTGAGAAGAGATGGATTCCATATTTCGCACGAGGTCACTAGGTACAGCTGCCGAAGGAGTTCGAGATCAGTATGCTGATGGGAGAGCAGCCAAAGTATGGGAAGTGTTTATAGGCGATAAGAATCAAAGAACTCAGAATTACCGTGACTTTTTGGTCGGTATGCTGAGAGATAAGGGATGCAAGAAAATTTTGGATGTAGCGTGCGGGACTGGTGTGGACTCGGTGATGCTACTCGAGGAGGGTTTCGAAGTGCTCAGTGTGGACGCTTCAGATAAAATGTTAAAATATGCTTTAAAGGCACGATGGGAACGCAGAAAGGAGCAAGCGTTTGACAATTGGGGTAAATATTGTTTTACCGTGGAATATATGTATATACGGAATGTTCCATTTATTTCAAATGAATACTATTATTGAATATTATTCGTCTTGGATTCATTAATATCTCATTTACTTTTGTTGATATAAAAAATCATTTAGATTCAAATAAATTGATTCAGAACGACGAATATAGTTATTCGAATTCGCAATTAAAATATTAATGAATGCAACATAGTTGCAATAATGAACGCACACTAAATAACATATTGTGAATGGAAACGTTTTTCATTTTTTGAATAAGTGAAGATAGATGAAAATTAATTCCTAAAGATTACTTCAGCTTGAGATTAATATTAATGTTTCTATTTAGAATGCAAATCGTTTTTAACGATACGTGAATAAATTAATAAATTCGATTATAATTTTCAATAGCATAAGGTACATATATGTATGTACGTATACTAATATTAATAGTTAATAATTTATATCGCAAATGACATTATTCTTTTCCAATAGATTATGGAATTCATTACTATTGTGAGATAGCTAATTAATTGAAATATAAATATTAAATTGTTGTTATTTTTGGAAAGTTCATAGTCCGATTTAGTGCGTACGCGATTAGCGATTATTGAGGTAAAATTTCCTATGTGTATTCGTTGCACGCGTCGCGTCAGAAGCTGATCGGAACTGTGACTTGTTATTTATATAACGCGACATTTCATACTTTTCCATCGTCAAGAGAAATACAGAGGAGCAACAACATTATGAAATCATTAACCCGATATATTTCTTTTCCCTCGCTGTTCGATCATTGGTGTGTATTGTAAACCGTTATTGCTTATCGCAAAAAAGTGCAAAAGATTAGTACCCTATCGAAGGTCAATTTTTTTCGCATAACCGACTGTTTTTATTTTCGATTCTTCTGCTGAAGATTATACTGAATTACTGTTGTCTCAATTTTTTTAGACTACAAATTATGAGTTGAGAGTCAAGTTGATATTAACACGTTGGCTGTCATATTTCATATCTTGCAAAACAAGTCATTCTTTATTTTTCGCAAATATAAATATGATACAATTGATATATAATAGAAGCGATATGGCATGTTTACAAATAAAGGAATTGTCGTATCCAAAAGATTGAGGATCCAATTGATGAATTATATCGAGAGTATTTGCTTTTTATTAATGTAAAATTAAGATTTTGAGCGTTTCTTTTAATTTGAGAGAAGAGTAATAAAATTGAATATCTTGGTAATGTATTAATTCTTTGTTTAATGATGTTCTGCAGAGATTGAAGAGGCGAACTGGTTGACTTTACCAAAGGATATTCGTCATTTAATAGGAGATGGATTTGATGCAGTAATTTGCCTGGGGAATAGTTTTGCTCACATGCCTGACACTTTTGGAGATCAAAGAGAACAAAGGTAATTAATATTGTGATGTATCTTACTTTGTATCAATGTATTAGTACATTGCAAGAGTTTTCTTTTTAACTTCGTTATCGAATGTAGGCAAGCATTATTGAATTTTGAACACTGCGTGAAACCTGGTGGCCTGCTGCTGATTGATCACAGGAATTACGATGATATAATTGATACTGGAAATGTGCCGGCAAAATGCATATATTACAATGTAAGTATATTTCAGAAACTTCGAGTCTATAAACAAATAAATTTTCGATTTCTTTCAAAAATTATATTATATATAAAATTCCACCTATAGATGCTTCTTAAATACTCAAATGCAAAGCATTCAAATTTAAAATATTCAAATTGAAAGCATTAATATTTGAGGTTGTCGAAACTTTCGTAATCTAATCTTTATTATGACTATATTTTATGGAATTTTAGAGTCAACGCACAACAAACATTAAATCATCGGTACTATTCGTTTCGGGAAAACCAGCTATCGTCACCTTAGATTATATGATAACCTTGGACGAAGGAGAGGAAGAGGAAGAGCAAGTCAGCGAATTCAGACTGTCCTATTATCCACATAGGTTAAATGTGTTCAAGGACATGTTGGACGAAGCGTTCCATTACAGGGCCAAGCACACTATCTATGGCGATTTTAAACCCTTGAAGGAAATAAAAAATCCTGGTTTCTATATCCACGTGATGGAGAAACCAGAATAGGTCAGTTTAAAAGAACTATAATCATTTCAACGAACACAACTTCGTCGTGGAGTTTTACTCTTCAACGTGTCTCGTTTATTTTCTATTTATTTCGTGCATTCCTGGAAATGCTATTTACATCGAGTTTGAGTAGCTCACTTTGATCTAGTTTAATCTCTTGGGAACTCTTGCTCTGCCTCGTGACTTTTATAATTTATATACTTTTTTGTACGTTTTAAGAAACTTTTGCTGTGTTCGTTTTCTTTTTATATATATGTATATAATACATATATATTGTACATATATATTATACACATATATATAATATTTATATATAGAGAGAGGGAGAGAGGGAAAACATATATTACATAATTCTAGTTGTAAGTTGACACTGAAAAAAGATGAGCAATAAAAAGAAGTAGAAGGAAAAATTGTGATTGATTCAAGGATCGATTCGCAAATAGAACAGCGGAGCTCGGTCAAGTTTTAATCTTTTTTTATTATAAGTTCGAAAGCAGCTTTCTTTTGAGTATTCTAGCCAGGCTTCGTTCGATGCTACAATTTGATCTCTCGACGATACGATTTTTCATTTCTTATTTTATGTCTTTTTTTTTGTTTTTTCTTTAAGTATATTCGTCTCGGTGATTTTTTGAGCGATCGTTGACGCCGATTCGTGAATTCCTTGATCGATCCTTCGCTTCCGACCGTCGTTCTTTTAATCTGTTTGAATGTTCCACGCTTCGCAAAATAAGATCAGGAAGACCAGCGAACATTGGACCGCGGTAGATTCGAAATTTTGGTTAGTCTTTGCGGTTGATGTTTCGTTTTACGATGTATTCGCTTAAAACAAAAGAGTTCCTCAAGTTTTAACCTCATCATCGATACTTGGATTTAATCATCAGTGGCGCCGTTCAAATACCATTTTCCTAAATTAATATTCCATCTTAAACGTTCCTTTAAAAGTTCTTCGTCATTTTCTAACCTTAATTTCATGTTATCTACATCATTTATAGGGAAGAACCACGAATAACCTTGCAACCAATATAATTTCTTAAGGATCAATATCGTCCGTCTAAGAAATCTCAATCAGAATCGGGCATTACTGATTTAAAAGATTCAATATTTACAGAATTCTGTAGCAGATCGATCCTTTGAGAGAAGATTTCAAGGTTATCTTAATTAAAGACGGTTGAGCTCGAAGGGCGATCATGATCGTAAGCATTTTGCTCTTAGAACGTGCAGCTTTTTATTTTCGATCGAAGCTAGAGATTTTATCGATTTAGATTCTTCCAAGGAGAGTTTTCGTCGTTGTTATCGATCGTCGACGATCGCTCGAATTGAAAACAACAAGAACATGAACGCGGCGAGGAGCGTTCGCGTAGGACCATTCGTTCGTCGCGTTTCGTCTTCTCTGGCTCGCGTCGAGATCGCACGATCGGATTCTCACGAGAGTTCGCAAACAGCTCGGCTCCTGTCGATTTTCCAACGCCACGAAAATCGATCGATCACCTGATCGTTTCACGATACAGATTTCTTTTATTTCGTTTCGCTTCATTTTGTCCTTGATAGAAAAATGAAAAGTTTATAATTTCAAACACTCTCTTGGTTTACGTACAACGTTGTGATACGCTGTTGTTCGTTACAGAATTGCAAATACGACACGTTTTTTTTTTTTTTTGTAAAACAACGGCGTTTCGATTTATAAAAGAAACATATTGTCATATATAGGAGCGCGAAGCTTTGTTTTGCGGCAACCAAGAGAGGTTATGTTCGCTAATTGTTTATTAGACAGTCAGTTTCTATCGATTAAAAGTATTATATTAATCTAAGACATAGAAAATCGTTGATTGAGAAATGAATTTTCTTCCGGAGGATGAAAAAAAGATTGACGAATAAGTTGAGCGATGGTAACTGGATTGATCGATTTTTCATGGCGCTCGATTACCGAAGAGCAGTTTCTGGAAATGACAAGGACAGAATTTACAAGGCCGAGGACTTGATTACAGTGCAACGAATTGCCCATATAGAAAAATGGACGAAGTGTTAGTTATAGCAAAAATTTGTTTACCCCCCTTTTCTTTTGTTCTAATAGTAATCATAATAATAATGATCATAATAATAACCATAATAATATATATATATATATTTTTCTTTATTTCTTTGTTATTCCGCCGGATAGCTACTATATAGATTCTCTTAATCATTTTCACAAAAAATTCGATACGATCACGGCTTCTTCGATCGTCGCGGCGATCACAGTCGTCGTCGTATAATTTTTTCTTCTTTTTAACGAAAAGAATCTGTCGTTCCTTCGTACTGTTTCTGTCATTTTTATTTTGGAGAAAAGAAAGATTAAGATATCAGATTCAAACAAAAACGAAGCATCCGCTCGTCTCCTTTCCTTCGAAAAGAACGAGCGGGAGTTTCACAAAGAAATAAAGACAAACCTGCGTTCGTTCGTAAACTCGTCGTTGACAAATGAAAATCGATGATGACGACGATGACGACGACGACGACGACGACGACGACGACGACCCGTGTCGCGACGCTGTCCACTCGAGTACGGCGATAATCCGTTATTGCAAAGTAGCTGATATATAAAAATTGTAATATCACATGTTTACCATATCTCCTTTCGTCGTGTTGCCTGTTTCCGCGGCACCACATCCGACAACGACCCGCCTTGTCGGCGTTCGGCTTCGACGCGGACACCAATTGCGCTCCTCCACCTCCGTCATCTTCGATTCTCTTGGAGAAATCGCTCCGTGCACAATGTGCACTGCACATACACACACTGTTCCACGGGAAAAATACGTGATGGAGGTTCGTCGTTGCAATTACCAGAGACGCGGATCGATCCACACTGGCGAAACACTCAAAAAGACCGCGTTGTCAACGATTCCAATATGACGGACCAATAAGTCGATCATATGTCGTCCACCTCGATCATTCGTGACTTCGTTATCGGCTTCGTTCGAGCTTCGTCGCGTTGAAAATTGGCTCGTTGCGAATTGGTGCTGGAATGTTTCGATTTTGTCAAACATCACGAGTGGCGAGTCCGAAGGGAATGTAAATCGGGGATTTTATGAAACCAATATGGCGCTGGGTTTATCGAGGAGATCAGAATGAAACGCGTCATCAGTCTTCGATATTTTCGATGCAACGGTTTACGGAAACGTTTGGTGGTCGACTTACCGGTCACCAATGGAACCGCCCGATGGAGACGAGGATACGTGCGCGAGAAGAGAAGCTCTCGGATAGCGAACAGAGCGAGTCCACTTTTCCGCCATTCCAATATCGCTAGTATTAGTAACTTTTAAAATGCCAATTCGAAACTGAAATTGAAATTACGTGAGTGAATATTGCTTGCAGAATTTCGAATATTTTCGTCGAAATTTTTGTAAGATTGGAAAAAAGGATTTTGTAAATTAACTCCTTGCCTTATGATCTTTTCAGTACATACTCAAATGAATATTTTTGTAGCACCATGTCAAACGATGTGTTATGGATATGTTGTATATAATTTGCAGTTAGATCAAACATTGTTAAAGTATTCGAACTTCATTACGAGTACAATATCCCTTTATTGAATTACAACTATAACGTTTGCCACGAGTATGATCCGATGTTAAGGCAAGGATTAATTTTTCAGGTTAGTATGAAAATGGCAAAACGATTTGGAACGTCGGGCCGATAGACTGGATATGCAGCGTTAAAAAGGAGCAAGGCGCACCGTTCCTGACAATAATTCTCGATCGACGCGCGTCAGCTGCTGTAAACGTTTCAACGGCATGTTAAACTTCCGCGTTCGTTTTAAAGTGTATAGAAACTACGATAGAGCCAGCTATATCGTCACCGCCGCTAAAACCTAATTAACAAAGTTCTCGTAACTGCTCGATAATTCAACATCTTTCTCTTCATTTTCTTCGTCTCGTTCTCGGTAACATCGTGAAATTAGAACTATTTCTGCATTACTCTTGTACGCTCTTCGTCTTCATGCCCCATACACACACAAACAGGCATTCTCGCATTCTTTCTTCCATATTTTTCGCTTCTATTTAATATTTATAGTATTTACACGCGTAGATATCCCTGTCAGCGCGTTTGCCCGTGTTCCCTTCGTTTTCTTTTTTATTTATTCATTTTGAATCGTCGTGGATCAACGTTAAGTCGTACGTTCGGGTCTCGACAATCCGTGGTTCCCCTTTAATCTGAATTGCGTTCAAATCCGGATAATATTACGCGAATGATCGATATTCGTTAATTAATAACGCCAAAAAGCAATGCTTAGTTCGTTAGTTTACAGAATTTAACATTTTAACGATTTAACTTTTTATATATATACTACGATAGTGACCGTACATAAAAAAAGTAAATCATATACAACCATATGTTCCGCCATATGTAATGTAGATACATGAGGGGAATCGCGGCGTGTAAAAATGATATATGTAACCTCAAAAGCTCCTCCGTTCGCATCGTTTCATCTATATATGTCTGCTTAAGCTAACGAAATATATATATATATATTATATATATATGTATATATCTATCAGAGGCTTATTCGATTAATCGCAATTCTCTCTACTCGTGAGATCAATACTTTCCATCTTTGATTGTCCTTCAGAATTGTGTTATTCAAAGTTCTTTCTCGAGGCGGCAGCAACAGAAATACAACATACATACGCATGTGTGTGTCTCTATTTCTGTGTGTGTGTGTGTGTGTGTGTGTATGGATGTACGTATACTCGGGTGATGTCTATGAATATTCTCGTTGTCGAATTGAAATTTTGCTCAAAACAGAAAGCTGCGCCGGAAACCGAGAAAGAATTAGACGAAAAGAAAAGAATAATCGCGATATGATATTTTCTTTCTGCTTTTTTTGAACGTTTTCTTGTTGCAAACGCGTTGACACGAACCACGCGTCATTTTATCAGTTTCTTGTTTTTTCTATGTATATGTATGTATGAATATATATACACGTGTCATAGTTACAAGATATATATACACCTAATATTGCTGTTTGGCTTCTGTGAATGCCATGTGAACGCAGGATTAGGTCATGTTCTGCGATGTAACAAAGTATACGGAATCTTTGAGTTTCCGTTATGGTGTCTGACATTTGCCATTATCGAAATATCGCGACCGGAAGTTGCAGCACTTCAAATTCGGTCAAAATGCAGAGTTTTATTTACTTATTTATCTTTTTTTTTCTTTCCACGCTTTTTTCCTTTCTTATAGTTTATTCGTTCTTTTTTATATTTTGTTTTGTTAATATTTAAATCTCGCGCGATCGCTGCATTGGAAATGCAGCCATTCGAGGCGTGGTCGAATTGACTTTTAACAATTTATAATTATTCATTATCGTCATGATGGGTTTCGAGAACCATTATCGTATTAAACGTCTTCATTGAATTTTATTTTATATTTCTTTTTTTCTAATAGTCGAATAGAAAAGCTGGAGCAACGAGGAGAAGTATGTTGTTTAACACGTTTAAAAAAATAAGAATGACCTTTGTCGGTAGCTTCTAGGCACCTACGAGAACTGGTTTCTTGCTGTACCTTGAATTCTTTCTCGTTGAATAGCTTTATAATCTCAACACTTGTTATCTGTCTTGAGACGTTTAAGAGGTTGATGGATCACGAATCGTTTTACGGGAAAAGTTTCCTGAAAAGGGTAGTGAGAATACTTTTTGATGGGAAGCTTAGAAAAATGCGACGCAGAGGTGACCATCAGAGCACTTCCGGTATTAATTTCCAAATCACTTTCATTTAAATCTATTGTAGAATTTTCAAAATACCATATACATAGATAATTTAATCTCTATGTCTTTTTTAGAAAGATAAAAAAACAAGATGAGATAACATTAAGTGAAAAAATATAGTCAACATACCACGATAAAAAAGATCTAGGTGACTCAACTTAAAGTTAAAAACAAATGACCTAACTTTAAACCTGGTGAAACAAATTTAGCTCTAATGTATAAAATATTCAATGAATGTACTCCCAAGGTCGCCACGACGAATTTTCACACAAATTCACGCACTTGTAATCGATTTTTAATCATGTACACGCATACATACGTACATAAAGCATACACATACGGTTCATTGAGACGAAACTATCGAAAAGCCATCGATTAACGTTCGCAAATCCTGCTTTTTCAAAGCTATCGAATGAAATAGATGAGAGAAACAAGAAAGGGGAAACGGTAAAAAAGAAGAACACGGCACCATGGTGCAGCGATAGCGAAGCAACGATAAACGACTTGACAACGCGTTTCGACGCCTTTCGCCTTCAATCATAGAGCTCGACGGTCCGAAAATTCAAATGCAGAGAACATCATGATTCCCTCTCTATACTAACTCTTACTTTCTCCAAATTTTTAACACTCTTCTAATAATTAATCGTTGAGCCTGAACCGTTCCAAGCAATTAAAGAATCGTGTAGCGTTGTTCATTTTATAATTGGACTGCTTATTAACAATTTTTTCATTCAATTTATATAGAATTAATTAAGGAATGATTGAAAACGAATGAAAAACGTGAACAACGATTCTCTAATTGCTTCAAGAGTACATATACATATATGTATGTACATATCGTTCTTCGTCTTCTCTTCATTTTATTCTTATTCTCATTCTCTTCCTTATCGTTTCTTTCCTTTTCTTTCCTTTTGTTGTTGTTGTTGGTTGTTGTAGTTACTTAAAATCTATCGCGCGCAACCACGAGTCTAGCTGATATCCCCTAAAGATGCGTGTAAACCTACGATTACAATGTGTGTTACCTTACGTATTAGAACGTGAGTATTCTGAATTTTTTTAGTTTCCATCCTCCTCTCGTTTAAACGTTCGATGTCTCGAAGAAGCCGTCGCAAGCAGTATATAATTCGATATACTTTTTTGTGTATTTTTTCTTTGGGTTACTTTTTTGCTTTTTAATCGCGTGTTTGGCCATGCAAAAATATGCCAAGTTGCATTATAGCAGCGGGACCGTTTCGTCGGCACATCCCCCTTTTGTTTTTGCTCTCTTATGTTTTCTTAACCTCCTTTATAGAATTTCTTTGGTTTTTTCCCTTTGGTATTAAATTCGAACGACAATCTCTGATCAATAATCTGAAAAATCAATATTTTTTTCCCCGTATTGAATTCGTTCTTTACGCGTACCAACGAATGCTCGCTGAAGACCAGACGCGAAGCGAGTAGCGAAAATGCAGTATGTCCTTAAAACGTACGCGGTGAAATTTTACAGGTAGCTTACTCTACCGGTACACTCGTCTCGTTTCATTGAAAAGAGTTCGCTGAAATAGCCGTCCTTCTCTTCTTCAAAGCAACTACAAATCTTAATCTCGACACAACTTCCATTTCTTTCCATAACCTATGTATTCTTCTTCTTCAAAACACACATGGTTATGATAACTTCCAAATAGCTATTTTCCTTTTTCCATCTCTTAGAATAGGATCAGCTCCGATGATCCTAACCAACCACATAAAACTTTCTCAAGTCACATCCAATTCCACCATACTTTATCCTAACCTTAACAAAATTATCCCAGAGAACGGTAGTTCGTTCCAGCGATTCTCGGTAGAAGATCAGCCTCGAGACGATCGTCCGGATCCTTAAGAACTTTCACAAGTATTCCCTAGGTCTGGGCGGAGGCCGTTTTCTGTCAGACCTGTCGCTTCTGTCCGTCGCGGTGGTGTTCTGTTCCCTGTCATCCGTGCACTCGAGCATCTGCGTGGTCTCTGTCGCCTCCGAAGGACTAATAGGCTGACTAGCTAACGGTGCCAACGGTGCAGCTCCCTTGTTCCTTGATTTGCTTCTTCTCTTCCTCAAAATCAACGGTCCAAGGGATGTACCATCGTCCCCTCTGGAAGTGGACGCCTGGGCCAGTCTTTCTAACAACTCTTTACTCACTTCCCTCGAGGAAGTCTTATAATCACTACTACTGTCCTTCAGTCTGTCAGACTGTTGCGATTGATGATGGTGATGGTGATGATGATGATGCTCTTGGGATTTTGAGCTTCTCTCTGTGGTTGTACCCTGCTCCCTGTAACCTTCGGTCGTCGACGTGGATGCAGTCGCCATAGAAATTTTCTGCTCTGTGCTTCCTCCAGGTGTTTGCGTAGCCTGGGAACCCTGTTGACAGCTAGGAGCACTTTGTGGTTGACTGGTTGACTGAATCTGCGAGGAACCGCCGCTACCACCTGTTGGATAATTGTTCGAGCCCTTTTGCTGCTGTGGACTAGCGGCAGGAAGCCTTGTCATTAACGTCTGCAGCATGTCTTCAATTTTAGCTAATCTTTGATTGACTCGTTGCACTTCCAGTTTCAGATCAACCTTCACCTCAAGCACGGCAGCTAGGATTTCACGATCGTGGCTCGGCTGAGTGGTAATTAGTCCATCGTCATAGCTCTCCAGTCGGCGAAGCTGGAGCTGTTTCGAATCTGCCGCATTCTGCTGCTGTTGTTGCGTCTCTTTCACGTTTTCAGCGTCACCTGATTCTTCGATGGTACCGGTCAGCTTACCGAATTTTGGGAACACCTTGTTGCTACCGGCACTAGAACTGGGGCGGGTGTCCCTGGCGCTTAAGGATCGTTTGAACGTATCTACACCGGTTCCCGTCTCGCTTCCGGAGTCCAGGCTGGAGCTTCCTGTAAAATTCAGGCCTTTTGTAATGATTTACTTCGCGTGATTTTTATATAAATATTCTACAATATTGTAAACAGTTATTCCAGCCTCGATTGGAATCATTGGATATTGGATATATCTAGTTCCTAGGTTAGGTTTATTACTAACATTATATTCATATTACTTAGGTTTAATACTATTAATGGTATTCATCATGTAATATGTAGAATGAGAAATGAATTATTATGATCACATGATACCCAATTGTAACAATTAAGGGTTTTTAATTTTTCATCTTCTAGGTTTCTATTATTCACTGACCAATAGAGTCAAAATTTCCATCACAATAATCGTTTTACAATGGTTTCCATAGGACGAAACAAAAATAACACAATCGAAAGTAGAATATTTGTAAAGATTGCAAGTAAGACATTCAAATGATCTTTTTTTTTGCAAGTTCTTCCTAATCTCTTTCTTCTAATAATCTTCTTCCAAGAAACCAAGTTTGTTGCAATTACCGTATTAACTTTTGCAAGCATTACCTTTCAAGCATTACTTTCACTATCTTCGATTATCTTCGTGTCATTTTATATAAAAATAAAATATCCTAAAAAATAATTCGCGAATGAATTAAAAAAGAATTGGAAGAGAATTTGAATCGAATTGCAAAGAAATGAAAAGAAAAGGGATATATGATAAAAATTTGGTAATTTTCAATCACCTAAGAGTCGTCCCCACTTCCCGGCCCGTCCTTTAATAGCAATATTCTCGTCCGCGGTGGAGAGTTTCCTAGCGTGCGAGGTCTCACCCTCCTTCCCATCCTTCCCGTCTTTTCCGTCTCCTTTCTCCACGTCAGCATTGTGTCTCTCCCTGCGGAACCTGGATAGAAAAAAGTAGAGAGCGAGAACGCCCGTGTTTAGTCCTGTCGACGTAATTTGCTTTTGTCTATTTACATTACTGGGATTAAGAGGCCAGTTTCACTAGGCGATCAATTAAATAAAGGGGGGAATAATAAGATTACATGGTGTATACAAATCATGGGTAGGAGAATAATATAGTACATATTTAAATTTGTTCTTTTTTTTACGTCCAAAAGTTTCACATATGTACGTATTTCTTCTTTTCATTTTTTTTTTTTTTTTAGGTTAGGTAGAACTTTTGTGAAACTTTTCTGTCCCTCGATCGTGTGTGATCGATAATCATCATTCAGCGGCAGATTTTTGGGAAGCATAAATACGTATATATGCAAAATATATATAAATTGGTATATACATAGGTATTTATATACATTTTACATATATAGTCTGATATTATTTTTGGTTAGACGAAGAACAGTCGTTCTTTCTTTCTTTGTTCTGTTACTGGTGCCGCTTTTTTTATTGGTGGTAAATGAGTCAAGTTCGTTCTACTGAGGCTAGAAAAAGGGAGACAGCTCCAGCGGTGTTCACGAGCAACCTACTTTGATGTGCCTACGGGATTCGAAAGAAAATATTCTCGGTGGTGATAAGATGCCGATAAGACATACGGGAAAACCTGGCGGCGTCGATGAACCGATTGTGGCCTCGTATCTATCAAAAAAGAAAAAAAAGTAAGTATAAAATAAAGCTCTTACTCAAACATACACTTAGGAATACGTACATTGAGAAAAGAAATAAAGAAAAGGCCATAAGTAAATGAGGGACTAAAAAGAAAAATAATGTCGCACATGTTACAATTTACAACAAAGGTACGAAAGCAAAAGTAATTTTGGTAACATAGGAGGATAAAGTTTATGCACAATGATTCATCAAATTAGTGCGATCAATTCGGAAATTTTGAAATTGTTTGAAAGTCCAATAAGTATGTTTGGAAAGTTTGTAAGCTTTCTTACAAAAAAATATCGTAGTTAATAGTATTTAAATTATTGTCGAAATATCTTTTAAATTAATCAATGATAACTCGATACTTTCTCTGCATAAAATAAGGCGACGCTTCTATCTGTGCTTCTGGAAAATGCATATCCATCATTGTACTTGCGAGAAAAATATGGTCGTGAAAATGTATAATAGTCCTTGAATCATTCGTCTTTTTCCTCTAACACTTCGTTCGACCAAAAGAGAAATACGACTTGTTTCAATTTCGTTATCCGTCCAGTAATAAAACCTGTACAAAATTACTGAAAATTCGAAGAAATGAAATTTGTCATTTTGTTTTTATTTGATCATAATAATTCGATTATCCATTGTCGTATTTGGTTGACGAAATTTTGAACGAAAGTTTCGTGGCGAAAGACACAGGACAACATTTTTCTTGATCAAAATCGTGATGTCTGATTTTCTGTCACGAAAAGTCGGGACAAAAGTTGTCACGATAATTTTTAGGCTGAATTGGCCGAC
Source organism: Bombus superbus (assembly GCA_014737385.1). Lineage (NCBI taxonomy): Eukaryota > Metazoa > Arthropoda > Insecta > Hymenoptera > Apidae > Bombus > Bombus superbus. The sequence continues at coordinate 7,430,373 of JACXIK010000019.1, read as the reverse complement.
TCAGAAATTTCGTGCTTGATCCGTAATCATACGTTTGCTCGTTGAGAGCATCAAAGTTTAAATTACAGGTTATGTACCGATCGTACTCTGGTGGGACACGAGCGGAGAATAACAAATCACAGTATGTAAATAGGTAAGTAGTTTTCGGCATGCGTATCGGTCTATTTCTTTCGTCGTTTCATTGTCCTGGGAAAATAGGCGGATTCTTCCCGCGGGATTTTCTAGGAGAATGCTAAAGAAAATGAAAGATCGTGGATTAAGAAAATATAGAATAGAATCTTTTTACATAATTTCTCTCTTAACAAGAATTTCTTAATTTATGTAATTAATACCGATTCGTGGTTAATGTGAATTTTCAAAATGCGAATCTTCCAAAATTTGTTGGAAAATTAAGGAAGGAGATATTTATTAATTTCCTAATTTCACAGAGGCAGGGAATTTCAGTGAAAGTGGTCGGTTTATGGTCGGGCATGATTTGCCTCTCTTGGGTTCCAAGATATTTTCTACTTATTATTCATGAATCTTTCAAAGTTTTCTCGAGATATTACGAAATGTACAATATTCTGAGATAATTTTTCTATTAGCAACAATTTTCTAATTTCACGAAAGGGACGTGTTTAACGATCGTGTCGAGCGAAATGCTGAAAATTCCAACAACGATGGCCAATCTTTCGATCAGACGCGTCTTTCTTTTTATTCTATCCACGAAGTTCCAAAGTTTCCTGGAAGAGTATTAAGAAATTTAAAATAGGATCTTGCAAGATAATTTTCCTAATTTGAAACAAAAAAAACATTTTTTAATCTCACGGGAAGAACACTCGAGACGATCGTACCGATTAAAATACTGACAATTCCAATATGTTGACCAATTTATAATCAGACCGCGGTAATTTATTTCACGGATTTTCTAAAATATAGCACCCGAAATATTTTCTTCTTATCCACGAATCTTTCAAGATTCCTCTAAAACAGGAAAAAATCATAAGCAACCAAACTTTCGCAATTCTAAGTCGCAGCAACGAGGTAAATGATGAAATTTCGCAGGATGGAGTTTCTATTCGGCCCCAATTGTGGTTCATCGACGCAACGTTAAATGATACAGTAGTATAAATGGTAAACGAGCTGCCTGATTAACTGTGGGAATGCCATCGAGCGATCAACTCGCACCACTCGATCGAAATAAGGCCAGAGAAGAAAGAGAGAAAAAAAAGAAGATAGAAAAGAAAATGAAAAAGTATACCGCCACGTCCGTCCTAATCTCTTCGTTCTAAATTCAGTGTCATTATTAAAAACGTACTCTACGAATCTATCATGCACGATAACATGCCACGATCGAGGTTTCTAAAGAAACGGTCGTTTAGAAGTAGACAAAAATTCGAATAATTGTTAGAGGATCGTCGGCAGTCTGGCAGTTTTTCAAGCAGCTATTTGGCATCGTTATATATATGTACATATATATATGTATTAAAATATACGTATACATATTACATATATATGTATATATATAAATACAGGTGACAGAGAGAAATTTGAATCCTAGAGTGTGTACGTCACATGCATTCGGCGTTGCATAAAATCGAAAAAGGATCGGATGCTCGAGGCGCGATGGAGGACTCTGGTATTTCTTTCAAACGGATTCGTAGACTTCTTAGTTTTTCTCGTTTTAATAAGAAAAAAAAAAAAAAAAAAAAAATACGAGGCACTGAGAGAAAAAAATAGACCAGTCCTAACACTTCACAAATTGGATAATTCTCTGTTTAAAATTTATATATGCAAATAATTCAAAGCAACAACTGATTTCATTGTGTTATCTGATTTGATTTGGAGACAATGAATTATTTTCTTCACTTGTGCACGATTCATCCTTAGAAGCTACCATCAAAACGGAATCACGTCTGTAGTACCATGAAATTTATTCTTTATTCTTTTTCCATTTTAGAAATCAATACGTTCAAACGAAATGCAGCTAAATGTTTCATCGCTATTCGATAATAGGCGAGGTAATATTGAAAGAAATTTCACCCAATGATAGTTTTTAAGAGTTAATACAGCTTAGTGGTATAAATTAACACTTAGAACTAGGGATCTTTAATATGTACCTAAATATCGTATACGTAATTAATTAGAATTAAGGTAGTGTGACGAAAATAGATCATATTTTTGTTACAACAAAAATAAATACTATCGAAAGTTAATACTATGAAAAACAGTTGTACGTTTTTGGTAATCGTAAAAGCAAAAAATACGGTACTAGTCATTTTGACTGGTTTAATAATTCTGTGACTTGGTCCATTTTTGCTCTCAATGCGTCATATCGCTCTGTTAACGTTGGCGACCGTGCCGTTTTATCAAAAAAAAGTAATAAAACAGTAAAATTGTTCTAAAATAATAGAAGAGATTAGAAATTGAACGAAACAGAGAGCCCTCGAGTTTGCTCTATACAAATCCTGTTTCCACTAAGAATATATAATATACGTATATATATTTATGGTGGGAGAAAAATGCGCATAACCCTCTAAAGCCGTATATCTTACAGCACTCTAGCATTCGTCAGAACTGCAGTGATCGTTAAAAATGACAAAGATTGTATATAATGGCACCGGGTGATGTGTACGCATCTATAAACGATGCGACTCCTGGGCAAATCGATTTCGAATTTTCGCTTTCATCGTTTAAATATCACTATACTAAAATTATTAAAGGACGACAACGAAGACAAAAAGAACGGTATGACAATATTATGACAAAAAAAAAAAAAGAAAAAAAGAAAGAAGAAAATGATACATACAGACTGATATGTATGAAAGCGGAGAAATATTTACATGGTGTAATTTTTGAACGACAAATCAACGAAAAAAGTCGCTGTACAAGAACGTCGCTTGAACCTTATTTTTCAAGTTATAAATAATTGAATTCTCTGCTAGAAATACACCATTAGCTGCGTAGATTTATCCTTCTCACTCTATCTTTTGAACTTCTCAAAATTGTCCTCCCTTTTAGTTTCGGGATTAAAAACGCCTTGAACTCGATGATTCGCATTTCCTGTGCTCTATAGAAGAGTAATTTTTAAATTCGATATATCGTTGGTCAATTTCCACGTTAAAATTATCTCTTCGTTTGATTTTCGGATTAAGTATATGTTTATTTATCAAATATACGTCACCTTTTTGAACATCTAAAAAATATCAATAAGATAAATTATACAGTCTAACATTAATGAAGTTAATTTAATGTAACAACTAAATCGTATTTGTTTCTTACAAAACATCGTCCACGCATTATCTATTATCAGAGAGCAAATATTTGTATCCATCTCGTCTGATCACATCACATTTTCCTCACGTAGTGTTCCCTGTTCTCAGAATGACAAACGTGAGATCTACGCAGCGATCCATGTATTACTAATGTAAAACCAAACTGTTTGCAACTTGAAAAATAATCCTGAAACGATATTTTTGCACAGGAACCCTCTTCGCTGTCTTTCAATATCTAGGCTCACACCAGGTCTGTAAAATCGCCCAGGTCTTTTTGACATCCTGTAGAAACAATAAACGAATATATAATAATAAACGAAAGAACGTTTAAAAAATAATAAATGGAAAAAGATACATGGTAAAAAGATGGCGCAAAAAGGTTTCGGTAAAAAGACACGGGAATTCGATTTACCCAGGCTACTTCGTAGACGTGCTGAGTGAGAATACATATCAGTTTCTCTTTCAAGCGTGTGTACAGCGATTGCACATCCGTGATACCCTTCGAAACCTTTTTCTCGAGAAAAATGCGTATCGGTCGCCCCCGGAGGAGACGTTCGCGCGAATTGCATAAAATCGGTACGACACGACTAGAAAAGGAAGAAGAAGAAGAAGAAGAAGAAGAAGAAGAAGAAGAAGAAGAAGAAGGAAGAAGAAAAAGAAGAAGAAGAGCAAGTAAAAGAAGATCGGTTTCGCGGATCTCATTCGTTCGATTCAATTATCTTTTAGATACGAATTTTTTTCTTTTTTGGTTCGACGTGTTTTTTGGTTTCACGATACACGCGAACGGAATATAGAAAAATTCTGCACGGTCCATCGTTGCCGGTAAGCCGCTCGTCCCGAGGTGGAACGCGTCGATCTAAAAAAAAGTTTTCTGTTTCTCGAATCTCCACGTAAAAAACGTTCACGCTCTCTCAACAATTGCTCATCCGTGATATATAAATAATTTAGGCAGGTATACATGTACAAAATCGACCCGTACAAGTATGTATATATACATATATATAATAACGATAGTTATAGTCGTATAGTTGACCACTACAGGGGAAGAACACGGTAATGAAATATTTTTATATACATATATTAATTGGTTTTGGAGCTAGATACGTGCTATTTTCATGCCGTTTATAATTTCTAAAATATCATTTTTAAGCTTAATTCAATTTTAGTTTTATCTCCTTCAATTTAATTTGTAGATTAATTAGCTCTCAGTTTTAAACTTCTCCTCGACTTACCAGGTTATTTCTATTTCCAGTCATATTAGAAATCTTTCTGTTTAAGCCACAGTTAAAGCGGCGTCAAAATCCGGAAACTAATAAAAACTATAGTTATCATGTTCTTCCCTTGTGCGTGTGATCTTCATTTCTAAAAATATAAATATATCTAGGGATAGATGTATGTACATATGTATATATACATATATACATGTATATATAATATGTATGTAGAGAAAAATCACAGTTGAGAACAATAATAATAATGTGTGTATATATATATATATATATATATACACATACATATATATATATATAACGATATACAATCATAATAACGATGGTTAAATATAATCATAATGAGAAGAATAATTAATCGAATCAATATAAATATAGAGTAATAATAATCAATAATATAAGAGTGTACGTAAGAAGTAGCAAAGATGGCAATAAAAAGAATGAAGAAAGATAAATAAATACGTAAGAAATGAAATTGCCTAAAACTGGGCCAGGGCGGCAGGACGTTCACGGTGAGCTCCTCGTCTGAATCCTGCTGGGACCGTCCATTCGCGGCCCTGCTCACGCCGATCTGGGCATCCCCGTCGGTCTTGAACCTTTACGGACAACAGGCCAGCCAAGCAACGATCAACAATCAACAATAATTTACCACAACATACGATACGAAAGTTTTCTAATTTTTTTACTTTTTTTTTCTTATATTCTTTGCATTGATATAATCATTAATCACGTGTGCTAACATAATCTCTTTCTCTCCCTCCCTCTCGCACACGCTCTTTCACGCTCGTGCTTTCGCTTTTTGTAATGCTAGTTAAGAGTATTATTGATTCAGTAGTCTGTAATTTGGCGCCCGAATGTTTCTTCTCGTATCTTTATGCGCGTGTATTTCATAGATTTCAGGACTTTCCTGTTCTTTATGCTCCTAGTCCGTGTTTGATTTTTGAGCGATGAATTTCATAAAGGTTGAAATACACACGTATAAGAGGGAAAATATCGTTCACACGATCCCATTCTCGCTCCTTGTTCTCTCATTCGATATTCCCAGCGAGATTGCGCTTTAAAAAAAAAAAGATACATATATTCGTCAGTCTGTTGGATTTGCGAATACAGACCAGTTGTCCACTCTGCACGGCCTTTCACGTGATCACAGAGAATCGGGGCTGCACGTTAATTATCTCGTGAATACGTATTCGTTTTTTAAAATATAAGCTCCCTTAATAGCTAACCAGGAAAACCTTCGTTAAGATATATTTTATGTAGCAACAGAACTACATGGTCAGACGTATGTATGTTCGTAAGTGCACATGGTTGATGCTTCGATTTATCTACGAACGAATTCGTATCCACCAAAATTAATTCTAATTGTAACATCGTAACCTCCCCCAATGCTTCTTCATTCGACAACAAAAAAATCACAACGAAACCTGTAAATTAAAAAGATTTTTTTTTAAGTAAAGAAAACAAAGGTTTTCATTAAAACAAAATTTGATTTTTTCATTGGAGAATGAGAGCGAGATCACTAAGAGAGGCGTTAGTTATTTAAATAGAATGGAACGGATGTTATCCATTCGAGCTTGACAGGCAACAAATCTGTCCCTACCTCGAGAAAATTTTGCGCACCAGGTGATCCTGAGCTTGATCTAACTGCGGCTCGTTTTTCCTCCTCTCAGCCAGCTCCTTTTCTCGACGGACATCCGCTACCTTCCGGAAGATCAGCTGCACAAAACAATTCGATTCCATTTTACGCGCTTAAATAAGCATAATAACAAGTACACAAGCTCGTGAAAGTATTTCATCATTCATGGAACATATTATGTGTGTTATACGAAACATTTTCAAATTCCAGACTATTACCACTATATTGGTAAAGTTTGAAACGAATCTCAAAATATATGCAGAAAATTAAAGGATATCTAATAGAAGTATATAGCTTATAGAAGTCACAAAAGTATTTAAAAAGTTGATTATTTGCTACATTAATGAATCACGATAGTACTAATTGTATGTTTAAGACTATTGTCAATATATTATACATATCATATACAAGTTTCCTTTTTGACTAAATATATGTTCGCAACAAGTGTCTTGTAACTTTTACATATATCTTCAGATTGATTATAGATTTGACAAATATAATCATAGCAGTCTTGTCTCATTAAAATGATTATATAATCTCAAAATGTTTTACATAACACGTGCAGTATATAATCCGTTTTATGTAATACGTTCAAGATGTACAACTTTGGATTGCCTTGAAATTGTATCAATATAAACACGACGGTACTATCTCATTACAGCGTTAATGAATTTCAAAATGTTTTACATAACACATACGATACACACATAACATGTAATGTATTTTAGTATGTCAATATATAATCCTTTTTATGTAATCAAATATATACAATTCCAGAGTGGTTCGACATTTTATCAATATGATAGTTGTATCTCATTATGATAATAACGGAATCTCAAGATATATGTATAATATATACAATATGGACATAAATGTTTTTTTCATGTTAAGTGTTCAAATACATTCATGATCCAGTGTGTATCAATTAGCTTGCGAATTATCTTATACTTTCTAATATTTTCTTACATCTTGTATTTTCTTGCATTTTCTGCAACATTTGCAGAGTATGGAATTCGTTATGGAACGCAGTATGCTTGGCGTAATTAATCAGGATGAACGACACGGCACAGTTGGAACGACGAGCGATTATTTATGGGGCCCGGAACAATTATTTATGCTCTCGAGTCGCTCCTTTGCTATTATTAATGGTCTAGAACGCGTTGGACCCTTTATCGGCTTTTTTACACCCCTTGCTATGTAGGTGACCATTATTCGAGTGTTAATAATCGTCCTTACGCTTCTACATCATATATATATCTATATATCTATATATATAATATAGTTTTATATATATATATATAATATATATAAATATATAAATATATATATATAAAACTATCGAAATAATCGAAGCATCCTTATACAAAGCACAAGTGTCAAAATGAAGAAATTTTTGCCCTTTTTTCTATTAAAAAAATGTTCTACTTGCCAATGGGAACGCATACTGTAGTATAGTAAGTTAATATCTGCACAGAATAATCAAACTTGTATATTAAGAAACACCATTAATCTTTAATATAATAACGAAAGAATGTCATGTATATACTTACTTTAGGTTTAGTAAGAAAACTGAAGAACAAGGAAATGCTTCGAATAACCCTATGGTAGGGTTATGTGAATCAGCCATGGGATATTATATAAGTACCAATAAAATAAATAACAAAATAACTTGCAGAAATATAATAATATACACACACTACTGAATTATGATAATTAATCTGTTTACAAATGTAGATCGCTTAAAAATTGTTTATAAAAGAATTTGACGAATTAATTTCACTCAACATAACCCTACTTTTTAAGCATTGCCGGCAACAGTAATGCTAATAGGTAGCACGACTGAGTAGATAACATTTAAATGCTAATTCAAACGATGTTAAAATATATGCACATTAAATATCACTTGGAATATTTTAAAATACACTTTTGTAATGCAATGAAAAGAACGTATTGAATAAATATATTTGTAATTTTCTAAACTCATAGGATTTGTAAATTTAAAAATGAATGACACATTTAGTTTTCTTTACAACTAAAAGGTGGTAAACACAGAGTTTTCTACGAATATAATTTTCTTTTTTATGAACGAGGGCGAATAAATGTAAAAAAATAAAAAGATCTTTTAATATATATGTTATGATTGAGCGGTTCAGAAGTCACATTGATCAACTCCATCAATTGAGAAGAAAGTAACGATATCTGAAACGCTATTTTTTAAATTTACTTTGAGATTTATCACTATTCACGTAATTTTCTTTTTAAATTATTTTATTAATTTTATTAATTTATTTTTAGGTTATTTTATTAATCGTGCACTCATGTAACAGACTGAAGAAATTAATAAAAAGTGGAGTTGATTAATTTGACTTTTGTAAATGTATATCTCTATCTATAAATAAATTGAATTTCGAAATACCAAAGTCAGTTAACTTTTCCTCTTTCTCCTGAAGAAATTTGATTTTTAGCACTTACAGTATTTTCTACAAGGATGCTTCGATTCTCAGATTCTTTGAACACGACTAACATTTTCGGAGATGCGAGATGATCTTCGTTCGTTAAGCTTATTAAGTAACGAAATCAACGTAGATAATTTCGGTATGCAATAACTCTCTATGTTTTACTATTCCTTTAGTGGAATAAAACGTAGATAACCCCGGTAATTGAATTTTTTCAGGTAATCCAGTTTCTAACGCCGGGAAAGCGACGCTTCCCTGCTATTTCCTTTTTTCCGGATAGAAAGTTGCAGGTTAAGGGTGGGAGGTCTCGTTTAACTTCACTCTGCACATGCGCGAGTAGAGCAGTCGATAGACGCACCGCGAGCGCACTAGTAGTAGGTTACTTGCTCTTGCTACTAACCTCAAAATATTTTATTTATCGTGTCGGCTCGGGGAAGCTCCCGGACCGGACGAGTTTCGTTTCGGAATTTCGTTTATGAGCCATTCTGAAAGAAAGTACGCGTACTTGCGTACTTCTATTACCGTGATTCGTGTTGAATCGAAGATTTCACTGAGAAAACTGATGTATATGAATTGATGTGGAAAATACTCCTCGTGTTTGAAAGGTTTGTAAATCCTTATCTTTTCTCCTATTGTTTACGATTACCAGTGATTTCTAAATCTAGAGATGTATATTATCGTAAATAGCGATGTAATGTAAAATAGAATGCAAAGTAGAAGATCGATTATTTGACAGTCATATGTTTATACAAGAATGTGTTCTTTATCTTTTGACAGTTGTATGGAACGATTTTTCTGAAAGTAATTGATTTGTTTCAGATGGGTCATGGTTCGAGCCGTTCCGCCTCATCCGCAAATATCCTCTCAGCGGACGAGCTGACCTTGGTGGAGAATCTGTTCAAGTCCATGTCCCGGAGTTCGGGCTCCATAAAACGCGAAGATATATTCAAACACTGGTCTACTCATTTGGATGATGTACTACTGCAATTTGTAGTAAGGTTCCTCTGTCACGAACCAGGAAAGAGAGTGTCTGCCATAAATGGAGAGAATTTTGGAAGATTGTACGTGTTTGCTATACGTGGAAGTCCGGAGGAGAGGACTAGTCTGATCTTCAATGGCTTCTCGGAAGAGGAGCAGAAACATGAAATACCCACTGCGACGTTCCTTCAATATCTTCAAGCCACCATTAATTCCTATTTGAGACTGCAAAAAAACTCGGGGAATGCGCACTACTTAACATGGAGTAGCATCGGCTGCACAGTGAACACTAGGAGAATAGGGATGAGATCCAGAAGTTTGTGCGTAGATTTAGTTAAACATGGTGAGACACTGACTAACGAACAAGTAGAGAACTGGTTCTCTATGACAACCACTTTCAATATCATACAATCGCACGTTTTTCAGTGTCTTTTTTTGGTTTCTCAGAAAAAAGGAGACAAGAATACAAGCAGTAGAATAAATGATTTGAACCTCTTGCCAGGCTGCAAAGGTTTGGAGAATATACCACACTTTCCAAGCATTCTGGGATTGGGTGATGTTCTGTTTTTGAATCTCAGCTTGCCCCACGAGCTCCGCAATGAATGGAGATTTTTATTTTCTAGTCAAGTACACGGAGAATCATTTTCTACTATGCTTGGAAGAATCACCATGCAAGGATCGACTATTTTAATTCTTCAGGACACCGACGATCACGTATTTGGAGGTTTCGCCTCTGATAGTTGGAGAGTTGGACCGAATTTCATTGGAAATCAATCTTGCTTCTTATTCAAACTCGAACCAGATATACTAACATTTCCTTGCACTGGTTACAACAACCATTTCCAGTACTTAAATCTTCATCAACAAACTATGCCTAACGGGCTGCTCATGGGAGGACAGTTGAATTATCCAGGCTTATGGCTGGACTGTGAATATGGATCTGGGAAATCAAGCTTGTCCTGCACAACCTTTCAGAATTATGTGCAACTCAGTGGCAAGGAGAATTTCAGGATCAAACACTGCGAGGTTTGGGGTGTCGGTCCTATTCCAGAAGTTGACGAAGAAGAACAAGATGCAAAGTCAGTTTTGGATCAAGATTCTACCTCGAGAGTCATACTAGAGATGTCTGGTCGCAAGATGTACAGTGACGGATTGAGAGAAAAGAAGGAGTAATTGTGATATTAGAAATTTGTCCGAGATACTATGGAAAAGAGAAAAGAAGGAAAACATATCAGGCTATTCAAAACTGTATCAGCTTTGTAGAAACAAAAGAAGATCATTGTATAATGTAATACTCGTGAATGAAAAAATAGAAAAAAAAGGTGTAGTTTTCGTGAAATTGTTTCAACAGAATAATATTAATAGCTATTAAAAAAGATGATCAACAATCGTGTTCTTCAAGCATTTTCTTCTGTTTGTTTGCTAGCTGATCTTTCTAAAAAAAAATTTCATGTCTCTGTAACGGCCTGATCTCTCGTACTAATGTCATTTCAAATTGACTCTACCATCGATAGAGCAATATTAAAACATATATATATATATATATGCTGAGAAAAAAAAAATGAAAAAAAAAAATTATACTGTGCGAGTTGCTGTGTCTTTCGAATGCCTATTATCTAGTGCCTGGTGAGTCATCAATCATTTTTAATTGGACTTCTTGACACACTGAATAAAGTCTATCAACAATGAGAGAAACTTGTACAACATATATTCATTACTATTGTTACATAAGACTGTGTGTGTTATTCGTATATGAGCCAGCTGGCGATCAATGTTCACTCTGCTCTATCGAAAAAACAAAGCCAAAGAGCAAACATTACACTGCTGTTCAATATAATGTTAAGAGTTCAATAAAGAATTGAAACCTCGAGAGTTCAAATCTTTTCTTTACCCTTCACTCTTCGCCTTTCTTTATTACAAATCAATTTGAAATTCTTTAAATCATGCAACATTTCAATTTGGCCAATTTTTTAATTCATACAATTTCTAACTAGATATTTTTAGTCATTTCAAAATAGCAATCTTCGAAGATAGAATTTCGAATTAACTATTTTGAAGACAATCAGAATTTCAAATTGGTAACTTTTAAAATCATCAAAATTTTAAACAAGCAATTTTTACAAAATTACCAAGATTTGAAATTTTGTCAATTTTTAAACTTGCCTACATTTGAAATTAGTCATTTTTTACCTGACTGGAATTTCGAATTTGTGACTTTTGGAATCATTAAATTCAAGTTATCGTGATTTAAAAATCTCCAAAATAGAAAACTAACGATCCTTGAAGTAATCAAAGTTAAAAATTAGCAATTTTCTAAGACATCTAGGATTAAAGTAAGGAATTTTTCAGAGAGAGAGAACACCAAAATTACAAATTGGCAAAATTACAAATTCTGTAAAGAAGTTATTTAAAACAATATGGAAAGATATTTAAAATTTCAAGCGAATTCATCTAAAATAAACAAAGAGCAGCACTTAATCTGTAAATTGAGTTTGTCTAAAATAATCAATAAAACAAAAGAAAGATAATAATAGAAGCAAAATTTAAAAAACACTCACCCTATGGCTAAGGTTGTAGGTCAAAACGAGATTCCTGGCGAAAGAGTTGGCGAAAGCCTGATAAAAATCCAACACCTCCAGTAATCGATCCCTCTTGATCGTATGGAGATCACAGTAAGTAAGAGCTCGAACATTGGCAGCGCTTTGTCCTACGGACGGGTTTGTCCAGAAGCTATCGCCGAACACGTCACCCTTGCCGAGAATCGCCACGACCTCGTCATCCTGGATCACCTCGAGACTTCCGGTCACGATGAAGCACAACGAATCGATAGACTCGCCTGTGTGATACAATAAATCACCTGGCGCGCTGTGGGACATCGTGAAGTGCATGGCCAAAGCACGGAGGCAGCCATCGGAGGCCAATCTGAAGATAAAAGTGTATAAATATGATTGTACATATTAATTACAAGTCGTTATAATTACAAGTCATGATATAAGGATTGCAAAAATCAAAACATATCGATAAAAGATGTACGAATAGTGTACACTTTCTCAAGAACTAATGGCTCGTTTTTATAAGCGAAGACAGGTACATAATTAATTGTAAATTGTAGGAAAAATTGTGTTAAATTATACGCGCCACACAAGGACACCTCTATGCAAGAATACACTAAAATCTAAGAAGAGTGACGAAGCTTGCCTAAATGCAGGGTGTTCGTTGAAGACCTTCCTGTTCAGATGAACGCAGATATCCGCCTTCATATCCTTGGGGCAATAGTTAAGTACCTTGTCGGTGTCTAGGCCCTTGGTCATCGCCCAGGTGCTTACCACGTAATCCATCACGCGTTCGCTAAGCGCTTTCGGCACCTCGTGCAGCTTCATGAACTCTCTCACGTTGTTCAACATGTCGTGATACTTGGCCGTGGCCGATGTCATCTGTTGGATGATCGTAGTCACGTGGCCGAAGATCGTGGCGTACAACAGGGCTGTGAACAAACAATCGAACAATTATATAATGACACTTACAGATTTATAGATCAATTCAAATAGAACTTGCTAACGATAAATTAGACACCGATTTTTAACTCTTTGAGCTTCAGGTAAAATTGTAAGGCGCTGGAAACTTCACAAAGTAGCCCAGTAGAGAATAGTTGCAAATTCCTTTTTGTCGTGACCCGAGAGATACATACTTATACACCCTGTGCAAACTGCTTTAATTTTGCACAATCTCCGTCCTTTGAAAGTTCGGAGGTGGTAATCAGATTATGAATACTTATGCATTTATGAGAAACGCGAAGACATTTTTAGATTATGAAGGCACACAGGTAAAAAGGCAAAAGTATGTAAATAATAAACTATCCGAGATACATAACGTTTCTTACATAATATTTAGTAAGTAAAACAAATCTCCATTTAGATTCCGTTTCATAAGCGGTGTCCATTAAACTATCAATTTGTACTAACATCCATACTCCAGTCATACAATAAATTTTACAATACCAACGTTCGCTCTTGAGGATACAAAAATTTCATTACCAATTGGATACCTTAAAAAGATAATCTGATTTTAGTAAAGGTAGTATCACGAACTTCATTAGAGGAATAAAAAGAAAAAATTGAAGAATCGTACCGGCGATGATCATCATGCAGATGGTAAAAATCTTCTCGTTGTCGGTCTCGGCGGCGACGTTGCCGAAGCCCACGGAGGTCATGCAGGTCATCGTGAAGTACAATGCGGTGACGTACATGGTTCTTCTGGACGGTCCTGCGATTAGTTCCGGCGCTGTGCTGGTATTGGTCCACAGATAGCTGTACGGTGACTGGGTGACGTTCGCCAGCTTCCACAGCCAGGAATACTGGACTCCGTTGTCCGCGTCCGACCTTCCTATCGAGTACCTTTAACCCAACAACCCTTCTTATTATTCTCGTCATATTTATCTTTCTACCATTTTACATTCTCTAATACAGGCTATAAAATATAATAGAAATATACAGAGTGTTTCCAATTTTTCTGGATAAATTGCTGAGGCATGATTTACAAATGAGCAGGCAGTCAGAAGGCAAATTAATCCAACTACACTTTCTACGACGTTATCGATCTTATATCATCCTAATAAATAATTAGCATTCGATGATTTAAGAAAGAAATCTTATCCTTGCAAATAGAGGGCATAAATGTAGTTGCGAGTTTATATTTTCGCGAAGGAATAATCAAGGGTCTAAAACTTGGATAGAAATTTGTATCCTCTAGTAAATATAATACTATAAGCAACACTTTACTTTCAGTATGTCATCAATCTTTAACACATTGTATCTATTCTCTGCATTCTCCTATCTCTAAATCTTCTACAACAGCATAAGCATATTTTCAAAATAGTAGCAAAGAATTTACAGTACAACTGCATATATAACATTTCTCTTAGTTAAAACTGAAGAACATCGAAGATTTACCGTCGTCACTTGTTCAAAATACAAGAAATAATATTATTTCGAATATATATCAAATGAAAATTATATGACAATAAATAAGAACAAATATTCAAAACAATTACTCGTTATTTTATAACAGCCTGTACAGTACAACTTTACTCGATAAGTAAACAAGTCTACAAATATTACCTTGAAAAATGAAAAACGTAAGAAAAAGTATTTCAACCAGTAACACGTAACTATTTTCTTCGATCAACGTTTTTATCCTTTGTCCCATTATACTGTTGCAGTTTGCTCGGAAAAATTGGAAACACCCCGTACAAATGAAAGGCGAGTAGGATTCTCTGAGAACGCGTGAAAGAAGCACGCATGCTTTTTGGTTGGCTAAGATTCGCGTTGAAAAGCTTTCTCTTTCCACGTTCCTCTCTGTTCTTGACCGTTATCCTTGCTTCCATTCATCCAACCGTTCTTCCACTTTTCTTTCTCTGCTTCCTCTCTCTTCCTATTTTTTCTCTTTCGTCTATCCTTTTGAACGAAAAAATATCTGGCAAGAAGGATCACGGTCAAACACTCGAAGCTTCTTTTGGAAACGAGGACGGTTCGCCAACAGAAGATAATAGCGTTTCGAGCGAAAGAGCTCCCGTTACGTTCGTGGTTTCCCGTGATCGTCGATTCGACGATGGAGAACGTCTAAAGGACACGGAGGCTCTTTGTGGAGGAAACGAGCGGAAGGTTAGCATCGTCGTCGACTTTATTCTCTTGCACTCGAGAATAAGCCTCCTTTTTCCTCCATATTTTTCTCTTCTGTACCCTCTTTCTCTTTCACTCGTTCTTTCGTACTCTCTTTCTCTCTCTATTCCTTTCTCTCTTTCTCTTTTCGCCTCGTCATCTTCAAAGAGGAGGCAACGTTAGTTTGAAGCGCTACTTCGTTTATGCCGCTTCGAGCGGGGAAGAAGCGAAAATAATTAAGAAGCGAGGTGAAGGAACTAGGCAGCAGCAGTTTTAATGCGACGTTTCTTCGCGTTTGTTTTTCTTTTTCGATCGTGTGGCTGATCGATCCTTGCCCTGTATTCGCTGGATATCGCAGATATCGGGTCATCCTGAACCTTTTTATTACTTTTGAATAATACAAGCTTTTAGCATATAGATACTTTTGCGTTGAAATTCAGTATCTTCGTTTACCAATACCAATAGCGTAATGATGTAAGTTTTTCTCAATAATATAAGCTTTTAGAACAAAAGTACGTCCGTGTTGTAATTGAGTGTCTTACTAATACAGTATCTCTACCGATACTAACACCATAATACCTCTGAATAACGTAAGCTTTTAGGATAAAGATACTCGTGTCTCGAAATAGTAAATCTCCATTTACTAATATCAACGGTACTGTTTTTGATATATTTTCAACGTTAGAATAACGATTGTAATATCAAATCCAAGTTATCTTGTCGATCTCTAATACCATCTTGATATCTTCGAACGATCTTCGTACAGTGTTTAAACGGCCTTGAAGCAACTATAGTCTTGAAACGCTCCTCGGATGCGTCTTGTATACCACGTTGGAATAAATTGTACAGAACGTAACGGCGTTTACTAAAAATCAAACAAGCAAGCAAACAAACAAACAAACAAATAAACAAAAGCATACGAAACGTCGGAAAAAGTATACTCGTCTAATGTAAATGTTCAGGATGACCCAGTTAGCATTCGTTACTATTCTAAAAGCCATGGCAAACTGATTCCTTTCGGGAATGTTCCAATTCGTAGAGAAAATAAAAGAAGATCGAGATTATGATATCTTCTGCGCAATTCCCACCGGAACGAGAGTGCTATGCTGCTGTTCTGTAAAAGCGGCACGGCATATCCTGTGTGCGCGTGTACATGTTCTGTATGTGTGTGTATGTCCATGTACGTATATCTTTATTTGTGTCTAAGTTGCACGTGATGCAAAATGTTAGGTTGAGAAAATCGGGGGGAAAATAATGACGTCTAAGGTTTGATTTAGCCGTCAATCCTGCCGCAGCCGTGTTACCTTTTTGTGTGTGGGCAGGGTAAAATCACCTTAAAGTGACGTACCAGACACAGGCCAGCCAGTGAGCAACCAACATGTAGAAACAGAGCAGTAGAATGAGCATCGCGGCTCCATACTCCAGATACCGGTCTAGTTTCCGAACCACTCGGCCAAGACGAAGCAATCTGACCACCTTCAGAGCTGAAAACAGGCTCCCAATGCCGTCCTCGTCGTGGTCGAACGCGTTGAACACGTCGTACGGCAGACAGCTCAGAAGATCGATGATGAACCATGACTTTAGGTAGTTCATTCTGATCACCTGTCGTTTCAATGGAAAATTACGTTAGACAAAGTTTTATTCCAACGAGGTGTTCTGAGAGCAAGTGAAGTAGACAGAGGCGAGAAGGGTCGTAAAAGGTATTTTTGGCACGTGACAGAGAAGAATGGCAAAGAAGAACGACTCGACATAATTTTCGGCAACTCTCTAGATCCCGAGTTTGAATTATTTCCAAACGAATCCCCGAGAATGTCCTGAGAATTCCTCGAGAATGAATATCCTGTGACGACGACGACGACGACGACGACGACGACGACGAAGACGACGTTATTAAAACGGATTACAATACATCGAAATTTGACATTTTTCCAAGTTGGCAAATCCCACGATTTAAAATCCCTCGGAATAGGGGAATTTCACAGTTTAACATTTCCCAAAGATAACGTACATTTTTCAAGAGCTAGCTGCCACGGAAGAACAGCGAAGATGGATAATTTCAAAGCGAACTTTTACATAATAATGGATAACGTGCTAGCTTCCGAGCTTTCGCGTGGAACGATGGAATCTGTAAGCGACCGGAGGATTCTCGCTTCGCCGATTCTACGGTAGAACAATGAAAAATACAATATAGCGAAGAATCATCATCTCACGTACCTCTTACACGTCGAAATTCAGCAACAAACCTTCGACGAGTAACGAGTAACGATTAACGTACTTCTCTCTACAAATATCGAATTAACCGCCTGAAAGCTAACGTCTATCGGTCCGAGTACAATTCTGCGATACGTTTATTCCTTTTCTACGCATTTCCGTACTTACATGACCTCTACTTTTCTCTATATGGAAACCCTATTTTCTATAAAAGTCGCGGTTAAACTGCAGATATGTACCTTGGGCTAATGATCAATTGTCAAGCCAAACCAAACCGGTTTTTCATGGTGTTTGGTTTTGCGAGGATATTTGTACCTTGGGGTCAGACACCACCTCGCCACCAGGTCCAACGAACGTGGTGTGAAAATTGAGGACAATGTCGATGAAGAATATGACGTCGACGATGCTGTCGACGACCAGCAGGGACACGTCCTCGCTGGTCTTGTTTTTGAACGCGACGTTGTAGGGCACCATGATGGCCGTGTAAAAGGTCAAACATAAAATGATCCAGTCCCAGATCGCCTTGAACGCGCAGTAATGTAACAAAATGTGCGGCGGTGTCTTTGGTGCCTCTTGTCTGTACTGCGGCATCACGTCGCCGCTTAAGGACATCATCTGAAAAATGAGAATTATATCAGCGTTATCCTGCGTCGACGTCGTCCTTTCACACGGCTAAATGAAAACGAGTATCTTCGAGTAAAGTTTATTCGTCGATTTTACTATCTCTCGATTTTCAAGTTACAATCGCCTTCTGCTTTTACTTGACGATTGTTTTTTAATCACGAGTCTTATCTCTCTTCTTTCTCTATCCTCCTGTTCCTTACACACTGGCTATGGACTCTAGCTCGATAAAGTTCGCTTCCTTCGCAGGAATTTTCCAATTTTGATAAACGTTTCAGGCGGCTTGAAATCGGGCGATAAACGCAGAACGGATCGTACATTTAAATATTGCCGATTACGGTAATCCAGCAATCTCGAACACGTACAAATCCTCTGCGAATCCGTTAACATTTCCATGCAAATCTCTTCGAAACGGGAACGAATCTCCAACGCGAGTAAATCCTCGTCAAAGTCGTTCGGATACGAATGGTAGTTGGTGCGAGTGGCAAAATCAAAATCAAAATCACAATCAAAATACCTTACCGAATAAAGTGGCAATATTGTTTAGCTAAAATGATTAGATGCAACGTTATTGTCATTGTTATTTGCTTTATTCAGTGCCGTATCGATCACCGAGGCGATGGGCGATTATTTTTATATTCGCTGGCTTAGACAGAATCGACGAGTTAATTAATTAGTTGTCCTTGGGTTAATTAATGGATCTGGAATTAGTCGTAGAAATTTCAAATTTCAAAGACCAAACTCTCTGACAATTAAACCCGTTCTATAGAGTTTCAGCGTTTTAATATACAATCGGTAATTTGGATATTTTTGTTCGTTGCACCGGACGAACACTATGCCGTGAGATTTTATGCATTTGCGGAAAGTTTAAAAAAATGTAAAAATGTAAAAGTGCACGGGATCGATGATAATCCTCGCGATAGTCTTCAAACGTTAGTTTGTATTTATAAAAATGTGAGTTTCTATGAAGAAACGCGGTTCGATGACTTTGGAAATGATTAGGCAAGTTAGAAGGATTAATTAACAAATTAAAAAGGAGCGGCACGTTACTCACAAAAATGTGGATTCGTCGTAACGAGGATTCACAGTTGAACGACTTTAAAAATGATTAGGCAGGTTACGAGGATTAATTAGCAAATTAAAACAGAGAAAAAGGGAGTATTACTCGTGAAAATGTAAATTTCCATAAAGATGTACGCGGTTCGGTGACTTTAAAAATAATTAGGTCAATTAGGGAGGATAAGGGATAATTAACAAATTAAAGAGGAGAGGAATATTACTGGTGAAATGTGAATTTCCATAAAGGTTCACAGTTTAACTTTGAACGTGATTAGGTAAATTAGCAAATTAAAAAAGAGAAAAAGGGAGTATTACTCGTGAAAATGTAAATTTCCATAAAGATGCACGCGGTTCGGTGACTTTAAAAATAATTAGGTCAATTAGGAAGGATAAGGGATAATTAACAAATTAAAGAGGAGAGGGAAATTACTGGTGAGACGTGAATTTCCATAAAGGTTCACAGTTTAACTTTGAATGTGATTAGGTAAATCGCAAGGATTAATTAACAAATTAAAGAAAGGAAAGGGAATATTACTCGTAAAAACGTGAATTTCCATAAAGATGCACGCGGTTCGGTGACTGAAAAAATGGCCAGGTAAATTATGAATTAATAAGAATAAGGAACAACGAACGAATTCAAAAGCAAAAGAATACTGCTCGTGAAAATCTCAATTTCCATGATGATTGCAGTTCGACGACTTAAAAAATAATTAGGCAAATTACAAGGGTTAATCAACGAATGAAAAACGAGATGGACCATTTCTACAAAGATCCACAGTCCGTTAACTCGAAGGTCATCGTTCCATTGAAAACGAAAAACTTGTAAATTAGATAGACCGACGAACTAATTTAATAAAAGTTCTACTAAGGAATCAGTAAGATATCTTACATGAGCTAAGTGTGATTGCTTCGCGGTGGTTGGCAACGCGGTATCCTTGAGGGCAGGCAGATGGGAGCTGAATTGCGATACAAGAACGGATCTCGACCTGGTGACCGATCTGGCGAGTTTGGCGAACTTGGAGAGGCCACCCTTGCTGTCGTCCGCCTCGATTGGCTGCTTCAGGGCAGTGATGTCCCGGAAGGTCAACAGGAACAGGACCACCAGGTCCCGTTCGTTTTTTATTGGCGCTATTTGTAGAAGCAGCCATAGTGGTGTTTCTATATGTCCGCAACAACAGAACGGAGAAAAGCGTCATTCGTTGGATAATTGCGATTCGATAATTACATTCTATGTATCTGTTTCTATTCTTCGCTAATTGGTACATCGTCGTCAACCTAATTAGCTAAGTATTTGCCTTTTGTACAGTGGATATTAAGATATAATTGGCTACCTTGCAGGAAGGCTCTTTTCTATCGAAGACAATAAATATTTCGTTTTTTTTTTCCTTTTATTAGAGAGACGTTAAATATTATTCTTAACACGAGTTTCGTCACATTTTTGTTTTTATTCGTTTTCTTTCTTTCTTTCTTTCGCTTGTCTTTCTTCTTTTCTTCTTTTCTTCCCTGGCCACGATGCTTTTACTTTTACTTTCTTTTTTTTCATTTCCTTCCTCTCTGCCTTCCCCTCGACTCTGTTCGGATTGGACAGGTTGCTTGAATTCAAACAACCTGTAATACCCTAACAATGGGAACCTAAATAACAGGTTCATATTTATAACACTTAACTTGAAATCGTTCACGTCAAATCCAATTATCCCAAGGCGCTTGAATTCAAGCAATTTGACTAATCCGAACGAGGCTTCTTTTCTTTTTCTCTCTCTCTTCCTTTTCTTCCCCCTTTGTCTCTTCTTTCTCTTCTCCTCCTTCCCTTTTATTTCTTCGCTCTGCCTTTCATTTTCTCACTTCTCCTTTTCTCCTTTCCCTTCCTTTTTCTCTTGTCTTCCTTTAACAAGAACGAAATCCATGTAATGTCGCACAAAATTTTACATGTTTATAACCAAACTCACTCAAGTCCTTTATAACGGTAAAAAAAAAAGAAAGAAAAAAGAAGAAAGTAGAAAAAATAATAGAGTCTTCAATTTTCTTATAATAAATTTCTATTCGAAAAATATATAACTACCCTTTCCTTCTGCATCTTTGAAAAAATATAAAAATTGTACATAAATCGAACAATCCTTCCTGCAAGACACGTTTGTTATTCATTATCCATCATGCTACGAGCATTCGAGAAGCAATCGTTCAAATGCTAATAAGCACACACAATGCGATTTATAATTAGCGAATACGATTCGTTTGAATTGGTGAATATATGGCCATTACTATACTACTCGGAGATTTCGAATACAAAGATTATCGTAGATTGATAATAACTAAATGGAAATGAAATGTTTGCAGTACTAAATAGCTGGAACAAAGCATCAATGATCAGAGTGTGCTGTATAACTAATAATTCGTTGTAATAAATGTAAACTCATGCCAACATTCGAGTGTCGTGCGTGTCGAGTGCGTTCATTCGTGTATGTACAATATTAAGGCGAATTTATATTTTTGCACTTTGCACGTGCGCAGCGCACGATTTAGTCACAGTGATTATAGAGAAAATGACAACTGCAGAAATATACGAAATTTAGAGTTGAATTCGTTCGATTAGCTTTGAAAGTGTCAGCGAAATTTCAAATGTTGGAAATTGCAAATTTCGCAGTTATTCAATTAGTAGGAAATATCGAATTTTGGGAATCTGAAACGTTGCAAATTCCAAAGTTCGAGAATTCGAGATGTTGGAAATATTTCATTTCGGGGGACTCGGAGTCTTGGAAATTCTCAGTTTTTGAAATTTCAATTTTCAGAAACTCAAATTTTGGAAATCTCAGGTTCTGGAAGTTTCAAATTTGGAAAATTCCAGATGTTGGCGATCTTTGAGTCCGAAAACTGCAGGTCTTGGAAATTTCCGATTTTTGGAATTGCAAATTTCAGAAACCTTCACTTTTGGAAATTTGAAATATTGGGAATAACAAATGTTGAAAATTTTAAATTTTGGAAATCTCGCTTTCTGGAAATTTCGAGTTTGGAAAACTCGAAACGTTGGTAACTTTCAATTTCTGAAATTTGCCAATCTTGGGATTTTCGCGCGTTGAAAGTCCCAAGTTTTAGAAATCCAAAATTTCCAGAAGAGATCTCGACAAGCTCGAACTCTGAAAATCTCAAATTTCAAAATCCCAGGCGTCGTGGAAATTCTTCACTTTGGAAACTTTAATTTTTCGATATCTCCGATCTGGCGGAGATGCCGGATTTTGCAAATCTTCGATCTTGCCAATCGCGAACGTTCCAAATTCCGACAAATGCCGCGTTTCGCAAATTTCGCATCTGGCGAATTTCAAGCAACGAGGAGCCCGAATCTTGTACGCGCAAAACCACTGTGAATGAATCATCCGCCGTGCACATCCAAAACATCCGAAAAATCCAAAACATCCGAAACATCCCTTTCAAAATTCGTCTTTGTTTCAAGCAGTGCTCGATCGTTTGGTGGTGTGTGAGTAGTTTGATCGGAGAAATTGGCGATGCAGTTCAAAGAAGAAACTAAACTCAAAGAGAGAGAAAAAAAAAAGAAAAAGAAAGGATAAGGAACATATTAGTTGCAGAAATTCTGATATAAATTCTCTAATAATTCGTGCCTAATATTCGTATTAATTGCAATTCCTTGGGTACGTTTAATCATTAAAAGAATAATTACATTTCGTCTAGTGCCAGGTACAAAGAGAGAGACGAACATTTGAAACTGAAAATGCTACACAACGGTTTGTCCTTATATCAGTGAGGCTGAGTAAATTTTCCCTTTGCTAGACCAAAGTATACCTTGTTGGTAATTTCTTTAACGATTGTATACCATCCAACTTTGAGTAATTCGCGTGCTGGTGGTCGAGTTTCTCGAGAATAAGCGCCTAACGAACGAGTCACCCAAGACCAGGGCAATGTGTCCATTTTTCGTATTTTTTTTTTTTTTTACCTTTTTCTTATTCTATGCAATACGAGCAATTTGCAAATTACAAAAGCGAGAAACTTTTGCTCTCTCGTCTTTGACGGCTGGAATTTTTCGTTCGACGACTACTTGGCTGTTGCTGGCGATACCGAGTGCTGGCTCGGGGCTAATCAGGGGTAGTTTAGTGCGAGTAGGCCTCACAGGGTTTGTAATCCAATCTTCAATTCGATTTCCTTTACGATTTTTCGCCGGAATTGGAATTTTGGTCAGCTCGTTAGCTTTTCTCTTCCATCGCCAATTACTCGATCTTCGTTTCAGTTCCTTACGATCCGCTAAAATAACCGAAATAATCGTCCGCGCGTGATAAATTGCCCATTCAGTTTCTTAACGTATTAGCTTCTTAAAAACCACTCGAACAACTCTCGATGTACGAATTTCCCTTCGGTGCATCGACAAGGAACATTTCATTTATTTACGACGGAAGCGGTTTCCAATACAAGCGGACGTTTAATATATTTTTTACAAAATATCGTAGACCTTGGATCGGTAAGGATTCTCGCCTTATTTTCGTCATAGGATAAGACCAATTTACGTCTGCGCGTCTATACGTCACAGGCATATTCGTCAAATGGCGAATAACTTCCGCCGGTGATCAGAATCGATATTCATCGGACGAATGCTGAAAGATTATTCATGAAAAAGAAAGAAAAAAAAAAAAAGATAAAAGAAAGAAATAGAATGAAAGAAATGCTCTTGGAACATTGTAAATGAAACTGTCGGCGAGGGTCGATGGATATTTCAGATTGTTCAGATTCGAGCGGATTTGTTAGTATTTTTAAGCCGCGGAATGGAAAAATAGAAAAGGACAAATTGCGCGAGAACGCAGTGAAATGAAAAGGTGCGATTTATTATACGAGTAGAATTTGTTAATTCTACGGCGACGCGTGTCTTTACCACGGCAAGGACGTCCAATGACAAATGTCCTTCAATCTGGCGAACACTTTTATTAATTTTATCCCTCTTTCCGCTCTGTCATCCCTATCGTCCCCGTTCTCTGCGTCATCGCCAGTCCCTTCGCTTCTGATCTTTTAATCTTTCCAAATATACTCGGTTTGCCGATTGACATTTGGGGAAAAAAAGAAAGAAGAAAGTTTCTTTCTTCTCCTTTTTTCAATTTGGAACTATTTCCATCGAATCGTCGTCGCTTCGATATATCCGTGTCGTTTAAACACGTTTCCGTATTTAATTCATCGATCTGCTCGCTTTCGACGATCTATCACATTCGCATTCGCTTAATTTACCGAAACGAACTTCGATAGCCAATCGTTCTACACGTCGTACGTTCTGCGATAATTTTCAGCGCACCTTCGTTTCCACGATATTTCGATATTATTGAAACACGTATTTAAATTAATCGCGCATCGATCTCCGTCTTTCACGCTTCGCTGTTACTCAGGCGTTTATTCAATTCTTTCGGTGGCGATCGAGTCGTTGAACATTCCGTACGATCGTTGTTCGACGTCGTTAATGGCACGGCTGAGAAAATTTGAATGAAATCTGCTCTCATCGAATTTTATCGAACTCCTCTGTTTCGTGCCTCTGTCTTCGTCGCGTAAAACGCCATATATGTATGTATGTATATATATATACATATATATATTTCAGGTTTTGAGAATTTCCAATTTTTGGAATTCCTAATTTCACAAACCTTCGGTTTTGAAAATATGAAATGTTGGGAATAACAAATATTGAAAATTCCACGCGTTGGGAATTTTTAATTTTGGAAATCTCAAGTGCCGGGCATTTCCAATTTTTTGGCAATTTTCAGGAATCCAAATTTTGGAAATCTCGAGTTTCGGAAGTTCCAAATTCGGAAAATTCCAGATGTTGGCGATCTTTGAGTCTGAAAACTGCAGGTCTTGGCAATTTCCGATTTTTGGAATTCCAAATTTCAGAAACCTTCACTTTTGGAAATTTGAAATGTTGGGAATAACAAATGTTGAAAATTTTTAATTTTGGAAATCTCAAGCTGGGAATTTCCAATTTTTTGAAAGCCCAATTTTCAGAAACCCAAATTTTGGAAATCTCCAGTTTTGGAAGTTCCAATTTTTGAAAATTCCAGATATTGGCGATCTTTGAGTCCGAAAACTTCAGGACTTGGGAATTTTCAATTTTTGGAATTCCAAATTTCAGAAACCTTCGGTTTTGGAAATTTGAATAAAAGTTTTTGAAATGTTGGGAATACCAAATATTGAAAATATATACATATACGTATATATGTAATTACACGAGTTTGGCGTCAGAGAGCAGTTGCGAAATCCTGTGTTTCGTATTTTCAAAAGCGTACATTTTGAAAAGCCTCTGCTCTAAAATTTACATCTTTGTGCACATCAAGCACAGTGCAACTATCGGTGCCAAGCGACGATACATTCTCAGTCGTTGAATTATTTTCAGATATATATATACATTATGTTCAAGCGGAGTATCATTTTCGCGGATGTTCGAACAAATTTCGAATCGATTACAAACCCTGGACGAGATGGTTTCTTTTAACGAAAGGAAAATACAATTTGTCTAAGAAGGGGCACCCCTATATATTACGGGTGAGTAATGGTAATCACGAGTGTTTTCGATTGTGACAAACTGGAACTCGCGACCTTTTAGGTAGTCACCGTTAATCACAACGACCTCGCAATAGCCTCGATTAAGACGAAACACACGGCCAACTTACTCTGTGCTTGCCTACGTGCCTGGCGAACTTTGCCCGATCGATTATAGAAAAGTAAACGCCATAATTGTTCAACGATCTTGTTTCCTACACGACGATACCGCCACGATTTTTATGAACGTTGAAACGACCCTTCGGCGATCGATGAAAATTTTCTTCGTAGCAAACGAGGAGTGGAATTCTCACAAGTTGAACGAATTAGCGCGAATACGTTTCTTCGCGTCGATACTTTGCGGAAGATCTCGCGTGTTTGAAGTTCTCGAAATTTGGGATCTTCCGCACTCGGGTCTTTGCTAACTTGGGTATTTCGACTTTTCAAATTACATCAAAATTTGGATATTTCGGAAATCCGAGTCGAGACGAAAATTTAGGTTTCTCGATAATCTGTGTTTTTCGAAACCACAGATTCTCGAAATTGGGTTCTCGGATTCTCCGAAATTTCGGGTTTTTTAAATATCCAGCTTGCAATTCCGAACTACCAAAATTCGGGGCCACTAAAATTTGCTCCTTTCGAGAGACGGATTTCGCGAAATTTGGAATTCCCCAAGGGTTTCCCGAAATTACGATTTTTCAAAACTTTTAAAAATTCCACACCGGCGGAAAATTTGTGCCCCTTAAAACTTGCGATTCTCGCAACTCGAACCCTTGGTCCAGATTTTCGGCTCTAAAATTTCAGTTTCTCAAAATTCGCGATTTCCACGGAAATACGAGTTCCCAAACGTTCGTCTCGAAGTAAGCAAATTTTTCATTCGTTTAAAAGCGTCTCGAAACTATCGTTCCCCCCAAAAAAGAACCGACAAAACCGACGAAAAGAACAACGTCAAGCATAAAATACAGAGATTTCTTTAACACCGTCCAGATACGTAACCTCAACCTAACCTCGATCTAACCTCAACCTAACCCCATCTCCCCGTGAAAAATAGCTGGAACGTTTGCAATTGTGAAAAATCGTTATTGCAAAAAAGACCGTAGCGAAGGAAGAACGACGAAAACGCGGACAAAACAGTAGTATTTATAGAAAAAAAGATCGTACAGAAAACAGAAATATGAACGATCGTGGAGATAAATCGTCGTTAAGAATGGCGCGTCGTTCGCCTGGCTGGCAAAAAGGACAAAATCTGCGAAAAATGCCGATAGATACGTGTTGTAATACGTGTGTCTGGTACTTAGGACAAAGATTTCAGGGGGGAATTAACTGAAATCAAGAGTAGGTTGGAGGTCGAATAGCGTCCTCTCATTATGGCCGCCCCTTGGTCCCGGGATCGTTCGACGATCCTTGTACGTGTGTCGTCTCTTGTTCAGGCTAAAGATGGGTGTATAACAATCGTATACAATATACCTCCAAATGTACATTAATACAATATCTATAGATACACAGTTATCTCGCATCGATTGATACTCGGTCACGGTAATTTCTCTGTATTGATCGTTTCGTACGAGAGAAGGTGATTTAACGCTAATTTGCAGGTTTTTTTTTTTTTAGCACGAACGGTTTCAAAGTTTCATTTAAGGTTCTACGTTCATCGTTATTCCTTTTGCTTTCGTCAATAGAACGAATAGATTTACGTAAAGTTAGCAAGGACGACTAAGGTACAATGTGAAATGAAATTTTCAAAGCGGTCGTTGCTATCTGATCGATCAGTTTCTCAATTTCTGTTAACGTAAGAATTTACGTAGAGTTAGACGAGCAGAGAACAGATAACGCATGTACAATCTAAAATTAGATTTTGCAGTCGATTATTTCACCGGGTCTGGTATACGGTTGGCGTTGAATCTAATATCGTCATAATAAAATTATGTCACGAGGATACGAGCCATTTATCGTAGCTTCGCGGTACGAGAAACAGTCCCTTCCTAAAATCGATAAGATCGATCGTACGATAGATTTTGAAGGAAAAACGGTCTTATTTCCAATGTATAAATATTAGTAGCAATCCTTACAAATGGCCAGAATTGCGAAACAGATTCATCTTGTACAATTTAAATTTGTCGCAAGAGATCTACGTTAATATACTTTTACGAAACAGCGAGCGTTTAACGCGTCACGTAAGGTGGAAACAATTTTCATAAGGAGACAACTTACGACACACCGTAACGACTCAAGACAGATATAATAAGTTCAAGAAAATAAATCGAAGGGAAAGTTGTCGAGAAAATTGCACGATTCTCAGTCTCGATCGCAATCGCGTATTTCGAAGAGGATACAAGAAGTTCGAAGAAAGGGAAAAATGCTGCGTGGAAGGTAGCAGAGTGAGAAGAAGCATTTTTTCCTTCTCGACTTACGAGACGAAGAGGGCAATTTCATTCTCGCTAAACATCTATCCATACGGTCAAACGTTATCGTTTAGGAAGAGAACGTTTCTCGCGCGTATTTTCAACCTACTAAATCTAAACGATCGTCTTCCATACGAACCAACGAATACAGAGACTCGACCGAATATTAACGTGTCTAACTGCATACTTATATTTACGTATATATCTATGTATAAATATATATAAGTTATATATATATGTATATAATAAATTAGGTGTTTTGTTATAGTTTTTGTTATAGTTAGATTCGAGGGTGACTTACTGGTGGGTTTTTCGAGCACTCTTTTGCGAACCTGAGCTAGACATACCTCGTGGGGCACCTTTAAACAGAACACGATCACTCTCGTTATTTCACGCGGTTGGATCGTCAGGAGATCGCTAGGACGTAGGAGGGCGGGTTTTTCTTTTTTTTTTTCTTTTTCTTTCTATTTTTCTTTTTCATTCGTTGGACTATTCGTTGGAGTTTTCAATCTGTCTGGGATTCCTTTCGACGCAATCTCCGCTCGTTACTACTGTTCGCTGTCGAATCGCTCGACGAGCAATCGCCACAACAGTTCGCCGATAAATCCGCTTTGGCGAGTTCCCAGCGAAATTCCATCGAATTTCAATCGAATCGTAAGTGGACGATCGATAACGGCGCGCCAAAGTTTCTACACAGATCTTTTGCTTTAAATTGCACGAGCGATATTTCAAGGTATTTGCAGAGATTCTTTCTTTCTCTCTGAAAGAGATCAATCGTCTTATCGTTGTTTAAAAGTTACGTTGCGCGTTATTTCCTACGATGAATTCGGAATTTCTTTCTAAAAAAAAAAAGGTGTATTTCGTAACCGGTCATCATCGTTCGAACAAGTCATTCGTAAGAATCGGCATACGCAAAGCGCCGGTACGATAAGCGTTAAACGCGGGATAGCAGCAGCTTTCGGATCATGTAAAATACGGGAAATGTCAGTGGAAAATCCTGTACCGTTCGAGGCATACGCGGAACCTCGGTGCAGGTGGAAAGCGTTGGCGTATTTTTCCGATTATCTAGATAGAGGGAAAACCGGACGTGGATCGGTAGCACAATATCAAGGTAGATGGGGAAACTGGTGTTTCGACGGTTGGCTGTTGCAGCCGCGTTACGACAGGCACGAAATTCCGTTTCAAAATCCTGCGAGTTTCAAAAACGGCGCGGTTGCAGCTGGATTTTTTTTTCCTACAACATTTTACACGGCTTTGCACAAATAGCTCTTGTCAGCATGTAATCACCAGGAAGTGATTCGTCCGGCTTTTACCACAGGGATTGACCGTCAACTTTGATATTTATTCATCATGATATATCATAATAGTCAAATTGGTTCTTCGTTTCTCTTGGAAACGCTACGCGCGCTGCTGCCGATCCATTTGTAGGGACAGTTATAACCTTTTTGCAAAATATATTACGTACATCGTTGGATATTTTCTCGTTATTTATTTATTTATTTTTTTTTTTTCGTTCCTTCTTCGTCCTTTGCTGCAAATTTCATACTTTTATCATCGGCGGTTCCGGCGTCCAAATTGTTGGAAGCGGCGCTTGTGCAACGTAAAGCAAAGGATCCATCCATGGACTTTCGTCCATCAGCGTGTCAGAGTTGAGACTTTCGTGTAATTCGTTCGATTTCGAAGTTGATTTGAATGTCTCGGGGAGAAAGTGGCAACTTGCCCGAAAGCTTCGATCTCGATGATCGATACGTGGAATCGCGATATTTCCGCGCGTACAAAGCTGCGAGAATCACAGAAAGGTAAAGAAATGGAAAATAAAGTACAGTATAGAGGGATTAGAAGAGTCGTGGCTGAGAATGTCGTCGATCGTGAATGAGACGCCAGGCTGGTGCATATGAAACATCGTTTCCGTGAAATTCCAATTTCACGGCTTCGTGCTACTCCTTCGACCTTTTTATCCCACCGTTATCGTAACGTACGTTTATCGACCGTCGCTACCACTCGTAAACGCGATATTACAATTTCTATGAACATTTCTAGAGAAATGAAAAATTGAAGGCTGATCTTACGAGGCCCGGTCGAACGATCGGTTTTTAAAATCTGATTTAATTTCGTCGTTATTCTCCTTGCTCCTCTAACTTTACGTAAATTCTCGTATTATCCGATCGGTCGATCTGTCGATTTTCGTCGATGCAAAAATTCCCATAAAGTTAGACGAACGAACTAACAATTCGAAGAAAAAGACAACGACGAACGTAGAACGTTAAAATATGTTAAAAATTAAATATGGAAACCGGTCATTCGACGAGCCTGGGAAGCTCGGTGTTAAAGACGAAGGGACGCGGTATAAGTTGAAAGACGCAAGATGCAACTTGCCAATTTATCCTACCAATACTATCGCTTGGAAAATGATCGCGCAAGAGAACTCTGGACGATCTCCAAGAAACTCGGAGCGAATCTCTTACCGTTTCGAGACGAGCGATTCGCGCAAGGATGCAGCGTTCCAAGAATTCTCAAATTCGACGAGTTCTTTACGTAATTCTTGGGTATAGCGAACTCGAGAACATCGAGTAGTTCTGTTACTTTTAAGCTACCGTACCGTGTATCTTATTACGCCGATCTAATTTTCCTCCGTCTGTCTATATTTCCTCTTGCCTTTCTCTACGTATATTCCATTTCCAGCCCGTCACAGATAAGAATAAAGAAACGTTGCGCGTGATATTTAAGGTAGAAATTTGATAGGGAGACGTCGAAGGTAATAATCGATGGAGAAATTTGATACGAGTATGTTGAACATCGTTGTAGGCATATAGATATTGTTACGCAGTAGTACGTAGCCATACGTGGGAAAAT
This sequence comes from Bombus superbus, assembly GCA_014737385.1. NCBI lineage: Eukaryota > Metazoa > Arthropoda > Insecta > Hymenoptera > Apidae > Bombus > Bombus superbus. Next base: position 7,399,501 of record JACXIK010000019.1, on the reverse strand, counting down.
ACGAGGGTAGCAATGGCAGAAAGTAACAGGCGTTTACGTATAGAAGTCGTACGAAGCGACGCGACGAGTTTACAGAAGTTACAAAAGGTCAGCTAGCTTCGTTCGTACGTTGACAGAAATTATAAATCGCAAATTTCCTGTTTGTATAACTAGTGGATGGGTTTGCAGCAAGAAGCAGGTAGCTCCGCTCTTTGCGTCTTTCTTGTTACGCCTCGTGTTTTATTAAAAACAAAAATTTCATCTTTTCGCTCGGACATGGTAAGAATAAAGAAGCAGCAAGCTGCGAGTAACGAGGCTCGCTATGGCTCAAGTAGCTATGAAAGTAAAAACGTTCGACGTCGAGAAGCAAACGTAGATGGCAATGAGTAGTAATCTGCGATACTATATAATAAACTCGTCACCGTTAAAAGTTACCAGACGCGTCGGTACTTGGAGAAAGTTACGTCGGGTAAAACGAGACAAACGGTTCCGTGATAAACCGACAATCAGGAAACTTCGAATCGGACGATCCTCGCGGTACAGACGTTGAATTATTCGAGAACGATTCTATGCTGTGAACTTTGTATATTATTATTTCTGGATAATGTAACCATTGTACAATTACTGGACCATTGTTTCTCTACTCGATTGGTTTACTCAAATTTCCCTCAGATTCGCTCGAATTTGCTCAAACTTATTCAAATTCACCCAATATCGTTCAAATTTGCCGAAATTCACACGAATTTATTCGGATTTGCTCAAACTCGCACAAATCTATACGATTTCGTTCGGATCTGCTCAAAGTCGCTCAAATTTACACAAATTCGCCCACGTTCGCTCAATTTTGTTCAACCTTGTTCGGTTTTCTTCAAACTTGCTCAAATTCGCGCGGTTTTATTCAGATTTGCTCAAACTCGCTCGATTTTGCTCAAACTCGCTCGAATTCGCGCGAATTTATTCAGATTTGCTCAAATTGGCTCAACATTGGCCAAACCCGCTCTAATTAACCCAAAATTACACAATTTTGTTCCATCTTGCTCAAATTCATACAAATTTGTTCGGATTTGCTCAAACTCGCTCAAATCTACCCGAGCTTGCTCGAACTTGTTCAGTTTTCTTCAAACCTGCTTAAATTCACACGAATTTATTCGTATTTGCTCAAACTCGCTCAAATTTACACAAATTCGCTCGAGTTCGCGCAATCTTGCACGTACTTGCTCGAACTCGTCCAATTTTGTTCGAACTTGCTCAAATTCGCGCGAATTTATTCAGATTTGCCCAAATTGGCTCGATTTTGTTCAAAGATGCTCAAATCCAGCCGAATTTATCCAGATTTGCTCAAATTCGCTCAGATTTGCACAAATTTACTCAAACACGCTAATTTTATCGATTCGCTGAAATTAACCGAGAGCGGAGGAGCCTCCTCGTGGCGCCAGGCTGTTCGATCGTCCAAGTTTCGTTTAGTTTAAAACAGCGATGCGAATCGAAAGTCTCGACGACGACGAGGTGCCGTTCGTAGCCGCACTTTTACGCTCGTTGAACGCTGAAAACGTTCGCCCACGAAAGGAATTTACGGTCGAATCGCATCACTTTACGGTAATAAGACTGTGGTCGAATCATTCGTGAGACGACGAGCGCGAGAATTAGATACTGGTAGAGAAAGCAGATATTCCATAGTAAACGTTTTGATCGCTCGTCTTCCATTACGCTGGATCCGAAGAAACGTGTCTGCGATTCCGTTACGAACGACCGACGCGTCATTCCAAATTGCCATTTCTTTCCTTGCAAAACCCAGAGTGTTCTTGGGTGGATGATACCTCGCGGGAAACGATAATTTATAGGACCCCCGGGTGGAAGCGACGGTTATGCGAACACGCGTAACGTTACGATAAACCACGTTACGACAAGCGTTGAAACGGGAACGATGGTTGTATCGAAAGATACCTAGGTACTCGAACAACGGTAAAAGCTACGCGTAGGGAGAAATCGTTCGAGGTACGTAGAATGCAACGAACGTCCAAGCTTTTGGGAACAAATCTCTGTTCTTCGCACGTTCTTCAAATAGTTGATCGGAACTTATTTTCTGGGTAACCCTTGTATTTAACAAATGAAGCATTTAACTATCCTAATATAAGATTAACACCGATAATACGTGGGATAAAAGTCGAAGAAAGAAAGGGAATCGTTAGAGAGGACACGACGGTTTCGTACGCACCAACCTAACGAAAATAGGGAAAAAAAAAAAAAAGAAAGAAAAGAATGACTATTCAGAAATGAACGGTAGAATGATGGTCGATGAAGACAAAAGGGAGAGTTGCTCTCTCTCTCTCTCTCTCTCACTCGATTTCTGATATACTCGTGTTGTAGTAGTAACATATAAGTACTCGTACTGATACACGAGGCGAGTCTGCGTGAACCAGGCGACAGTGACGACAACCAACAACACGTGAAAACACACGAGAAACTGTCAAAGCGACAGTCCACGATTATACAGATGAATGCAGACAAAGTTCGGTATTCGGTGGTCGACCAGCGTCGAACATGCACAATGATACGTCGTTTTCGTGCCTCGAGGCGTTCCGTCGGAATCATTTCGCCGGCAATCGACGACTTCCGGCCATCTACAGGCTGCAAAGGCTTCGAATAGCCTCCACGTTCTTCGTCCCTCGTACCGCGTGTACCGATACATACACCTATCGTTACACTCTTCTTCTCTTATACTCGGTTTTCTAAATAAATATAGTCGGTTATACGTACAGTTGGCTATCGAGCTATATGCTGTTAGCGCGATAGTTGAATTGAAACATTCGAGAAATATCACGAGCAACGCTAATTGGTTTTTATCTGCCTTGAGCTTAATTCTCTATTGCGATCGTTGCCACCTTGCAGCTTGAAATCTTCGGTTATTTTTGCTTCGAGTATTCTACGAATTCTTTGTCTCGGCTTTTTTGGGAACGTTTCAAGCTTCGTCGAAAAAAGGAATCTTCTTCCTTAGATGCGTATCTTCTTACGTATCGTAAGAAGAGACTTCTTAAAGCGAACGAATCTCCCCGTCGATTGGAAGATTCGTAAGAAAATCTTTGTCGAAACGAGTCTCTCCTTTACCAGTTAGCCGTTTTCAACGAGTATACTCGTCGCGAAGAAACGGCGATATTTCGTCTTACGACGAGTATATTCGTCACGCGTAAAAAGAAAAAAAGAAAAGGAAAATAAAACAGTCATTTTATTACAGCTTAATCCTGTATTAGAACAGCCACGCACTCTCCGCGTTCGACGAGTATACTCGTCGCGAAGAAACGGCGGTATTTCGTCTTACGACGAGCATATTCGTCACGCGTAAAAAGAAAAAAAGAAAAG